>CM037779.1:66305201-66355201 GCA_021229015.1 Solen grandis | reverse complement strand
TAATCTATTGTAAGACATTTGAGGGGTGTTTATCTGTCCAGTGATATTTTCATATATATATATTGTAGAGTTCAAATGAGATACACTGGAAAATTAAATCCTACTCAGTATAATTCTTTTATAAATACTAGTTATCACATTCCTGAATGTTAAATAATCTCGGTATTGACCATAACACTTATTTGCTTTTAACACTTTAATAAGCTTGTTCAACTAACAGCATTGCACATATATATATTTATATATATCTTGTCAAGATACATAAGATTCTGATGTATTGCCATCAGTGGCTTTTTCATGGGCAGCTGTAAAACATTATAAGGGGAAAAAAACAAAACAAAAAAAAACTTGATTTTGAAAATTTAAATTTGTTTTAATGTGTTGAAGAATGTGGCTATAAAGGCTTATTCAGCAGTCAATTTTAAAAATCCACTACTTGATATCATTTATGTCATCAAAAGCAGTACAATTTTTTATATTGCAAATATATGAATCAACAGGACCTCAGCTATCCATTTATGTCAAACCTAAAAATTAACAATTCTATTCTATGGCTTGACAATTTTGTAGAGATTTCACTATGTTATGCTATGTTTACACTATGTTCCCAGCGGCCACGGCAACCCCGTTTTCATGAATCTTCAAGCGCCAATGAGCTTTGGTCATTTTTAATATCTGTATACAAGTTGTTTTAAGTCCTGCCAAGTTCTCTCACGGTGTTTCTGTGACGAACCTTGGAGGGGAAAATGACTGACCTCCAGTCGCAACAAGGCGCACCACAGTGTTTACACCTCATAAATATAAATCATTAATTTCTTTCTTAATTTTTCTCCCCATTATTAAATGTGAACTTACGTTTCTCTGCACTAAGTATTCTAACATAACTGTCCATTCTAGGCTATTCTTGGTTCTAACTTAACACATATATTAAACAAGCCATGGAAAAGTACTTTAAAATCGTTTTAACCTTTAGGAATATTTGTCACCATAAGTCAAAAAAAAAAGGTGGACCTATCATCCACATGACCCAGGTTTTAATGTTGGTGATTTCCTTTGGGGGCATTTGTCAGGTCATAGATTCCCATACATACTAATCACAAGACAAGAAGTCAAGAGAAAAATTAAATATCTTAAATTAAGTGGTTCGGATGAACGCTACATCAGTGTAGATTTTCAAGCAAATAGGAACTGTCCTATATATCAGTGTGAAATGCTTTTGAATGAACAAAAACTGTAAGTAATAAATAATTGCGTAAAACGTCGTCAGATATTGTCAAAATGGTATTTTCTTGTTTGTTTTCCACATTTGGTGTCTTATTTTCAATTGTTCTAAAAGTGGCCTTGAAGAAAACAGTTTTAGCCCTTGAAAAGTCCTTGAAAGGTCCTTGAATTTTGAAAGTCCTGTATGAACCATGTTAAACTGTTCATCTCAGACTTTAACTACAACCATCCATAATTAATCCATGCAGATTTTGGTTAACCACTACTCCAGTTATCATTTTTTCAATCAACATTCTTAATCGCACTAATTACTGATTATCTCAACTCTGTGACTCTCTCGTATCTACCTCCTGACATTCCCCAAGCCACCTCTTCATTGTCAACATCCTCACACTTAAGAGTCATCTTCTGTGCCCATACCTTTGCTTATCAGAATCTACTTATTTCTAAGCCTTAGTCTTACTCACAAACTTAATACTGTATTGTCACCCTGATTTTCCCTATCATACTGAGAATTCTACGAGATATTACTTCTAACTCTTCCTTAGGCCCCAAAAAAATAGTTCCGTTACAGCAAAAAAAAAAAAAAAAAAAAATAGGGTCGGGATTTTTTTTTTACATGAAACTAAAGGTAAAATTGGGGGCAATTTTTTTTAGGTGGAAAGGTAAAAAAACCCTTTAGGGTTGGACGTAAAATAAGAGGTTCGGTCGAGCAACCAGAAACGGAACTTTTTTTTTTGGCCCCATTTGTCAGTATACTGACTGACATTTCGGCGGATTTTTTCTGAGACTGATTTTTCTAAAATTTAGCATATAAGTACTTTAGATATTTAGGGGGTCACCAAGCTCGTTTTAATAATTTGTAACTTCTAATAATTATGTTTTAATTATATGTTATAGGTGAAAACACTGTCAAACATGAAAGGAAATAAAAGTATTGTGGACCTAAATATATGCAAAAACTACCCAAAAGTTATGACATTTTATATATATTTTTCTTGATAAAAATAAATTCAAAGGACAGATTTCCTTATTTTCTGATTCATTCCTCTGATATAAAGACTTTATGAAAATGTAAAAAAAAAAATATACCTCACATCTTTTTTTTAACTCTTTTTTTTAATTTGTGACTTTTTAGACCTTCAGCATTTGGCAAATATACATTTAATCCTGTTTTTAATACAGAAGTCTTAAAATTTGATTTCCTTTACATTCTAGTTAAATGTGAATTTAAAAAAAAATGTACCAAAATAAAAATCATTGTTAGCCTGCTGAAACATCCTTTATATTAATAAATTTATATTAATAAATAAACTAATAAATTCCTAATATGATAAAGACTTGGTACATTCCATACAATATGCTGTAATATATTAAGTACATAACTTTCTGAACTTTATGTATCACATATTTTATTTTATAAAATAAGACTAATAATAAAATAAAACTTCAATAAAGATATAAAAATATTATCACACATTATTTACTGACATTCCCAAGGATTTGATTATTTGCATTTATGCACTTTACAATTGATTTGGCTTATGTAGTTATCATCATGGGCTATTTGATTTCATGAGGGACATATTTAGCAGCTAGAAAAACATTATCCTTTGGACTTGGTTGTTTCTTCAGGTAAAAGTTCTGTGCATGCTTTTTCTTAGGAACATGGAAGGAGGATTTGGAAAAAATGAATTGGAATAAGTCCAGCTGCGATTGATGTCACCATGGTTGTTTTTATTTTGTGCGAGAAATTTGTGTTGAAACCTACAATATTTATTTATTTTCAAAACAAGTCATAAAGTATCAATATGTGTAACACATGTATATAATGGCCATTAACTTTTACAGTATTTTCATTTCATGAATTTGGTTTATGCATAGTAAACAGCACAACTTTTATTTTCTATTTGAAGATAATGCCTTGTATTAGAGTTAACTATCACTGTAACAGAATTTCATTCATACAGCATGTTCCAGCTAATTACAGGTGGAGGAAGATCCTGACTGCACACAGGCCAGTCAAAAGGCTTCATGACATGAAAAATCCAAAACCAGACCAGGAATCAAACCCACAGGATGTGATGCTAATTGATAGTAAGTCAACTGTAACTATTCAGCCTTGGAGGCCCATGTTTAGTTTTTAAATAAAATGGAATATTTTTATACATGTATTAACAGATTAAAAACACCTGTTTTAAAAGTAAAGATGATAAAATAAAAACCGTTTATAAAGTTATCATAGGAATTGTGGGTTGAATAAGAGTAATAATTATTTTTACTTTTTGAGTACAATATTAAATTAAATATTGATCTTTTCTGCTTTATATATAAAAGGTCAGCATATTCAGTTTTACAGATCTTCCTTTTCTTAACATGTAACTGACTTTTTCCACATAACCTGCTAGAGTAGTTCTGAACATTTTATTAATTTGTTCTTAAGTTAATAGCAACACTACTAAAACTTTTCAACATTTTATAACTTTGACTTTCTTTATGTATAATTTTATTTTTAGATATTCAATCATTGGATGGGTTGTCATCAAATTTAAGGAAAGGAGAGGTGCTATTCCAGTTGACTTTGATGGCATTCCCTTCATTCAGCTTGGAACTGAGGTGAGAGAGTGCTATCAGGGTCCAGATAGAAGACAGAAGAGACAGTTGATGCCGGTTTCGAATGGTATGGATAAAATCTTATCAAAGATGTCCCTTGTTAGCTTACCTAAGCAGAACGTGCTCAAGGTGAGCTTTTGTGGTCGTCCGTCTGTGCTTAGTGCGTTGTCAACAATTTAGCTTGTTAACACTCTAGAGGCCACAGTTTTGGCCCAATCTTCATGAAAGTTGCTCAGGATGTTTGTCTACATGATATCTTGATGAGTTTGAAATTGGGTCATGTGGGGTCAAAAACTAGGTCACCAGGTCAAACTTTAGAAAAACCTTGTGAACACTATAGAGGCTACAGTTTTGGCCCAATCTTCATGAAAGTTGGTCAGGGTATTTGTCTACATGATATCTTGGATGAGTTCGAAATTGGGTCATGTGGGATCAAAACTAGGTCACCAGGTCAAACTTTAGAAAAACCTTGTGAACTCTAGAGGCCACAGTTTTAGCCAAATCTTCAATAGTTTTGGTCAGGATGTTTGTCTAAATGATATATTGAATGAGTTTTAAAAATTAAATGCTTGAGGCCACATTTTTGGCTCAATCTTCATGAAACTTTGTCAGGTTGTTTGTCTTTATGCTATGTCGGGTGAGTTTGAAATTCGGTCATGTTGGGTAAAAAACTAGGTCACAAAGTCAAGTCTTAGAAAATCTTAGAAAAACCTTTTTAACACTCTAGAGGCAACAGTTTTGGGCCAGTCCTTATGAAATTAAATTTGTCTAAATGATAAAAGGCCGTTTTAGTCAACCTTAATGTAACTTGGTCAGAATGTTTGTTTACATCAAATCTCAGATGAATTCAAAACTAGGCAACATAGGGTCAAAAAGTAGGTCACCAGGGCAAATTTTAGAAAAATCTTATGAACACTCTAGAGGCCTACATTTTTGTCCCAGTCTTCATTAAACTTGATATGAATGATGACTGCATGAATTCCCAGTTGAGTGCAAATTCAGGTAGGATCAAAATGTAGGTCACTTAGTCAAATGTTAGAAAAACACTTTAGATGCCAGATTTTTTGTCATCATGCTTAAGACAATAGCTTGGCACAAGGGATCCTTAGGATAAACAATGTGTCGCAAAACATGTACCAGGTTGCTAGCTTGAAAGTTAAAGTCACATCACTTGGTTTAGGTCAGGGTCACAGCACTCATTTGATCTTAAAATCATCTTTCATATTTCCAGTTTTTCATCATATTCACTGACAAAAATATCATCTAATAAACAAAATGGTGGGGGGGGGGGGGGCATCTGTGTCCTATGACACATTTCTAATTTACTTAGAAATTTTGTTTACTTTAATGTCAACATTTAGAACAAATATGGTGACAAAGCAGTATGTGTATAAGTCATATCTGTGACAGTCCTAGTATTATTATCAGTCATATGCAACTGTATTGTAAATTGCTTATTAATTCATTAAGAAAATATTTTCTTGCAGGAGAATGCAACAAGACAATCTGGGAAGAAAGGCTCCACAAATTCATCAAAGACCGTCAACAATAAGTCTTCCCTTACATGATTTAGTGCTCAAGCCAGGGTAGTTAATTTCTATGTATAAAAAATCTGTTTTTGACAACATCAGGAAAATTATTTTCTGCAATTCACTACTGGATGCTTTTGCTAAATAAATTGATGAAGATGTCATGTAAGATAGGTAATAAATAAAAACAAACAAGAGCCATGTTTACATGGCCATCCCCCACCGAATGCTTGTTCCTAAGAATATGTGTGATTATAGATATGAAACCCATGTGAAGACCTACTAATTCCCCTATTTTGAGGTCTACAGGTAAAATGATAAGGTCGCTGTGACCTCTTAAAGATTTTTTTCTTCATCTTAACTATATCACTTATTAACAAAGGGCAATAACTAAAAAATTATGAAAGGAAGAATCATCATTCTTGTGCACTGCACTTCTCCTCAATGAGATCTATCTACTTGAAATATCAAGTTGATATCTTGAATACTTTTTGAGTTATGCTTTGGACAAAAATGTCGGCAGGAGAAAAGAAAACATACATGATGTCAACTTGATAATTTATAAAAATATGTTCTTTTTAGCTTGACTTTTCTATGAATAGTCCAAGCAATTGTTGTCACCCATTTGTCAGTGTCCATTTTCACAATTTTTTATCAATGGCATAACTTTCTTACCACATGTGATATGCATATGAAACTTTGTATATACATGAAATTAGAGGTCATTGAGAGGAAGTGCATTGATCAAGAACTATAACTGTTACTTACCATTCTACTTGAATTATGCCCTTTTTTATATTTTCTTGGTCAGGCCATTACCTCATAACACATGGGATATGCATATGAATCTTTGTATTGTGAAAGAGTGCGAAAAGAGGAACTGCAATTAATAACAAGAATAATAACTCTTTACCATACTTTCTGAGAATGGTCCCTAATTCATACTTTCTTGTTTTCATGAAAAAACTTCTTGTCTTGGCCATAACTTATAAAGTATTGTAGATGCAATTAAGAAACTTCTTATGTGTATAAAGGTTGATAGGAAGGAATGCAGTCAACAAGAGCTGTAACTTTACTTGTATTTATAGCAACTTTTTGTCTGGAGCATAGCATATAACTTCTAAAGTATTTTGGACAAACTTGTGAAACTTACTTACAGGATAGAGTATATCAAGACATTAAGACCGGAGGGAGCATAGGCTTCTATTGTCTGGAGAAATGTAATATATTCTATCCTACATAGAAGTTTCCAGGCTCAAACTTATATCTATTGCACTGAAGCCGGGACATAATATTCAATCTTTGTCAATCAAATGTTTCTTGACAGGCGGCAAGCGGGCAAATGCGATGTGAGACATCCAAATGGGCGATTACATTCTGTGCAGACACTTAGGGGGGCTTCATGTTACATCAACATCTGTTTTCAATTTAAATCGATAGTAGAGAAACGTCTCCCCCATTTTGATATTATGGACAAAACCTGAACGTAAGTTTCACAATTTTCGATAATGATTATTTATTGCTTGGACATCAACAAGTGAGGAATGAATGGCAGCAAATTTGAAATAATGTTTGTCTATTTGATAAAGATATTTCAACATAAATAATTTAACAAGGAATTAATTATGTTACTTAGCAAACCGTAGATAATGTGACGTGAATGATGTCATTTCCTACAGTTTGTTGTCTTTTTCTTAATTATTCAAGCGAACATAAAAGAAGTGTCTTGAAGCGGTAAAATGCCGGGTCACTGAACCAGGTATTGTGAGTTCAAATCCGTTTCTTAATTTGCCTTAGAAATTTCTTGTCAAGAGCATAACTAGAATTGTCAGAGATACAAATATTACTTTTTAATGCGTTTTTGTCCACAAATTATTTATTTCTTCAAAGATTTTTTGCCAAATTTTTAAATTACATTAATGAGGACTAGGTTTGGATTGTATGATGTCTGATCTGATACCAATGTTTTTGCAGAGAACACCAAAGACAAGAAAATCTCACCCTACGTTACAAAGAATATACAGAGTTATATGTTTGATTGCTCTTTGTAGATACTTAACAGTATTATAGCAAAATAAATATAGATTGGAAATTAATGAAGGTAAGGGACACCTTGTTTTAGGTCATCACTGTTACCCATGTGTTATTTGCACATTTAGGTGTAAATTTTATGTATTGAGGATATTATCTGACGTAATTTGTGAATACAAGAAAGGATGGCGTCCATGAATGGAGCATAAGATGTTATTGATAAGCTGAACAGATTCTCAGATTGAATTGTGTAGGTATCGGTATTATTGTTTTGGATCTGTCTTTCAATGTATCCTAATACTTCGACCTACATCTGCAAATTGAAAAATGTTGATATTGATATGGAAAAAGAAATAAAGGGAAAACTTCATGATAATTCGAGGATATTATGACTTAAATTGTAAAGATAAATCCATTTGATCATGCAGATCATGATAAGGATTCAACAATACCCATTACTGTCAAGGTACTGAAATTGTTGAGTGTGCACTACTCTGACAGTTCTTGTTATACTGACCATGAAACTGTCTGATGGCTGATAAAAATCAAAACATACATCTGATTTTAAATGCATCAGTGTTATGTTTCTGCTTTTAAAATCGCTTTAGGTGCAAGCATATATTTTGGTTAATGTGAAATTTATGCACATACTGCATTTACGTTACGTCTTCACAGTAATCAAGTTGTTACGGTAGAGTTTTTTCTTTTGGGGTGATGGTCGTTTCGTCGACCAACCGTTTCGTCTAACTGATTATGTATAGTAAATGAAAAGTCGTTTCGTCAACCTTAATTTTCAGTAGGCGGAAGGTGTGAAATAATTTGATAAACACAGTCAAGTATTATAATAAATATATTTTAATGCTGATCCCATTAGCATCGTATCTGATCTATAGATATACCATGTTTGTATCTTTTAAATATCATTAATCAATCATCATTTTCATCATCATCATTATGTACAATAAAGACAAAAAAATAAGTGATAACTGTTTGTTTGTTATTCCTCCTAGTGTGCTAGTTATTATGTATGTATGGTCCTCTTCCACTCAAAAAAAAAAAAAAAATACGGACATTAAACAATCCGTCATCACCGCCATCATCACAAAGAAGTACAACAAATAATGAAACCAGTGTGCGATTAATTATGTATGAATGGTCCTCTCCCGTTCTGTAAAACAAGTTTCAATTTTTTTTCCAACACCTCATGGACAAAATGAGAATACAAAAAAAATAAATACATATACGTTAAACTAATACTGTCATCATCACTTACAACAAAGACCGAATAATGTGTGATAAAAAATGTTTCTTCCTCCTAAACTTGTGTGCCTAATTATGTTAAACAGTTACACATGCGCGAGTAATTAGGTGTGAATGACCCTATTAAGAAACTATGCTGGCAAAACTTAAAAATACCAGTATGAAAGTAATTTTTTTCTTTGCTGTAACGAATGGAGTTTTTATTGACCTATCACTTAGGTGATCAGTTTAATACTCTGTTTTTTTTATCTGGTTAAATCTGAAGAGTACAGCATACTTATATGTCTTTCTAGTCTGAACTGCATTAAAAACATTTATCCTTCCCACTGAGGAATTAGCCAAATGCACAAACAGTAGTTGGACCTATTTTAATTTGACATATTAAAATATACTTATTGTAATGATGATATACATATTCGTGAAAGAAGGTGAAATAAAACTAAATCTTAAATACTACTATATTAATAATAATAATAATATTAGATAATGCTAAATATTACCCTGGGCTAATTCCTCAATGACATTTGAATGTAAAGTTTTGAATGAGAGTATTGTGTTTGTAATTTGTGTTTGTTGTTAAAACTTTTGGGTGTGATTGATAATGATTTTTAAAGAATTACTCATTATATGTTAGTATTTTAATGATGTTTGTACATGTGGGTAATGACCTATTTGAATGGAAATGATGGTTGTTAATCATATGGTGTGTAGGATTGGTTATATATTGTTATTTTTACATGTACCCATATAATGAAAGTTTGGTTTTTTCATCCTGTTGATATTTAAATACAGTAAGTTTTAGTAGTGAAATGTGGAATGCTGAATTTTTTTTTTGTTTTGATACAGTTGTAATAACCTAATAATTTACTCATATGCACTCCTTCATCTTGCTGAATTAGCTCTGACAGTCGGGTTGCACGCTGTGTATATTTTTCTCTGCAAAGGTTGTGTGTTTGAAGTCAGTCGGTCATGATTTTATGGCCCGGCCATGAAAAAGCAACCAGCAGGAAGATGTGTGTCTATGCAAGAAATCATGTCCCGACTGGAACTTTGTTATGTATGGTCATGTCTTGAAATAAGGATCAGATAACTTTAGGACAAAACAAAGTGTTGAAAACAAGAACCAGGTTGCAAGCTTGAAGGTCAAGGTCACAACACATGGTTAAGGTCAAGGTCTCATCAATTATTTGATCTTAAAATATTCACTTTTTATACTACCTGTTCCTCATCGTAAAATAATGGGGACATCCTTGTCCATTGGATACATTTCTAGTTTCATATTTTTTTCTTATATTTTTTTCCATTATCAAATTTTCCAATTTCTTTATCAAAAGGTATCATATTTAAAAAAATGATGAGTTAAAATCATACTTAAATAAATGTTGGGTTCAACTGAAAAACAGCATTTTTTGGCTCTATATGAATCCTATATATCGTAGATGAGAGAGAGAATAAACTTTCGAGTAATCGTTCATTGAAACATCTTTTTTGCTTGATTGTGATTGGAACATTTTTTCATAACATTTTCATTTCTTGGCTGAGTTTTATTCAAAGAGTGAGTGTTAAGAAACACAGAAAGTTGCACATGTGTATACATATTTTATATCATAGATATACACAAATGTATTTTATAGTTTATGGTTTATAGTTTATGGTTTAGTTATAAAAGAATGGAATTTAACCCAAGGAAAACAGAGCCTAGCCAAGGGTTAAGTTCCATATTTAACCAGATAAAAAATGAACTATATGTGGAATTTTGTTTATCTCACTTTTGTCACGTAGGCCACAGCAGCAGAGTTGAAGCTGGCGGTAGGAGCATGCAACTCTCGTGACCATACAAAACTTACTTTTTACAAAACCTGTGAAAAATAGGGAAATTACTTTTTTTTAGCTCACCTGAGCACATATGCTCAGGTGAGCTATTAGGATTGAAGAATGTCTGTCGTCTGTCCGTCATCCTTAATTAGTTAATTTGCTCTCTAGAATCTTCATTTCTTAAGTAATCATATTTAAACTTTATGACAATGTTCATTACCATAATCTCTTGATCAAGATTGATTATGGCGGGTATCGGTGAGTTAGGTCAGGAGTTATGCCCCCTTTAATATTAAAAAATGCCAGATTTCACTTTGTTTGCACTCTAGCATCTTCATTTCTTAAGCAATCATCTTCAAACTTTACTACATTACTAGCAAAAAGAGAACGTCTGCCCCGGAATCGGGAGGTTGTGGGTTTGATCCCCGGCTGCGAAAAATGGTAATATTTCTTATAGCTCCCTTTCTTGGAGCTCAGTTTATAAGCATAGTTCCAGGACTGGCTGGCCTGGTGTCAAGATAATGTGACTGGGTGTGGTATCGTGCCACATGTCTACGGCGTGGTACTGTAGTGTGGCAGCACTCTATCTGTCTCAAGTAGGCATAGTCTCCAAATGACTGAAATACTGTCAAGGCAGTCAATGCGAATGTCCGTCGGTCAGTCGGACATGTCCGGTATATTTCCATTTTGACCGACGAAAACCTCTGTCATTGTCGGACACAATGTCCGATGAAAAAATCCAAACAGCACCGTTTCATTTTCGGAAAATTACTTTCAGTTTCCTCGAAAAACAGTTTCATTTGCTTTTTTTTAGCGATTATGTAATGATTATCGGCTGTCTGAGATGGCCAAGCAGTAACGATTGTGAATTGGTTCCACGCAATTGATATACTAATATCTTTCGTAATGGAAACCATGCGGAAAACTCTGTCTTTATCGGTCAACAATCAACAGCATTGCAGACGATACATTCACGAAATATTTTTTCCCTTTTTATTCGCTTTCCATAATTAGTAACAAGGTCATACTCGTTTTAATTTATTATCAGGTTCAAATTTTATCATTTCAATATTCATTATCGTAAATAATTAAATCTAGATTTTGTTGTCAATGAATTTAGATATTCTGATGATGCTAAGTTGTAGTAGTCAGGGACGCCCATCCAGGAAAAATGCACTCGGTGACCCCATTATATATTCTTTATAAATCCGCCATCTTGGACGAAGTAAAAAAATGAGGGAATTTTCGGACCCGCTCGAGCGGAACGACATTACTCTGCGATATTGGCTACTTTCTATGCGCGCGCGAATATAACTATTTCTACATGAAGTGCCTCCACCTGCAGCAGACGATGGTTGTTAAACCTTTCGGGCTTAACCGCCTATCCGCCAATTTAACGGCAGTGTATGGTCAGATCTAGATGTATAAAACAGACAATGCTTTCCACAGGGTATTACTAATTACATATATCTATACTGACGGGCAAAAGAAACGCCCCATTCCATGTTCTCGACAACGCAATTGTCGACGTCGCCTGTACACACGGATACGCCCGTCGGCGTTCCATAAGTTGAAACGCGACTCGTCGCTGAACACCACGTTCTGTCAACGCTGACCGCGATGGTTGCGGGCTCAGATCAGACGTTGGTGACGGTGGCGTAAAGTTAGAACTAAACCACGGTAGGGTCTACGGTAGGTAATCCCGCGTTCCCTCAGTCGTGTCGTCTTCTAACCGTATAACGACTTATTGGGCGACCACGGTTACCGACTACTAAACGCGACGTCGATTCCGCCGTCACAAACCTGTCACGCAAATGACGTTGACGTATGAAATTATCTTGTCTTACAGACGTCACACGAGGTCTTCCTGAACGTGGCCAATCGGCAAACGTTCCCGTAACTCTAACACGCCGAACAAGACGCCGAATCGTCGAACGCGAGACGTTAAAACGTCTGGCGACTTGTTCTTGCATTCGCCCGCATTCGAGCATGGCCAAAACGCGAGCTCTCCCTTCAGAATTTAGCCTTGGCATTCTTAAATACGCATGTTTAATCAGAAAATCTCTGAAATTGTGATTGTCTATCGACTAGCACATGTAATTGTGTAAAATGTGATCGATTTAACCACGTGGTAAACAAACACGAGGTGCACGTGGAAATCATGAGCAGCCACCGGAAATGGACATCGGACTGAATAGAAGCGCACGATTTTTTCTTTCCGTGATTGTCGGTCAATGTACATGTATACAGACTACATTTCACTAAAATTTCAATAGGTATGAGGAAAATAACGCCAAATTCCGTTGGGGCGTTTCTTTTGCCCGTCAGTGTATTAAAATGAAATTGTTTTTACATGTTTTATTTTATACAGCTTTCTGTTGGTCAGAAATTAATTGTTGCGAGTATCAACAGTCCTAGCTATTCGATTAACAGTATTTAATCAAGCAGACGACCTACCTGTATAGATAAACATATTTCTAGCAGACGACGTAAACGGTCCACTTGTCGACAGGTAATATGTATTGTGCTGCTGTAAGCGAGCTCTCATAGGGGTAGCGTTTAAAAGGTATAAATTTACATTTTTAGTAGGAAATGTCTTTGTGGGCCAGAGGTAAAGTCGCTCGACTACAAAATTGTCGATGCGAGTTCAAATCACGGTAGAGTAAAATGTTTAGGAGGAGTAAAAACGCGTCTGGTCCAAACAAAGGTTAAATATAATGATATAAAATGGGTTTGACCCATAATTAGGGGTGTTCACATTAAAATAATAACCAACAATACATATACTAATAGTGTAATCTATAATTAATGTAACCAATATAAGAAATTATTCAATCTAGCGGTATAAAAAGGGGTGAAATTCTGCATTCAGCACAGAACGACAATCACATTAAACGCGAACTGACGTCACTCTGCATTCAAAGATTTGAAAGGTAAGAAACATTTGTAGTGTGTAAAAAAAGGTCTAAAAAATGGAAAAATGTGCTAATTCGGGCGAGACTACAGAGAGTAAATGGATGTGTCATTAGATCGACTTAATACTGTGTTAGGAACCGCTCTCTGTCACCATGAAGCGCTAAAGGCAAGTAAGGTTGGAATTTTCCCGTCTAATGAGAGGACCCGGCCCTCAATGTCCGCTATTATCATTAGATAGGGTATACAAACCAGCTATGTATACCGAAAGGGCGTCAACCTAACTGCTTACCTCAACCGCTATCTCGCAAAATGATATTGAAAAGAAAACAAAACAGGGTTTGGTTACAACTTTTATTATATAATACACAGTTACAATTTATAATTACATGTTAACAGTACATGTTATTATATACACGTTATATACAGTTTTCATTCTACGTCACTAGCTTTCACCCAGCTATTAAATTTAGTAGGATAATATTTACTAGATATTGTTTATTTTGTCCTTTCCCTCGACTCTTCAGAACTTTGTCTATTTTCCATGCCTGATCGGGATCTACAGCCACCTTTTGTAGTTCGCTTTGATAGAAGGTGCCTTTGATATCCTTATCATATCCTGCAGTCTATACACTGGGAGTGTGCCTCGGTAGTATCGTTTTGCCACTTTATATAACTCCCTAGTGTACGTTTCGTCGTAGGCGCGGGTAAAGACTGTTTTCAAATGGGATATCCTCACATGATCACCCACTTTAAACTTAAACCGTTTATGAACAGCTTTATTTTTCTTATTGAATGTTCTATCTTCTGGGCGTCTTGAAAAACAGGTGGACAAACGCACTTCTTCCTCGTTAGACTCGTTCACGTCCGAGGGTGAGGTCCCGATGGTTCTGTGATAAGTGTGGTTGTAGCCATCGGCAACTTGCTGTAAGATCGGGAGATACGTATAGTCCTCAGTATAGGTAAAATATCGGTATATTTTAGTTTTAATGGTCTTGATAGCCCTCTCAGATATAGATGCTTTCGTTTCATTTTATGTAGGAAAGTAAAGTATAGCTTTCTTTTTCATCAACTGCTGTACGACTTTAGCATTAAACTCTTGCCCTTTGTCCGACACTAGCCGAGCTGGAAATCTATGTGATGTCTGAAATATGTCTTGAAAAGCTTCCGCTACACTATTTCCAGTCTTGTTTTTTTAGAGCGCGCAGCCAGACGTACTTTGAGAACACGTCTATTACGAGTAAAATGTATTTGTTTCCGCTGTTCCAGTCGGCAAATTTAACCATGTTGATTAAATCGCACATCCACGGACCATCCTTTCCGCTAGTGACAAAGTGATTCCTTTCGAACCTTCTCCTCACGGGTCCATGAAGACTGTAACTCTCCTGTTTATGTAGGAACTTTCTAATGTTATGCATTCCTATCCTGTATTTTCCTTCATTTTTCACTATTTTGTAAAGCTTTTGTGGCCCTGAATAACTAGCTTGGTGACCGGGATCGTAGTAGATTGTCTTTAAATAATCTTCCCAGGGAGCCATGTTTACTGTCTAGAGTTCACAACACAAATAAACAGTATAACATAACTAGTTCCTATTTATAGCTTTTCTGAGTCACGTTCTTCGTCACTGCATTCACTTTCTTCTTTGTCACTGTCCTCATCATCAGTGAACTCCATATCAAACACATTTTGAAACGAGTTCTTATATTTTCTTCTAGCTGTCTTCACGACAGACGTGGTATTATAGCCCTTCGAAATGAGTTTATCTATTTGACTCATAATTTGTTGGTGAATGCCGTTGTTTTTGAGTGGCAAAATGTAGTCGTCAATTAAAGTTGTATAGGTATTGAAAAACGCCCTTTCATTGTGTGACTGTATGCGCTCCTCCGCCATTTCCTGCGCATCATCACTTTCTTCGCCGTTGTCTATGTATGTATTGTATATTTTGTTCGAATTTTTCGTTATTTGAATTTCTGGCTCGTTTCTATAATTGGATATAAGCCTCGTTTTCATCCACACGTTTTCATCCACAGAATCGTCTTGTTGACTATCGCTCAATTCCTCGTGTTTTCTTTTCTTCTGTTCTCTGTGTTCGGGACACCAGCCACTTTTGACGTGCCTTTGCACGTTGTGAACGGTGTCAAATATCTGACCACAATCGTCACAAGCGTTTCCTTTCTCCATTACTGCTTCCGAAGTATTTTCTAAATTATACTGCGTTTTTTTTCTAAGTCTACGATGTGACCCGTTTGCGTTCCAGCTGCAGAATGATGGCTAGTAGAAGAAACGTCCGCTTTTATAGTTTCATGTGGGGTCACGTGATCCACTTTCTGATTCGTTTGGTAGGATTCTAGCTCGATACATTTCAGTCTTTGGATTTCCGGAGTAAATGGTTTTAAATCAAACAAGAGATGTCCGTATGGATACTTTGTAGCTTTGGCAAATTGTTTTAAAAGTATGTCACTTTGTCCGGGGTACAATTGCCTGGCCAGTGTCATCACTGATTGTTTGTCTACTGGGTTATTAAACAAGACTAAATAATTGCAATTTCGTCGTTGTGTAGGGTCCTTGTTTCCAAACAAATTTTTGTTGATAGATATCACAGATAGAGATCTGTGGTAAGAACCTCCAGTAAATAAGTCGGTGATACGTTTGTCTTTGCCCGATTCAGAGAACAAGTCGTCTAAAACCAATAAGTTGTTGATTTGTGGGTCAAAGAAATCACCGTCTTCCAAATCGGTCGGAATCCCCTGTATGAATTCTACTTTTGGAACTACAGTATTCTGAATCATTGTGTATAGCGGTTGCCATCGTTTGTATAACCACACGATTCTTCGAATACTTGGTTGAATTTTTGAGCTGTGATTCTGCAATAACTCTTTCACCATTGTAGTCTTCCCACAAGCTGAAAAAAGATTTATTTTTTTAGTATTTTGGATTAAATGTTATAAAAGACAAAAATAAAAAAAATAGTGAAAAAAAAAGAAAAAAATGTCTTAAATTATCCTTAGAATGATAAAAAGTTATCAAAAAGGGGATAAAACTAACAGAAAATTTGCATAAAAATTACCTGTTGGACCTGAAATCACAATGGTGAAAGGGTGTAATAGCTTTATATTTTCCTCTGCTTTGGGTTGCGGTGGTGATTGTGTTTCCTGAGGAGGAGGAAGTGATTGTGTTTCCTGAGGAGGAGGAAGTGATTGTGTTTCCTGAGGAGGAGGAGGAGGAGGTGATTGTTTCCTGAGGAGGAGGAGGATACGCTTCACTGATTTCCTTGTGCACTTGATTCCAATGCCTTGTCATATTATCCCTTCTTGTAAAGCTTCTGTGACAATCTGGGCATTGAGTAGAAAACATCTTTACTCTCTGACGACTACTTCAAAACTGAAGTGATGTTATTTATCTCTTCTATTTATACCACTTACTGTTGTGGCCACAATGCTTTGTCCAATCAAGTGCCTTCACTGCATGCGATAATAATAAAATGTTAATGTAATCAGTCTAAATTTCATTTTCTAGTGAAAACGTCGTAATAACTGGACGTCCACGTTCGTGCGAGAGAAAGTGTCGTCTGCTCGTTTACATTATAATACTCATTACCTGTTGGTGTACCTTTTATGTCGTCTGCTAAATACAAGCAAGGGAGTGTGTACTGATTTAAACCGACTAAGATCTACGGACGTGAATATCTAAAATAGCTTTCATACACACGAACGCGCACAATTTACGAGTACATGTAATACAGTTTAAAAAATGAATTATATTATTTCGAAATAACATAATAATTTTTAAGATATAAAACAACGGGCGCTAGAAACCCGATAAAAATGGAGGTCACATTGGAAAACTGTCGTCTGCTAGCGCAATTCTACCTGGGGTCGTTTATCAAAGCATCGTCTGCTACTACGGCCGGTTCGATCCGGTTACGCAAGAGCGGGGCCGAAAATTCCCTCATTTTTTACTTCGTCCAAGATGGCGGATTTATATAGAATACATAGTAGGGTCACCGAGTGCATTTTTCCTGGATGAGCGTCCCTGACTACTGTGCTATGCCGGGTCGAAAATTGTCTGCCAGTTCTAGCAACGAACCAAAGAAGAGAGCTCCTGACAATAACAGACGCTTTTAGGGATAGTTTTGCGGCTGATTTCCTCATTATGGTCACACAACTTACAGAATTTAGTTTTTGCATAGCACTTTATGATCTTATCGGTGCAAAAATAATTTCTTGTTGTAATGGGGTAGGGTTTATTCCTCTATATGTACTTAATTTGCAGGTCTCACATTTTTACATGTTTGTGAGTTTTGAACAGCTGATTAGGACTGTGTATATGTAAAACAGAGACAATCTAAAAATAGCCAAAAATGAATGAATATTCATTATATTAAGTGATAAATTAATGTAATATACTTGCAATAAAGAGACTGAAATCAAGATATCAAAAAGTTCTTACTAAATACTGTTTAAAACATTGCAGCAGGTAAAAATAAATCGCAACAAGTAAAAGTTGCTGCGACAGGTAAAAGTTTTGTGCTTACCTGTCACAATGTCCTGTGGAGAAGGAAAAGTTTTCGCATAGTCTGTCAGTGGGACGTTCAACCCTATCGACAAAAATAAAAAAGGTTTAAAAATATGGAACAAAATCATTAATAAAATATTAAGAGAAAGGAACCCTTGTGAATCATAAAGAAAGATGATATAATGGATGAATGAATAAGTATCTGTTGTAAAATAAAAGTGAAAAAAAAGTCTGGAAAAAAGAAAAATCTGGTTATATGGGGGTCGTAAGTCGACAATAACATACATATATACCAAGTCAGAATATATCCCCCCCCACACACAAGCGCTCGTGGAAACTTTCTTTTATTGTCACCCGCTGTATGCAAAGATGACTCCGTCGTCCGCCTGTCGGACTTTTTCCATCACACTGCAACAGGTGACATGTGTACCCAGGAATACTCTTAAAGTATTTGATTTATCAAAGTAAAAAATCCTGCTTTCTTCGTCCAACGACAATATCGAATTACTTCATAGTGGATAATTGTTAATAGCCTGTTGTGATGGTTATTTTCCTCGTTAGTCTATATTACTGTGCTCACATTGCCTTTGGTGGTTGGTACTCCGTGTCGCTAACCGCACAAGCGCAAGCCTTTCAAAACCAGGAATACCACCTATTCGGTCAGTGTTTAACCGTAGCCTAAACGGTTTATTTTTATTATTGTTTGCATATTCGTATTAAAAATAAACACATATGATTTCGATAGATTATAGGGAATACTATCGAATTAAAATGAATTATAAAGTATATCAGACCTGGATTTCTCTAGGGGGAGGGAGCTTGGCTTGATGAAAGAATCTGTCAGGATTGGATATCATTTATAGTAGTGGAAATCCCAAATGTGAGCACCTTACTGAAATAAACTTAGCCACCCGATCAATCACACAGGTCAACCCTGCTGATTATAACATCCGCTGTCACCCCGGCAACGTCAGTGTGTCTAATTTGATCAGGATCTATCAAACGCTTTTAGTTTTACTGAGTAAACAATGTATAGGCATCTGAATGTCGCAAGCGTTTAATGCGACAATGATATTAAGTTGAATTTATTAATTTATTTTGCATATTATAGAAAGGCTTACATGAAGCGCTTACCGATATATTCATGTTACGTTTATATATTTCAATGAAACAAAAAAATTAATAAATAAATAACCCACAACAATCTGCATGCAAGTGTAAAAAATACATCCCATACATCCCAATAAAACACAAAATATTAATTTAATAAACTAACCATATCGATTATTTTCATTGTCACATTTCTGTATGTTCATTTTATTTTTCATGTCTTTTATTTTATTAGTAAATTCAAAGGAGATTTAAGATCACAAAAAGTCACCAAGCTAGATCCGAAATCGCAACCTTTCAATATTCTGAATATGATGGTTTTATGGCATTACGGGGATGTTGTTTTCTATATTTATTATTTTTGGTTGAATTTGCATTTATGAAACTAGCGTTTGCCTGTGCAATGTGACCTACACGTTCCATTTTTATCTGTCAGAAAACAAAGACTTCAACCTAAACCAGGAAGAGGAGATTTTTTTTAAATTTTCTACCAATCATCTATGAACAAGCTTCTTGAAGTACACAGACTTATTCAAGCAATGTATTTTCTTCAGCCTGATCATGGTCTATACTGGTTGCTTGGGTTTGTTTACATGTAGGTTAATTGATCTAAATTTATGCTGGTTACAGAATTTGAGTGAGGAATCTTAGTTCAAACTGGATGTATAGATATCAGTTAACTTGCAAATTGATTTTGTTTCTTTCTGTTGCATAAACATCAGCTTATTTGCAGGTTGATCAGGGTTTATACTAGATGCGTAGTAAGGCTGATCGAAATAAGTCCATTTTTCCTAGGTATCCGTTATACTATTTACCCACATGTACAGTTTCTGTTGTAATAACTTCATAAAAAAAACTTTACCTCCAATAATAACTAACACATTTTAATGCGATACAGACGCTGTTCACCCAAAATATTTATAATTCCTTGACAGAGTGACAGAGTGAAGAATTCTGTTATGGGATATATCATAATGAATTTGTTTTTGATATATATATATATATATATATATATATATATATATATATATATATATATATATATATGTTACAGTAAGATTGTGAAACCAGGGATTTCATGAAATCCCTGAAAATTTCAGTAATTTCGCGAAATTACTGTTTCACTCAGAGATTTCATGAAATCCCTGAAAATTCCAGGAATTTCATGAAATCCCTGAAATATGGGCAGGGATTTTACACTATCTTACTGGCTGATTTCAGTAAATCTGTGTAATTCTATTTTAGTTAACTTACTATACAGTTGTGTTTTTTTCTTCTGATTATTACATCACTCATTAGCACAAACAGTGTCAGGAAGCCACTTCTACTGATGTGCACTACCAGGAAAAATGTATTTGTCAGGACAATAGGGGTGGGCCTGGGTGTCTGTCTGACCATATGTCAATGTGTCAGGAGGCCACTTCTACTGATGTGCACTACCAGGAAAAAGGTGTTTGTCAGGACAATAGGGGTGGGCCTGGGTGTCTGTCTGACCATATGTCAATTAGTTTGAGTCACACCAGGTCAATAGGTGTGAGCCTGGCAAATGGCTTCACCTGAGGCCTGTCCTATTAAAAAGGCATCCCGGTTCAGCCCATTCAGTATAGATTTACTTTCATGCAAGATGTCTTCTGATAGTATAGAAGACGTTTTCAGGCAAGAGTTGTTCAAAAGATATGAAGTATGTCAGAAGTATCTGATTCCAAAGACAGAATATTACAGAATTATAGAAAGCTTGAAATCGGCATCTACCAATAATCACACAAAGATCAGGAGCAGCTACTATTTGTTATCCAAGTAAGTAGATTGATTTAAGTTATTTAAATATGTCTCTTTTTCCAAATGCTTAAATATTTAGAAAAAAGATGACCAGGAACATATAGTAAACACGATTAAACCTGTCGGAAATCCCTACACAAAAGTTCAAGGTAGTCAAATTTCCCCGGTTGGATTGTCTCAATCCCCTAGATTCTTAATTAAAAATAAATAAATGTTTTTATAAATGTTTTAATCATTAACAGTTATTATTGCTAATGATAGGTAGATAATTAAAGAGGGAGAGAGGGATGATGCCTAATTCTAAAATCTATATTTTTTATTGAATAACTATGTTGGTGATTTACAATTAGTGATGTTATTAAATATAAGAGGTTTTTTTGACGACCTTGTGCTGTGATATAAAGATAAGCTGCCAAATGTTTTAAAGTGTTATTTGTCACCTTTAGATAACGAGTTAATAAGTTAATCATTACCGTGTTTCTTCTTTTATATTTGAGATCTTCCTTTCATTGAACATATTAATTGGATGTTAATTTATAATGAGGTGTTAGTTTAACAATTGAGCCCTTTGATCAGAGTCTATCCTGTTCGCATAGACTGTGCATGTGATAAATGAGCCCTCAGATCAAAGCCTATACATGTGATAAATATCCCTCTGATCTTAGTCTATACTGCTTCCTTAGAATAAACATAAATGAACCCTCTGATTTTAGTCTATACTGCTTGCATAGAATATTCATGTGTCGATTAAGACTGGTCTGAGTCTGTACTGCTTGAACATATATCTGATGATTGATCCCTCTGATCTGAGTCTATATTACTTGCATAGAATATCCATGTGTTGATTAAGCCCTTTGAACTGGGTCTATACTGCTTGCATAGAATATCCATGTGTTGATTAAGCCCTTTGAGCTGAGTCTATACTGCTTGTGTAGAATATTCATGTGTCCATTAAGCCCTTTTAACTGAGTCTATACTGCTTGTGTAGAATAAGCAAGTGTGATTAAGCCCTCAGATCTGAGTCATTACCGCTATGAAAACGATACGAGTTACTTTAATGTTATTTAATATAATGTAATTAACTGTCATTTCAGGTATGAGATTCTCCAATGTGGTGATGTGGAGAAACTGGTAAAGAAGCGTACACATCCAGAGGAGTCGCCTCTTTACTATGTCACTATTGAGGACACATTTGATGTCATCAAGCGTGCCCACATTGCTACTGGTCATGGTGGTCGTGATCGCATGATCAAGGAACTACAACGAAAATATGCAAACATCACTACCAAGGCTCTAGAGCACTTCAAGTCACTGTGTGCGGAGTGTCAGAAAAAGAGGAAGCGTCCAATGACCAAAGGTGTAGTGGTGCGACCTATTCTGACCAAGGAGTTTGCATGTAGAGGCCAGGTTGATTTAATAGACATGCAGGCTATGGCACACTCCAATTACAAGTGGATCATGGTTTACCAGGACCACCTGACCAAATTTTGTGTCATCCGACCACTCACCACCAAGCGTGCCTCAGAGGTTGCCTTCCAGCTCATGGACATATTCCTCCTCATGGGAGCTCCTGTCATTCTCCAGAGTGACAATGGTTCGGAGTTTACATCCCATGTGATCACAGAGCTGAAGGAGGTGTGGCCAACCCTTAAGCTTGTGCATGGCAAACCCCGTCATCCACAAAGCCAAGGTTCTGTAGAACGTGCAAATGGAGACATCAAGGACATGTTAGTGGCATGGATGGCAGACAATGAAACACAGGACTGGGCTACAGGCATCAAGTTTGTACAATTCCAGAAGAACTCAGCACATCACTCGGGGATTAAGTGTTCACCATACTCGGCCATGTTTGGGTGTGAAGCTCGAGTGGGCTTAACCTCTTCAGCACTACCCACAGAAGTGATCTACAGGATGGAGAGTGAGGATGATCTTCTGGCTGCTTTCTCGTGTAGCACACCTCATACACAAGAAGCTGACATCATACAAATCATCTCAAGCAGCACAACTCCTTCTCATGAAACTGACAGCATTACAGCCTCCTCAAGCAGCCCAACATCTTCACATGAAACTGACAGTATACCAGCCGACTTAAGCAGCCCAACTTCTACACCAGCTTACCATGAAGACACTGTACTTACCATACTGCCTTCTACCAGTGAAATGAACCCGCCAGACCATTCCCAGATATCCCCATCAGTCACCACCACACCAATCTTGGAAGACCACACTATCCAGATCAGGAAGCGTAGAGCTGAAGCCTCTGCAGCACTACTATCTCAGGCAGAGAGGATGGTGAAACGCAGCCGTGTGGATCTCAAAACCGGTGTGCCTGGGGACAATGTGGCTGTTCCTATACCGGCAGTAGATCGTGGCAGAGGGGATCCTCGTAACATTCTTGGTGTCATCGTCAACAGAGACGTCGACACTGACCAGTACAAGATTGCTGTAAAGGCGGGTGTTTTAAAGGGACGATACTCCAGAAACCAGTTTGATCTGTGTCCTCAGCGATTACTGACAGAAGCTGATGTTAGTCAGGAGAATGTAACGTCACTTCGTTCTGCTGTTATTGCGGAATCTTCATCTGGTGGGCAAGGTTTTATCAAGTGCAACTGCAACGGTCCAAAAAAGTGCCAGTCCAACAGATGCAAATGTTTTAAAGCAAAGCTGAAGTGTAACTCAAGATGTCATTCAAGCCTCACATGCTCCAACAAATAAACTTTTGATATATATGCCCAATATACAATGGGAAATGTGTGCCGCATTAATCAGTTACTATGAGTTTTACTGTTTTCTCTCTGATTCACAACAGTTTGCAGTTTGTAATTTTGTTCCATAAACTATAGTTTAAGGTAAGCAGTGAAGGGGTTGAAATGTATACCTGATTATTCAATTGTATCAATAAATAAAAAAATCACCAGATGTATTGTCTGCTTATTTCCTCTTAGGGATTTCATGAAATCCCTGACTACATTTTTCAGGGATTTCACGAAATTACTGGAATTTTCAGGGGTTTCATGAAATCCCTGAGTGAAACAGTAATTTCACGAAATACCATAAGGTATCATAATAGAAAAGGCATTGGGTAACGGGTAATAAGTTTGTACTCAGGTACCAGGAACATTCTACCTCATTATATTTATTACATGTATATTTCAAAGCAGGAATCATATTTACAAACAGTCGCAAGAAAAATACCTTTGCTCTAGAAAGATGAACATTCCGAAGTCCTTGTGAAGCAATTCTTTCACCCATCCATCTTGAAACATCATGTAGGCCTCAAGAGACTTGAAGTTTCTGAGTTGCTCTTTCGTGTATGATGACTTTTGAAAATCAGAAAGTTCACAACATCCACGTAACACACTTCGATCACTGTCAAATGGATCTGTCCCAATACACGCTGTCTTTTCATTATAACGTTTCCGCACATCACCTTGAAGACTTTCGCGATAGGTCGGCGATTTTTTGATATTTTCTTCGACATAGCTTTATCTAATGGAATAAATGTCCGTTTACACAAACTTATTCGGTTAAACTAATTCAAAATGGCGGATTGTTTACATGCGCGATGGATTATGGGTAATTGTGTACTCATGTATGACGTCAGTGAAAACAAACACATGGTTTTTAATAATAAGAGGGCAAAAACTGCATTTATCATTAGCATTATAATCTTAACTAGTAATATGATCATAGTAATGGCTATGACATATAGCCATATTATCAATGACCTTTCTTTTTCTTAAAAATTATGCATATATTGATTCATGGAAATATAAATTATAATTGAGGACATTATTTAATTACTGTTTTTCTTTGTTGTTTTTTTTTTCAAAGGGTTTGAACATCATGCATAACTTGGGCTTGGCTGTCTCATACTCAAGCATACATAGAAAGAGGAAACATCTGCTGATACATAAACAAGAAGAAAATATTGAGAATCTTGTTCAACAGTTTCTTCAACAGTAGTGTCAGAATCTGGACAAGTCAACTGTGGACAGTGTTTCGGATGGTTGTATTGGAGATAACAATGAAGGACTTCGCTCTGTAAGGACAGTTGAAATTCTTGGTGACAATTTTGATATCACTGTTTCACCAGCTCATATGACCAAAGAGAACCAACGAAAGAGCATGCATTGGTTTTTGACTATGGTTAAGCAGAGAAGGGTGACTTATGAGGACTTAAACATTCCTGGTTCAGAACCTAGTCAGCCAGAAATTCTCCAAAAAACCACAGACAAGTGGATTCCTTTTCAATCCCAAGTGGATATGGTGCAACAAAACTTCATTTTCCATATTGCACACGTACTTCTCAAATACATTAAGTTTCTGCAACCAGTGAAAGATTCCTATCCAGAACATATTTCACATCCTTTTATGGAACTGACACAAAAAAATCTGTGATATTTAATTGTGATTTTGTCATAGGGTGTATAATATTTATATTTAAATATAACCAAGTTATCCCACTTCAAGTTTTAGCCATTTAATAAAACAATAAAGCACGTCTTTGTTTTATATAATGAATTACCCTTGATAATTAACTTGTAATATTCAAGTACTGTGGAGTAGCAAATAGGTATCGTAGTGCTGTCGCAATTAAGATAAGTGTAGCGTAATTGAGTTTTCTCCCTTTAACCATTCATTATTTTTGTAATTGAACTTTCTAACCCTTTTAACCTCTTTAACCTTTTTCAGCACTAGATCGATAACCAATCGCAATCACTTCCATAATTTATTTGAAAAGATAAACATTGCCATTTTGACATGCTTCAGAAAACCGTGAATTGTTTATATATATTTATTTATATACAGGTTTAATCTTGTGTAATCTATTGTTTTATTGTTGTCTTTTATCTTGTATTTTCGATTGTTTCGCATATATTTCTTCGTAATTACTTTTAAACTGTATTGTCAGGAAATGTACATGTATCTGAACTTGTACATTCCAGGGAAGAATGGAGTAATATACACCATAAACACGATTCTGTCGTAAAGATCCGATGAGTTCTTGTGTTGTCCTTTAAACCCACATTCCGACTGAGCTGGTCTGCGACAGTGGCGCCCAACGTTTTCAACCTTACCAAGATCCATAGATAGTGTTTTGAGTATTCAGGAGCAACGGTACCTTGGGATCGTCTCATCACCACCTGGCAATATGTTCATCTTATCAGTGAAGATTTCGTGAGTGCACTCGTTTTAAATTATTATAAGGCCTTAACATACATTAATATATGCGCATCTTCATATATATAGATCTATTATGCCTCCAACCCGGAAGTAATCTGAAGGAGAATTTCTTCTATTGATCCACCCAACTTCTGAGGAGACTGGACTGTGCATAGTCATGCTGAACTGAAAAAAAGAGAAATATGTTATAAGATATTTATAGTGTAACACATATTTAAAACTTTTTCTTTGTGTGACATTTATAGCTACTTATTTAATATCACACATATTAATAAGTGTAGATTTAGAGAGAGAGAGAGAGAGGAATAAGAGAGAGAAGGAAAAATAGAGAGAGAAGGAAAGAGATAGAAGGGAAGAGAGAGAAGGAAAGAGAGATAAAAATAGAGAGTGAAAGAAGACACCCATTCATTGTGTTTATGGTATCATTTGTATGTCATATACATTTGATATCATTTCATTTTCAAATATGTTTTAGTATGTTAATATTGTATTAGTAGTAGTTTTAATTGAGTTTTTGTACAAGGATGATTTCTTTTTGAGCAGTGACGATTTGACACATCCCATACTTACCCATGCATGTATAAGTAAAACAACCATAGCATTATATCCTTACAACCAAACTAACTTTCTCGAGTGTGTCTGTAGTGTGGTGGTAGAGTGTTTGACTGAAACACTGAATGACCCGAGTTCGATTCCAACTTTGAGCAAATTTATTTTGCTTGGTTACATGTAATATTGGTTCATGTATAATGTACGTGAACATTACTCGTGGAATCAAGGGTGTATATTTAGACTTGTAGATGAGTAGTCCTGAAGGAATATAGACGTGTAGAGTCATAGGGTTGTTGTAGAGAGAACAGTTGTATAGACAATTTCTACTGTATCACGGGGTTTATTATAGATTGCATATCAATATAAATCTCTTGAACAAATTTCAAGATTACTGAAGTCTAAATATTTGATTTCATAACTGATGCCTTGAAAATTAATAGCATTTCCAAGGTTTCATATGAAATAAACAAACACAGCTGTATCGCAATATTTTCTACGCGTTCGACTGAGGGTATTTCGCAACTATACTGACGGGCAAAAGAAACGCCCCAAAGGGATTTGGCGTTATTTTCCTCATACCTATTGAAATTTTAGTGAAATGTAGTCTGTATACATGTACATTGACCGACAATCACGGCAAAAAAAAAATCGTGCGCTTCTATTCAGCCCGATGTCCATTTCCGGTGGCTGCTCATGATTTCCACGCGCACCTCGTGTATGTTTACCACGTGGTGAAATCGATCACATTTTACACAGTTACATGTGCTAGTCGATAGACAATCACAATTTCAGAGATTTTCTGATTAAACATTCGTATTTAAGAATGCCAAGGCTAAATTCTGAAGAGAGAGCTCGCGTTTTGGCCATGCTCGAATGCGGGCGAACGCAAGAACAAGTCACCAGACGTTTTACCGTCTCGCGTTCGACGATTCGGCGTTTGTTCGACGTGTTAGAGTTACGGGAACGTTTGCCGATCGGCCACGTTCAGGAAGACCTCGTGTGACGTCTGTAAGACAAGATAATTTCATACGTCAACGTCATTTGCGTGACAGGTTTGTGACGGCGGAATCGACGTAGCGTTTAGTAGTCGGTAACCGTGGTCGCCCAATAAGTCGTTATACGGTTAGAAGACGACACGACTGAGGGAACGCGGGATTACCTGACGTAGACCCTACCGTGGTTTAGTTCTAACTTTACGCCACCGTCACCAACGTCTGATCTGAGCCCGCAACCATCGCGGTCAGCGTTGGCAGAACGTGGTGTTCAGCGACGAGTCGCGTTTCAACTTATGGAACGCCGACGGGCGTATCCGTGTGTACAGGCGACGTCACGAACGCTACGTTGACAACTGCGTTGTCGAGAACATGGAATGGGACTTTTCTTTTGCCCGTCAGTATAGTTTCTAACATACGGGTACAACACTATTGTGAAAGAAAACATACCGTTATCGGACTTAGTTCGACACGTTTAAGTGATTACGTAATAGTCACACTTCGTTGACCGCGTTCGGGTTAAACTGTCGATAAGAACTAAGAAAATATGTTAACAGATCTGTTTGCAAGATAGCGCAATTGGTAGAGATGCCGGCGTGCTGTCTCAGACATGTCAACGTTTTCTAGGGCCAGTGGTTCGGACCTTACAGTATAAATTTATGCATTTTTTTTTCTTTGAGTGTGTGATTGAGTTTTTGTTCCTTGTAATATCTTATTTCTTTTGGATGGTATTTGTTTAATACTTTATTATTATTTTTTTTGTCATAAGAATAAAATTTCCGGAATATACTATTTAATGAAATAGGTATAGTGTAATATTTTTAGTAATGTAAATTTGTAAGAAATTAAAGGAAAAATAAACAGATTAATAATATACACATACAACATTTGTTTGGATAGGAAATTATTTTGATAGTACTTATACTTAGAAAGGATTCATTGTTTTTCTGACTATAGATATACATACACAATGACTTATAATTTATTAGGAAAATAGGATACAAATAAAAGAAAAAAAAAACATGCCTTAGATTATACAATATGATTTGATTTCTTGTTTGCAGCTATTATCACAGGAACAATTTATTGTTATTTTACATTAAAACATTTTGGTGTATATTCATGTACATGTAACATTATAAAGAGTTGCTTCAATCATGGAAGATACTGTATCTGAGAGAGAGAGTACAGGAAACTTAGGAGAAATGTTTTAAGGCAACAATTGCTAGAAAGGAATGAAGAGGGAGACAGACTGCTAGCAAATGCTCAGATGACATATAGCATGCAACAGCCTTTGGACAGGATTAATGTTGAGGAGACAAACAGGAATGAGATAGTAGTACAAGAAAGACAAGAGAGTCAATGTTATGATCAAAGGTAAATGGGTATCGGGGTATGGAACCTATGGGAAATCAAAATAGTTCAACGCATAGATTGGTTGATGACAGTGAAGATAGGAGTGAAGAAAGAGCTAAAAAAGCTTCGAATTTACATGTCAGTGAACATCACACGGATACTGAACCTTCAGAAGATTTTCATACGAGGGATGTAGCACATGGCAGCATTGACTTTACACAGGAACTGATCGAATTGGATAAAAAGCTTATCTATTTAAGACAGAGTGTGAATGGAAATAGTATCCTTACAAGCACGAGGAAACAGGAAACTACAAATCATCAGGACTCTTTCCAGAAAGAGCTGATGAAAACAAAGGAAAGACTGTGTCAGAGTAAAAATAATCCATTTCTCGAGCCTAATGACACTAATAAAAAAGGCAAAGATAGAATGGATTTTTCATATTTTAGACAGGACACTGTCAATCAGAATTCCTTTCATAAAGGACTTGATAAAGATGAATGTGTTGCTGCTTGTTCAAGCACAACACCTAAGAAGTTTGATCAGACAAGAGATTATGGTCAAATGTATGACAGACGTGTCCAACAACATAGTGAACCTTGTAGAGAAGGTGATGTTGGAGGAAATATACGGAAATAGTTTTGTTGAAAGCCCTATTTCAGTGAGAGAAACTTATGTAAATGAAGATTTGTTTTGCCACGACATAGCGTTGCCTATGGGTCAGACAAACATTTCAATGCAGTTGACCAAACAAGAGGTTTAGGTCCTATGAAATCAGACAATGACAGAACACAGAATATAAACAGACCAAGAAGACTTAGAAGTGTATAGACGTATGGATAAACGATTATTGGAGGAGGAGAGACTGAGGATTGAGAGTGAGAGGGAGAAAATGCTTTTACAGAGGTTGCTTGATCGAGACAGACAAATAGAGTATGAAAGAAAAGTGAAGGAGCAAGAGGAACAGCAGGCGTTGGAAAGGATATATAGATTGAAAATTGCTGAGGAGGAGTTAGAACGGCAAAGATCTGAAAGGATACTGTTTGAAAAGGAGCTTCAGAAAAAAAAAAGAGCTCGAGAGGCTTAGAGAACAGAAACTATTATTATTGAAATCTCAAGAGGAGGAATTATCTAGCAGAGTTGGTATAGATAGTTACAGAGACAGACGTGTTGACTACACTAGAGAACATCAAGTGATGCCAACTTCGCATTTAGAACCAATGATAAATCCAAGTGGTTTTGGGAAACCAAAGATTCCTCCATTTGATGGAAATGATTTCAAGGTCTGGAAGATTGAGATTTTTTGGAATGAGAAATTAAAGGGAAAGGCCTACTATTTATTCAATGCCAAACAAGGTGAAAAAGAGTATACGTCTGATTGGGCACTGCGTCTTGAAACACTAAAGCAGTTGGCAATAGAAATGGGTGAAATATTAGATGGAAGAAAGAATGATTTACTCAAACAACGATTTTGGAAAGGGTTGATGAGTGAAAAGCTTCGAAACAATACAAGAGTAACTTAAGAGTCCGAAGCAACATTTGAGGTCTTGCGGAGAAAGGCTAGAGTCGAAGAGGATGAAATCAAACGCACATCTCCTGGTTTGAAACCAATTAAGACTACGGATCCTCAGAATTCCCACTTGAATTTGAAAAGAGAAGTTCCAGTTAATGTTCAGAAGGATGAAATAACTCTACAGCAGCAAAATCTGAAAACGTCGTCATCGTATATTGATAAACAGATGAACATGATGCAGTCTCTAATTGACAAAATGAATGCATTGGAAAGGGAGTTGGCAAATTTAAAGAGAAGAGATAGAGAACCTACAACCTCTGAGACCATGCAGAGAGATGGTGGTAGAAGTGATTTTTCATATAGATGAGGTTATCGAAGAGGTGGAAGACCTTACAATCAACAGTACTTTAGTCAACCTAGAAGTAGACCTTTTTAGAGAAATTACTATGACAGAGATAGTCAGAGATGCAGCGGACAAGTAAAGACTGAAGGTGTGGAGGCTACTGCTCCGAGGTCTAGTGTTTCACGAAATGAACACAAAGACCAGAACAAAGATTTAAACAAGTAAATGCTTCCATCGCAGGGCATGATGTTAGCAATGAAAGTAAGAACTGCCCTACAATCCATTGATGAATAGATTGATTGGATCATCCAATGAGACAGACATTCTCTTCGAAGGTGTACCGTCAAGAGCCCTTATTGATAGTGGCTCAATGGTTAGTTCATTATCTGTAAATTTCTATAACGATCTACCAAATAAGCCTGTTTTACACAGCCTAGACGATTTTGAACTTAAAGTTTAAACTGCAAACGGGTCACTTGTACCTTATGTTGGCTATATTGAAGCTGAAGTAGAAAGCAAAATATTCGCAAATGGGTATGTAAACACTCTTTTCCTTGTTGTACCTGAAACAGAGTATCATCAGAGAGTCCCTATATTGATTGGTACAAACGTCATACGGGAACTCAAGGTAAACAATCAGCAAAGGGAGGATACCCCAGATGCATGGAAGACAGCATTCATGTCAATTGGTTCGGCGTCAGTTGGTATAGCTACAACCACTCAACCAATAACACTTAAACCGATGGAAAGTAGAACAATAAGTGGTTTTGTACGCAATTCACATAATGTTGATGCGGCCGTCACTGAGCCTATAGAAGACACCTACGAACAGAAACCCTTAGTGTGCCCTCGAGTTGTCCAGCTTAAAAGCGCAAGGAAGACAGCTCGTATTCCAGTCAAGATATGCAACATCTCCGCGAAAGTCTTAAAGATTCTCGCCAAATATGAGATATGCCAACTGAGTGAAGTGAAAGTTCTCCGACATGTGGACATTGGCAGGAAGACTTCAGCACCTGCAGAAAAGAAGACAAATGGTGAAACATACTTACCTGGCTTCACATCAGAACCTGAAAAGAAAAATGACAATCAAAAATATTTACCAAGATGTACGGATACTCCAGTTTCTCACCAGCAGACTGTACAGGAATAAGAAGAAAAGAGTAGAGATTATGACTTCAAGAAAGATTATGGAGTACACATAGAAGATTCTCAATTTTCTACAGATCAGAAACAAAGTTTACGAACTTTTTAATAAATGAAAATCAATAATTCCTAAAAGTCCCCATGACCTTGGTAGTGGAACCACAAGTGTTCGACACAAAATAGAGTTTACAGACAATATACCTTTTAAAGAGCCTTACAGAAGAGTTCCTCCAGCTATTTATAACGAAGTCAAGGAACATCTGCAAGAAATGTTAAGAATAGGTGCTATTCAAGAATCAAAGAGTCCTTGGTCATCCAACATTGTCATCGTAAAAAAGAAAGATGGATCTATTCGTTTCTGTATAGACTATCGGAAACTAAACAATAGAACCAAGAAGGATGCTTATGCTATTCCCCGTATTGACGACACTTTGCACCTTTTGGCAGGCTCCCGGTACTTTTCTAAGCTTGATTTGAAATCTGGTTACTGGCAAGTCGAAATGAATGACTCTGATAAAGAAAAAACAGCATTTCAAGTGTGGGGAATTGGCTTCTTTGAATGCAAAAGGATGCCATTTGGACTTTGTAACGCCCCGGCCACATTTCAACGACTAATGGAGAGATGCATGGGTGATTTGAATTTGAGAGATTATTTAATTTACCTGGATGATATTGTTATCTTTTCAAAGGATATAGATTCTCATATTAACAAAAAGTGCGAATTTTTCAAGGATAAGATTACTTATCTTGGCCATCTAGTTTCGAAACAAGGCATAGATACAGATCCGGAAAAGACTAAAGTTGTGAAAGATTGGCCAACCCCACAATCTGTAAAAAAGATGTAAGAAAGTTTTTGGGATTCGTTGGCTATTTCAGAAGGTTTATCAAGGGATTCGCCACAATCGCCAAACCACTGAATAACCTCTTAATTGGACATCCCCTCAAGTCTGAAACACCAACTAAGAAGAAATCCAAACGACAGCCATTTGTATGGGGAAACGAACAACAGTCAGCTTTTGAGGACCTGAAAGCCAAACTAGTAAATCCACCTATTCTTGCATACGCAAATTACGACCGTCCGTTCAAACTCCACACAGACGCATCTTCAAAAGGTTTAGGCGCAGTTTTGTTCCAGCGTCAAGATAACGTCGACCGTGTAATAGCGTATGCCAGCAGGAGTCTTAAACCATCCGAAAAAATATTATCCGGCACACAAATTGGAATACCTAGCTTTAAAATGGTCCGTCACTGAAAAAATCCACGATTACCTTTATGGTACAGACTTTGAAGTTTTCACTGACAACAATCCTCTAACGTATGTTAACACCTCTGCAAAATTGGATGCAACTTGATATAGATGGCTGGCAGCTCTTTCAAATTATAATTTTCGCACTACCTACAGATTTGGCAGGAAAAACGCAGATGCAGATGGTTTGTCTTGCCTAACCCCTATGGATAAAGAAGAAAAGACCATTAATGAAGACATCATTTCAGCTATGTCTATTGCAGCTTCATCAAAACCTTCCGAAACACCACTTGCAATGTCGCTGGTTTTACCCGACTCAATAGATATAGTTGATTCCGTAACATCAAATGAAATTCCTTCTGATATAGTTGATTCATACTCACTTAGTTCAAAAGATTGGAAGAAAGCACAGCACGACGACCCTATCATTGCAGAAATCTTAGACCATTTGGAAAAAGGCACTAGACCGTCAGCTAAGCGGGTCAGTGGTTGTTTGAGCCCAGCGGTCGGATATCTCCGTGATTGGGACAATCTTTAACTGAGAGATGGCGTTTTATTTAGACAAGGACAATTTAAAGACCAAAAATGTAAACAGCTCATACTTCAACGGTTCGTCCGAGGAGATGTCTTCAAAGCCATCCATGATGATTTAGGTCACCAGGGCCGGGACAGAACAACACCCCTTGTCAAGCAACGTTTCTATTGGCCCGGAATGGATCATTTTATTGAGAACAAAGTTCGCAATTGTCAGCGTTGTATTGCGAGGAAATCATAGCCGTCTACAGCCCCTCTTGTACCTATTTCTTCAAACCAACCCATGGAATTAGCGTCTTGATTTTCTTAGCCTGGAGCGTTCAAAGGGTGGTTTTGAACATATTCTTGTTGTGACAAACCACTTCACCACTTCACTTCACTTCACTTCACGCACAGGCTTACCCTACAAAAAATCAGACAGCTAAGACCAAAAGTTTTATTTGAGCAGTTCATCGTCCACTATGGATTTCCAGCTAGACTACACAGTGATCAAGGAGCCAACTTTGAATCTGGTCTCATTCAGGAGCTGTGTAGGTTAGCTGGAACTGACAAATATCGGACAACAGCGTACCATGCCATGGGGAACGGGATGACGGAACGCTTTAACCAGACTTTGCTGAAGATGCTTGGAACACTTGAGGAGGATAAGAAACAGGATTGGAAGTCGCATGTCGGTCCATTGGTACATACCTACAATGTAACAATCCATGACAGCACGGGATTTTCTCTGTACTTTCTCATGTTTGGCAGACAACTTAGATTAGCTATAGATGCCGTACTTGGAATTACTTTTTAAGACAACAATTCAAAGTGTAGAAATGAATACACCAGGAAATTACGAGAAAGACTATTATATGCATACTCAAAAGCAAAGCAAGCATCAAAATCCACAGCTTCTTTGAATAAAAATCGCTAAGATCTGAAAGCTAAAGCAGCAATATTACATAAGGGAGATAAAGTATTGGCCAGGAATGTTACCATCAGAGGATCGCCGATAAATGGGAATCGGAGCCATACGTTATTATTAATCAGCCGAATTCAGAAATCCCAGTTTACAAAATAAAGAAGAACAATTCGAGGAAATCAAGAACAGTACATAGAAATCTATTACTGCCATTAACATCTGTTCAAGTAGACGATATTGATTAAGAAAGGAACAATGAAGGAACGTCTGGAGGAAAGATTCATCAAAAGCAGGAAAAAGACCAAGTACGACCAAATCGCCGAAGATGTCAACCGAAGTGGCAAAGCTCCGGAGACTGGCTTATGTAGGTCATGCAAGGAGATATTTTTTTAAAGAGAATACTAACTTTATGTGGTCCAGAAAAAGATGAATTTTTACAGATTTTTTTTATCATTGATATGTACATGTACTTACCTCATTTATATTGTTTTATTTCAGCTTACGGCGACGAATGAGAATTGGAATATAGAATTCATATATCCAGATAAGATAGAAGAAAAGATAGATACTTACCTCTGGTAAACTCTTCATAGATGTTCTTCATAGGTCAATATAATTCCTTTCTCGTCATAGCTTATGTTGTGGTGGATATGTTATAACGACCGAAAGGATAAGTCCTTATAGTTTCTTTTAAGTCTTGTTTCATTTCAGATAAGGACGAATGCCACGATTCGGTGTATACCATTATTTACACTAATTTTTGTGTGCTCTATTTCAGATTTTGTCACATCGTTTATTGAATAAACGTGCCGAATCTAATCGTATGCATCGTTTGTTTTATTTCAGACGATTATTTCAAGATAAATTGATATCTTGACAGTCTGCATTGTATTTACATACTAATATATATATATATGTTTTCGTTTTCTTTAATTAGATTTTGTGGCATACAAGAATGTCGGGACGCCATTTCCTTTTCGGGGGGGGGGGGGGGGGGATATTAAGGGTGTATAATATTTATATTTAAATATAACACACGTTATCCCACTTCAGGTTTTAGCCATTTGATAAAACAATAAAGCACATCGAAAACGTCTTTGTTTTATATAATGAATTACCCTTGATAATTTACTTGTAATATTCACGTACTGTGGAGTAGCAAATAGGTTTCGTAGTGCTGTCGCAATTAAGATAAGTGTAGCGTAATTGAGTTTTCTCCCTTTAACCATTCCTTATTTTTGTAATTGAACTTTCTAACCTTTTTAACCTCTTTAACCTTTTTCAGCACTAGATCGATAACCAATCGCAATCACTTTCGTAATTTATTTGAAAAGATAAACATCGCCATTTTGACATGCTTCAGAAAACCGTGAATTGTTTATATATATACAGGTAATAATCTTGTGTAATCTATTGTTTTATTGTTGTCTTTTATCTTGTATTTTCGATTGTTTCGCATATATTTCTTCGTAATTACTTTTAAACTGTATTGTCAGGAAATGTACATGTATCTGAACTTGTACATTCCAGGGAAGAATGGAGTCATATACACCATAAACACGATTCTGTCGTAAAGATCCGATGAGTTCTTGTGTTGTCCTTTAAACCCACATTCCGACTGAGCTGGTCTGCGACAATTTAATAGACTCAAGTGAGAATTCTTCACAAGGCATGATTACAATTATGCAAAAAGTGCATGAACTAGCTGTCCCCTATGTACATGATGAAGTTCTGCAGAAAGTTGTGTTTGGAGGAGATGTCCTTACAAATGAACGTGCCTTCTCAGCTCAGCAGGCAATGTAAAATAATAAATCAGATTTCGATTGCTTGCGTGGAGTAATACACAGACCTGAAGGACTTCACAGAGAGATCAACTTCCTATTAGTAATTTAAAGAGTTCAAAGTTGATACAGTTCTTGTTCCAAGTTAGTGTTTATTGCATGTAAGTTATTTTTGTTGTTATATATGTATCCTGTATTTTAATAGGGATGAGATGATGCACAAACAATTGATACAATATCCTTGCACTACCTTAACATACAGAAGAAAATGACGTAACAGTTATTACCATGGATGCCAGTGTTGTCTTTTCTCCTTGTTGCATTATGAATCGAAAAAAAGTATACTGAAGATAAAGGCAGATTTACATAAAACAATAGTTATATACAGTTGAGCCTGTATTAGCGGCCACCTGTATCAACCTGCATTTACCAAACTATAGCATTTTATTATATATTTAACATTCATTAAGCGGTCACCTCTATTAAGCGGTCATTTTCTTTTGTAAGACAGGTTTGACTGTATTACAGTTATTATTTTGAAGGATGCATTGTTGAATCTCATTTATGTGTATCATATTTATGCATTGCATCATCCCATCCTTAATTGCTGGCCCCATGTTCTCGAAAAGTATCTATGTTACATCTCAGTCTAATACTCATATATCTGCTATTTGAGTACAAGCCTGGGTATGATATTTGAGCTGTGTTCTTGAAAAATTAATTCCTAATGAAAATCATGCTTAGATGGAGTATTCTCAATCACTGTCTCAAACATAATTGAGGACAAAATTTGACTTAGCTGAGAATGTACTTAAAAGTATTAGCGAAAACCAGCCATCCATCAAACTTAGATAAGCAAGCTGCATGATACTGAATTTAGATATGATTTTCATTATCTTCGAGAACTTGGAGACCGGTGTCAATTTGGTTGCCAAATAACCATTTACATGCAACATGCCCAACACATCTAGAATCAAATCTAGATTACATTAGTTAATAATTACCTATCTGAAAATAATTTTAGGAAACCCAGATTTATAATCAGGTTATCAGGTTATTAAGTAGGCGAAGTGGGCTGGCAGATGGGTGTCAGCTTTCCTTGTCAGGATCCTAATTTTGTCATGCATTTTTGTAATGACTTGATGATACAATTGTTCAACTGAAATCGACCCAGGTCTGTAACTCTAAGGTCAAGGTCACTCTTCAAGGTTGAAGGTCAAAATGTGTGCAATAAGCCTTGTCTGTCTAGGGCTGTAACTTCTCCATTCATGAAATGATTTAAGCATAGATTTCCTTGGGTAATCCTCTACCAAGATTATTTAAATAATTATGATTCGTTAAAAATATGGGTGCTAGGGTCAGGGTTAGTTTTTCTTATACTAGTACATGAAAACTTTAAAAATCCCATATTCCAAAACTCCTGGCCAGATTTCAAAATATTTTGGCACAGATGTTACTTGTGTAACCCTCTACCAATGTTCAAGTTTGTTGAAATAATTCTGATCTGTTTAAAATATGGCCCTTGGGGCCAATGTGCCTTTTATGTATAAACCGAAAACCTTCACAATCTTCTTTTCAAAATAATGCTAAGTTGTCTTTAATGTATAAACTTTGAAAATCTTCTAGTCTGAAACAAAAAATCCTAGAGCTAAGATATTTTGTGTAAAGCATTGTCTCATGGTAGCCTACCAAGATTTTTCAAATCATTATTGTTCATCAGACATCACAAAGGTAAAACCTGTTTTTTTTAATTGAATGAACAAGATTTCCATATTTGATAACAATTGAAATTTTAAGTATATTTTCTGTTAATATATTATGTTTTTTGCTGAAACTGAATTCACATGAAGTAAATATGTTTTCAGTGCATCTATCAACTGTTCTACAAAGAAAGTAGCTCCATGGACCATGGTTCCCTTTACCAGTTACGAAATATAATCAACCGGAGGGATATCACTGGGGCACAAGATGTTGTTCAGAAGTATAGGTAAAAATCTACATTAATTTTCTTGTTGTTATATAGGTATCATACTTCAAAATAATCAAACACTTTCTTCCTTGTGAGGAAAGCAGTTGGAACTTTTGCTTGAACATATCTAAAACAAATTATTAGTCCCCTTTGGTGATACCGGCTGGGGGCTATAGGTTTGCGCGCATCCTTCCGTCTGTCCGTCCATCCATCTGTCACGCTTTTGTGTCCCCTCCATAACTTGTACATCCCTGGATGGATTTCAGTAACACAGAAGTGATCCTCACAACATAAGGGTGTGTCACGCACATCAGACATATGCAACCTTGAAAGGTCAGTGCCGTAATGACAAAGCCTTGTTTTTCACCGCCTCCGATGGCTGAATGGTTAGAATGTCTGTCTCGGGAGCAGGAGGTTGTGAGTTCAATCCCCGACTGCGACATACCAAAGTCGTAAAAATGGTACTGGTATAGCTCCCTTGCTTAATGCTCAGCATATAAGGGTGTTCCAGGACTGGTTAGCCTGGTGTCAGGATAATGTTAGTGGGTGTGGTATCATGCCACTTATCTAAGGCGTGATACTGCAGTGTTGCAGCACTATATCTGCCTCAAGTATCATCGTCTCCAAATGAATGAAATACTGTTGGTGGGATGTTAAACCCAGCCAACAAACTTGTTTTTCCATAAAATGACCAAGATTGCCAGTGATGCAGATTTTTGAACAGATTTAATAATCAGTTACTATCTTATAATTAAATATATTAATTTGTATAACAAGTTCATAAAAATTTAATAATTTTCTTTTGTGGTGTTATGAACTTAACAATCTGAATCACCTATGTTGATGTCAGTTTTTCATATGCAGATACTAAAGACTGCAAATTTACCTTTTAAAACTGATAGGATTAACCAAACATTGAGTGATATGACCTTGTCCAGTCTGCTTAATGCTATTTTCAGACCACATCAGCAGTTTGTAGAAGATGTAACAGATGCATATGTAGTGGCTGCTTTTCTAGACATCATGGATATGGAAGATATGACATCAGCAGTAAAACACTCACAACAGTTCCACCTGATGAGTAGTAAACAGCATGTTGAATTTGTGAACACAATGGCAAAGAAAGTTTTAGATAGTTTTGAATTAGGTGAAGTAAAAAGTATTCAGCATCTAAGAGATGACATTAAAACCCTGAATGTAGAAGAAAGAGAGCTTGAAGCTGTGAAAGTGAATGACCTTTATGTTTGTGCTCTTTGTGATAAAACAAACTCATCTTTGATTTGGTTCAGAAAACACCTTAGTAAAAACATCATTGGAATTTTCACAAGGTTAACAATAATGTGGAAGCCAGTAATGCTGTTAAGCATTTTCTTTTCATGTCCCTACTTTTTAGAGACACATGTGACTCGTACCGTATGGGAGATGGGGATAGGGCTATGTGTAATGCCTACTTTGAATGGCTCTATGACTCTTCACTGAAGCATTCAAAGTATAAAATCTGGTTGTGGTTGATGCTATCCTATTCATTGTCAATCCTGGGCTTTAAAGAAAGCTTCGAGAACAAATGGAATATGAGTGTTAACTTAAAGGGTGGACTTAGCAATAACATTCCAAATGACAATGCTGTAGAACTGCAGGTAAATACCATCAAAAGAGAACTTAACACTCAAGGGGCAAATAAGTCATATGAATCTGCTAAACAGATTTGTATGACCACGCAAGTTGTTGATAGTATTAAACAGAACCTTATGAGGACAACTAAAACAGCGCGATCTCAGAGGGATAGACCACAGGTTGACAAGCATGTGAAAATTATCAGCATGGTCCAGTATCTTCGGCAGGGAGGTGTCACACAAGACTTGAGGTGGGGGAGTTTTGCGGCATTTAAAGACCCGATAGACTTAATCAACTCAGAGGAACTCCACAGCTGGATAAACAATCAGAAAAAATTGCGCATATGTATATGTAATAGCATGAAACTTACAGCAACATTTAACTTCTTTTTTTACAACTAGTCCTTGACAGTTCCTGGGTTGGACCAGTACTTTGCTCCTTTGAAGGATGTGAAGATTCTTAGTAAAATTCATACTTAAATATTTTGAGTCATGTATGCTATCACTGGACCTTTACCTCTTTTTCAGAAATGTGTTTAACTCTTTAGTTTTTACCTCATTAATATTCATGTAGAAATTTGACTTCATGAATATCATTTGACTGAACATCAATTGGTATATGAAACAAAGAATTTTTCTTTGCCATGCAGACTGTGTAGAATCTGAGTTACACTATTGTATGAGCTTTGCCTGATCTGGGTCTGCCCTGTTTGCCAATGCGTCAAAATGAGTCTATGAAGTAAAGGGTTAAGAAGTTTTAAACAATTCACTGTTGTAAAATCTCAGTTATTTTCAGTCTGTCATTCATTGCATTGGCAACTTTTGTATGGCATATATCTAATCCTTTTGTTGTATGTTTTATTATTTAAATGTTCATTCAGTATTCTTATTATTACAAAAACTGAAATACAGGGAAATAGCTGGTAGACTTTTACCAAAATTACCGGTATTACTATATGTAACACATGAAAGGGATAAGCTGGATTGTTGAAATCAAAATAAGAAACAGTTGGGAAAATTACGTTCAAGGGAAAAGATTCCTTGTTGAGAGCCTCAATTATACGATATGATGTCAGTTTAATATTGATTTACTGTATTAAGTTTTGAATCCAGCTTTCAGTGTGACTTATGTCACCCATGAAAATGACATCTTCTATGGCACATGACAAGTATGTTAAAGACAATAGAATGATAATGAAGATATCTGTTGATTTTTTCCGTAGATTGTTTTCTTTCAAGCATATTGGAAATATTATTTTTATGAGTATGCAATTTCTGTGAGGAAAATATGGTCTTACAAGAAAAATCCACAAATGTTCTCTTTATTTTATGCTTTTACTTCAAGTTTTCCATATTTCACTTGAGTAATTGTATCTTCTGCCAGGAGATAATTTATCTCTTTACTGAAGTCTTGTTTTTCTCATGGGTTATTGTCACCCTCTAATCACTGAATGCTTTTTCCTTGATCCTTTCATAAGAGTATGTAAATGATATTGACATGATATGTGACATGATATGTTTTAAAAATGATAAAATCTTGACATAATGAGGAATGCTTAGAACTAAAAATGAGCTCTAGATGTGCAAAGCAAATTCAGACTTATTTTTTCCATATAAGCCATCCTTTTTCTTGAAATCTTTTTAAAATGTCAAGTAATAGAAATCCCATTTTACACCTGTATTAACTATTTCTTTTCTCATCAAGTCCAACTGTATATTTCTCCAAAACTTGTAAAAACTTTGGTTAAGTGAGCATAAATATGAAATTATAAAATGTCTTTATTCCATTTCATAATGCAAAAAGATCAAATTGAGCGGACACTTTTGGGATCTAAAGGATTTCATATAGTATTTCACTAGTTGTTGCTTCATTACTAAGATGAGTTTTGACATTTAGCAATTATTTTTGTTAAGTATACTACTCATTGAAAAGAAAGCTTTCATAGAGCTCTGAAATGAAATTCGTTGTTGTTTGTCCAGAATGAGATTCGACCCCTATTCCTAGCCCTGTGACAGGCTCATATAGCAGTGACATGTAAACTTTACTGACCGACAGGTTGCCCAGCTAGTTCATCCAGTAGTGTCACATAGTATGTTGCAGCTAGACACACCAGCCGAAGGGTTGGTGTATTGTTTAACTTAAATATGGGTTTGATCACGATTTTGGACAAACATTGGTTTATGATAATTTAAAAACATAAATACATAAGTCACTGTAGCAAAAGATGGCTACTGGTATATATATATGCAGATAGGTATAAAATAGGTATAAAAAGGATGTGTTAACTGAATGGTCCATAAAACTAATGTTTAGACCTGGGTTGTAGGAGAACTAACATATTTTGTAGAATTCAATTTTATTATGATCTTTTTTTATAAGATGGTACATGATTTTATTTCCAGTAACTATTAATGGACATCATTTTGTTATTTTGAATTTGAAATTCAACATTTCACTCAAGGTATAAATGCAATCTACAATGAAATACATGTATATTCATATCTTGTTTAATGATATAAAATGTAAAATAAAATTTTAAATACTTACATGAAATTGTAATCATATGAACCTATTCTAATGGCATACAACAGAGAAAGTTGATAAAGATTGATCTTGAATCATAAATCCAGTATTCATGAAGTATCAAGTAACAAATCACACTTATATTGTCAGGAACAGTTATGAGCAATTTAGTGTCAAAAACTTTTTTTCCTGTCAAAGTAAAAAAAAAGAAAACTGTTAAATGTGAAATATGATAAAGTATATTGTAATAATAAGAAAATTAAAAATAAAACACCTGTCACAAAATTTCACAAATCACATTATAAACACATGGATATAGTATGATATTGTGTTGGCACATGTATTAGTATTTTCAAAATATGAATGCAAATGTAAAACTCTTATGTTGTTAAATGCAATCATATGTTCCTGATATTTAAGTTAAAACCTTATTTATAAGTTCATGCAAATTATACTAGTCCATCCCTCTTGACGGTTCCTGGGTTGGACCAGTACTTTGCCTGGGAAGGCCATAATAAATCCTTGCCCTCAATGTGGTTTGAACCTGCAGTCGGGTATGTTACCACTTGTGACCACATTACTTAATATGACTTTAATGACTCATCAAAAGAATCCAAATGCTACATTTCACTCAATTCGTCATCAGAAAAAAAAACTGTCACAAGATGTACTATCATTTGAAGAGTCTTCATTGGTCTCTTCAAAACATGGGTTCATAAAAGAGTCACAATTGTCGCTACCACAGATGCAGGATTTGTCACAAATATCACAACATAAATGAGCTACCTTACTATTGCAAGCAGTAATATAAGCATCTTAAATCACTTTCCGAAGACATTTTGATGTGATAGTGATATATTCTTTCATGTCACTGTCAACACCTTTACACTGTCTTCCACAGAACAAAGCACTTCTTTGGCTTGGCTCCCATTCCTGCCAGCCCTTCCAAACTGCTGAACAAAACTGTCCATATTTTTCGGGACACCAAAATTGATGACAATGTTAACATTGTTAAAGTTAACAGCCATTCCAGCCGCACTTGTTGCCACTGAAACACGTATGATACCATTTGGATCTTCCATGTCTTTCTTAATGTTGTCTTTAACATTTTCGACTGTCTGAGAATGGTACTTAAGTCACTACCAAGTTCCAGCCTGAATGTTGTGAATATTTCACTGCATGATTTTATTCATGTACAAAATATAATATGTCTTTCATATTTTTCCTTTTTATCTTTTAACATACTTATTAAAAAATGAAACAATGAACTTAAAAGCTGGCTCCCTTTGTACTTCTGCAAAAAGAGTTTTATATTATCTCGGTCTGGACTTTCAATACTTTGGTAGCAATTTTTCATGCAAAATATTTTTTTGCATTTTTACCCTCGCAGCTTTATTTGCTGTGGCAGTGATAGGGAGAAGAGGACACTGTACCAAAGACCGCATTTCTCCCAGCTTTCCAAACCATTCCCTGAAAGGCTTATTTTCACCATCTCCCTCTCCCCTGAAAAGGAATAAATAAATGCTTTAAAGTTATTTGTAAATAATCAGGGGTGTCACAATATACAAGTATACTGTGGTTTGAGCAGTATACTTGCATTTGTGATTTGCATATAAATAATATCGTCAAAAATAATGCTGTATGGGACAAAGTTCCACTTACTCAACTAGATGTGGGTGTTCCTCGGAACACTTGTGTCGCCTGCATTTAAGGTATTCCCATCCTAATAGCCATATTTCATATCTTGCCACTAGATGGTTATATTTCTATGAAATTTTGTCACTTTGAAGACATTCAAAAATAAAAATATTTCACCAAGAGTTTTTTCAAGTTTTATCTAATTTGGGGGAGATAATCCGCATATAAGTTAACATTGAAGCCTATGGAAAATATGTATTTTCTATGAATATAAAAAACTGAATTTGATTTATGAGAAAAACTCATGGTAGAAAGATGCATTTAATGATTTTGTATCAATTTCCATGAAAAAAATCTAAACTTTACCACAAAAAAATGGAGAAAAACACTTTTTTTTAGTTTTCAGGGGAGATAACTCATGGCAACAAAATAATTGAGGGGAGGTAATAAAAGAACTTCTGTCACTTATCATTACATGTTAATTTGCCCCTAAGATTACCATTGTTTGTCACTTTAAAAACTTATATACATGTGTATTGTTAAGTTATATGCATGGCTTTGATGAAATTGATCGCTATTAGGATGGGAATACCTTAAGCATGTTTGATGAAAGAACTGACTAGAAAATCGATCTTTTGACAAATTATTGATAAAGCATAATCTATTTTGTGAGGTACAAAATAACACCAAATCACACACACACACACACACACACACACACACATATATATATATATATATATATATATATATATATATTTAAATGTAAAATTTTCCCGAGCACTTTCGACTATACAGTCTTCTCAGAGGAGTGTAGAATGACTATGAATTCAAAACATTAACTGTAAGAAAAATTATGACGTCATTAAGCACTTATGACGTTAATTATATATATGTTGCAAGTTTGTAGTCATCATTATCATTATTGAGTTATCATTCTTGTGTACTGCACTCAGACCAATGAGATCTATCTACTATAAATGTTTAAGGCAACACTTCAAATACTTTACAAGTTATGCACCACACAAGAATTAAATCCAAAAAAATAAACAAAGGGAAATAACTCCAAAAATACAACAGTTATCATTCTTGCACAATGCACTCCATGAGATCTTTCCACCTGTGAGGTTTCAAAGTAATACCTCAAATACTTTTCGTGTTATGCTCCAGACAAAAATGAAGTCTGAGTATCAACAAAGGGCAATAACTCAGAAAATACGAAAGTCAGAGTTATCATTCTTGTGCACTGCACTCCACCTCAATGTGATCTATCCATGTTTTAAGTTTCAAGGTGATACCTCAAATACTTTTCGAGTTATGGTCCGGACAAGAAAGTGTGACGCCAACCACCAAAACGAAATAACTCAGAAAATACAAAAGTCAGAGTTATCATTCTTGTGCACTGCACTCCACCTCAATGTGATCTATCCATGTTTTAAGTTTCAAGGTGATACCTCAAATACTTTTCGAGTTATGCTCCGGACAAGAAAGTGTGACGCCGACGACGCCGACGACACCGACGACGACGCCGACGACGACGACGACGGACAAAGTGATCCCTATGTGTCTGCCATGCTATGCAGGCGACACAAAAATCGTCATAATATGTGGAAAGCAAAATATCTTCCATACAGCTTTATAATTAATTTTATAAGCAAATCACGATTACTACTCGTTCTCGAATAGTACTGATACTGCTCGCACAGTACAGTAAAAAATCAAAACTGTTGAATGAAAACAGTATGCTGATATTCATAATCTTACATTAGTATATTCTTTCATGTAGTTGAAAAACTTCTGCAAAATTTTTCTCTTCCTTTTAGCTCCACAAACTACAGAATCAAGTTATAATGTCACATACAAGATATACCATAAATTTTAGTAATGTTTAATCTATTGGTAGATACCATTATGTGTGCTCATGCACAATTAAAATGGTCAGCATGGGTCTTGCAAAATATTTTATTAAACTATTAAGTAAAGACTTGTGGCATTCAAACATATTAAGAATAGTTTTAAACAGAAATGAAGTAAATACATGAAAAACACGTTACCAATGAATTGTTGTATGTGCCTCGTCAACTACAGCGTCGGAGACCCACGAGCGCTTATTCCGTTCCTTCATACAGCTGACAGATGTAATATCGGCAGCCGTGGGTCTCCGACGCTGGGGTACCATAAGCCTAAATAAGACAATTTAAGTCACATGAATTTACCTGGTGAACTTCAACAGTATTCAGATTTATTCAATCATATGAATAATTAAATATGACCAGTCCCACTCCCTGGAAGCCTCTTTTTTCAAGTGTTAAACTTTCTTTGTACATGTATTAACAGCTATAGTTTGGTGCCTTGAGCTGATCATTAAGCTAAAAAAATCCTACAGTGGGTATAAAGGACATACAAAAACTCTAGTTATACATCATATCTTCAGACATTGCAATGTTACGAGTTATTCCAGATGAAACAGGCCAACTTCTGATAAATTATTTTAGAGCAAAATAATTTCAATGTGTCTACATAAATTTCCATAATATATTGTGATCAACCAAATCCTGAGGCCTCTTTTTTCATAACTCAACTTTTGTTTTAACAAATTATAATAATAGCCAATATGGTGGTCATTTATACTTCTTCTCCGCAACTAATGACCAGAAACTTTTTGTAATACATACTAATAATATTCAACGATATACGAGGGCGAGTCAATAAATAATCAGCCTAACCAATTTCGGGTTGAGATCTACCTCTTCTTTTTCAATATAATTTCCCTCCAGGGCTATGCACTTGGACCAACGGTGTTCAAGTGCCATCAGCCAAGAAGTGAAGAAGTCAGGGTCCTTTCCATGGATCCACTCCTCAACTGCCGCCACGACTTCTTCATCAGACCGGAAATGATGTCCACGTATATCCTTTTTCAAATATGGAAAAAGGAAGAAGTCGCTAAGAGCCAGGTCTGGTGAGTAGGCAGGGTGCGGTATTAATTCATACCCATTTCGCTCCACAGCATCCATTGCAGCTTACAAGTGTCGACTCTTGCATTGTCCTGTTGCAGCAAAACACATTTGGAGAGTTTACCACGGCGTTTCTCGCGGATGGCGTTCCTCAGCTGGTCTAGCAAGTTTGCATAGTATGCTCCGGTTATTGTACTTCTCTTGGGTAAAATGTCCAACAAAATAACGCCCTATGTGTCCTAAAATACTGTGGCCATCATTTTGCCAGCAGATGGTTGAGTCTTGAACTTCTTTGACCTTGGGGATCCCGGCCCTACGCACTGACGACTCTGGACTTTATTTTCTGGTTCATAATAATACACCCAAGTCTCATCCACAGTAACTAGACACAAAGGGAATTCATCTTTTGACCTCAAACGCTTCAACAACGCACTGCATACTGATGCTCTCGTTGCCATGCTCATTGCTAAGGGATTTTGGGACCCAACGGGCTGTAAGCTTGCGCATCCCTAAACGATCATGCAAGATTGTTGAAACGGTACCATGTGAAATGCCTAATGCCTGTGCTATTTCTTCAACCTGACTTCACCTATCTGAGTATACCAGATCTCTGACTTATTTACACATTTCTTCGTCGGTGGCATCAACTGGGCGTCCAGACCTGGCTTCATCCTCTAAAGACGTTCTATCGCGTTTAAACTCCCCAACCCAGAATTTAACTTGAGAATAAGATGGTGCAGAAGACCCATACACATCAACTAACTCAGCATGTATGTCCTTACCAGTTTTACCTTTAAATGCAAGTACCGAATTACAGCACGGTACTCCACTTTTGATGAAAAGCTTGCTTTTACATCACTAGCCATGTTTGACATTCAATATCTGACAAACTAATGACCGTATACATGTGTAGTTTTGTACACAGGTATAGTACAGGTATTGAAACATTGTGTGAAAATTGTGGATGTCTCGGTTGATCGGAGATGTCATAGGCTGGTTATTTATTGACTCACCCTCGTAGACGGGGACATGGATGTATGCACTTCATATTTAATCATAATTTACAAAATCATAATATAAAATATTATAATATATAATATATCACAAGCTACTAGACTGGACCAACAGACAACTAGTGTCAGGGCTTTTTTTCCTTCTTCATAGGTGCCTTCTCCTCTGAAAAATCTTTAATTCATGCAGTTTCCCCTAAAACTGCATCTTACTCCAGGATTTTTCTCTTCCCAGTGAAAAAATAAGGTCATATTTTCCCCAAAATAGGCTAATGCTGGACATCTTGCTGCATACTCAGATTTGTAGGGTGTACCACGACATATTGCGATATGCTAGCACGATACTGCGATACATACCACAATATATTGCTTCATGAACCAAAGATATGACTGCATACTCTTTCTAACTTCAAATCTTTTAACTGCTCAAATATGTTACAATAAATTAACACATAAAAAAGTAATACATTTTAAGATTTATTAACATCATATAAGGTTTTATATACTAGTAATATGAGATTGGCAATGCCATTACAAGAATATTCTGAATAATGCCCAATAATCTCAATGTCTTTTCATTTTAAAACTTGTAGAGCCTCTGGCTCTTTTGGACAGATTTAGGTGAAGTAGATTGACCAGCTCCTACTTTCAATATCACACTAGGAGGGTGATGTGTGATGTGCATTTTTAAGTTTGTGGTTCCACCACTATTTTTAATTGTTACTTTCTAAAGTTGACAAACAGCAACCCCATCGATGATTTTGACATATTTTTATGAGGCTTAAAAAATGATGTCTGAATTACTACTCAAAGTTTTGAAGTTTGAAATGGGAATTTCAATGTAAATATCAATTAATACGCTCTACCTACCTAAATGATATTGTCATCAATCTTATATTCTAGTGTAATAATAGTGTAGTATAATAGTGTATATACATGTATAAGATGACTTGCAAGCATTTAATGACAAAATGATCCTGATTACGTTTTAACAATGGGGATACTTAAGGTGTCGCAGTCACCATCTGCAGCCTCACTTGCACTGCATCTGACAATTACTTTTAAAGAGGAACATACAAAAAAAAAAACCTCTTATAACACAGGACACTTTTATCATTAAATTTGGCAAGTAGCAGGTTACATTTCCAAATCAAGTCTTACTATGGAAAAAGATCGCTAAAAACTGGTATGTTGATTTCAATACCGTTCAGCTGCATACTGCAATATACGAATATATCATGACACCTCTACTGATTTTACTGTTCTGGTATGAGGAACTGGATGACTGGCTGTATTAACCAGTGTTGCTACTCCTCATAAGCCCCGCCTACTGGCGTGGCCGGCATCAATGCATGAAACCTTCACATACTAGACTGTTAGATCTTGGAGAAGTTAGAATGTATGTATCAATCAATTATGCTGTGTTTACAGTTAGTGTATAATAAATGTACAAAAAAACATCCCGTCTTTGGGTCCAGACTTATTCCTTTATACAAAGATCTAGGTGTATACAAAAAAACAACAACACATACCCACATGTGGAGAACATTACACTGGCCTACATGTCTAACTAGCATATTATTCCAAATCGAAAAGTAAAATAATTTATTGTAGTGCAGTTGCTGCTACGCGCATGCGTACTGAAGAGAGAGAAAAGCCCGCCATTATCCCTGCCTGCAGCAATAAACCAAACATAGAAATTAGCGTACAATTATGGCCTAGACAGGACCCCTATAAGGTAGGAACCATGTTCTTACCTCGAATTAACCTCATTGCAATTGTAAACAAAGTACAATAATGGTGACAGCGGTTAAATTGGAGATTTTTTTATATGTTTTAGCGCTCGCTACCGCCGATCAGGAACCAGTGGTTTTTGGCTATCAACACTGCATTCTCGTGTCAAAGTATTTTAGTGGGGGCGGGAAATGGATAGTGACTTTTCTTCAGTGCTGTT
>CM037779.1:66255101-66305101 GCA_021229015.1 Solen grandis | reverse complement strand
ATTTCTCGATTGCCTGTACACAGGGTTTGTCATAGATTTTAAACTGTATGACACTAGCAAGTCTTTCATCGGAAGTTGACGTTTTTATAGAAAACCTAGAATAGAGATACTGTTTCCATACTTGGTAGTTACATACTTTATGGGAAGAGGAAGATTGGGATTGAATTTTAGATTGATAGGGTCAAGGTCACTCTTACTAAAAATAAGTTTGCATCAAACAGGTCATTTTCATCAAATATATCCTCTGAAAAGAGAACGATTGGGATTGATTGTCAGGTTAAGAGGGTCAAAGATAAGGTCATTGTTACAAAAAATAGATGATATCAGTATGTGTGATGTTATGTGATTGCTTTTGAAGAAGGGTTTGAAATAAACAGCAGTCTGGTTGCCTGAAACAGCACTTTAAAACTTGGTTTCACATCATTTGAAGTGTTTGTCTAATTGTTTTTGTTGTTGTTGTTTTTTTGCATTTTACATATAGTAGTTTATTTTAATTGCAGAAATTTTGGGGCCAAAATTAGTAATCTGTACTGATATGCTTACAGTAAAACCAGAAGGACTTCAAATAAGGATGAAGTTTTTCCTGATCCTGATATCTTTTATATTTTGCATCTTTTTTAAATGTATTAGCAAACAGAGCAGATCAAGATCAGACAGTTCCTGGAAGGATCTGTCTAATCAGGGTCGATCGATCTCCTCTGTTTACTCATGCAATATTGTAGGTCATATTCTACACAGTCTGTACGGCAAAGAAAAAATCATTGTTTCATATATCATTTAACCCTTTCCCTCATAGAGAAAACCATGAAAAGACCTATGCGAACAGCATAAAACCAGATCAGCCCGCAGGCTGATCAGGTTTTATGCTGTTCGCTGCTCCTCAGTGGTCTGGAAATGAGGATTTTGTAATTAAATTTGGTAAGGTTTAACTGTGGTTTTCTGCAGATCAGGCTTTATGTGGTACCTATTGAGTGCATCAAAATGAGTCTATATGAGGGAAAGGGTTAAAGACTAAAAATTAAAGATTCAACAAGTTATATATTTGTACATGTATATGGATGTGGTAAAGGATTAAACAGTGAAATGCAAGTCTTCGTTTAAAGGCCCTAAGTTGTGAAAGTTGATTTCTAAATCAGTGTTAAAAATAGTAATACGATTAAATGTTAGTTTAAAAGCAATGTGCCAGATTTATTATATTTCTAGATGATCTATAATTGATCTTGGCATTGTGGCAGTTCCTAAATATTCCGTTGTTCGATACCATCGATAATGTGATAACATTTACCCTCTAGAAAGCATTGATATGAAAATTGCATTTAGGGATATTTGATAATGTCTCCCATGCTGCACTTATCCAATGCATATTGAATTAACTGCTCCTGCTTTGAGAGCAGGGAAGGTGAATAAAAATCTGCACTCTTTCGAAGTTGTGTGATGATAGAAAGCAGTGATGAGGAATAAAAAACACAAAATGAGTTTTACCTACAAGTGATTGGTGGCCGTGAGATTAGGATGCTTCAAGTAGTTATAATGAAAAGATGATTTAATACAGTGTTGTTCCTCATGAGACCCTCATCAGACAGTTGAGTAAGTTTGAACTTCCTTGCTTACTAATTGTATGTAGGCTTTCAAAGGCATGCGCACCCATTTTGTACTATATAGACAATGAAGGAAAATTAAAATTAGCCATGAGAATTTTCTTAAACTTTGCATGATTACGGTACAAAGAATCACACTAGAAACAAATCTATGGGTTTAAAAAATGGGGGTCACCATTCTATCTTTTTAGCTTGACTATTCGAAGAATAGTGAGAGCGATCCAAGTCACTCTGGCATCGGTGTCAGCGTAACACTCATGGTTAAGGTTTTATGTGCAAATTTTCTGTCTTCTTATATCTCCACAACCACTTAAGGTATTCACTTTAAACTTCTTACTTGTCTTCAAGGTCTTAATTGTACACCACTTACCAAGACCAATAACTCTTGCATGGATTTTTACTGAATTATTCCCCTTTGTGAACTTAGAAATTCTTGGTTAAGGTTATGCATGCAAATTCAATCTCCACAACCACCTGAGGTATTCACATGAAACTTCAAACATGTCTTAGGGGTCATTATTGTGTAACTGGGTTAATTTTATTAGTACATTGTAACATCATGACTTAAATTTGAAGCCAACACTTGTTATCAAAACATATCATTCCCCTGCAGTAGTGAATTATGACTTATGAATTATGACTTTGGAGTTCTTGAGGGAGTGTAAAATATATGATAACCATGTAAATTATCCTGATAATCATGGTGTCAGCCCTAATAACAATCAAGATTAACCGTTCAACCCAGTGCATTTACTAAGGGAGAATCTCCTTATAGTTCACCCAGGCCAAGTTCAGCTGCAGCATTCCTTACACCATATACTTTAATTTGTTTTGATCGTCATAATCAGAACAACCCTGTCATATTTGCCTTAAAAGATTAACGTTTTTTATCTTAATCTGAACGTCCGTGTACTATTGAGTATGCCTAATAACCTTCTGATTATATAGAACAAACTGTATTATGCCTTTTGACAGTTTGCTTAGCCTATTACCTATGAACATTCATAGTACAATATATGAATAAAATGAATTTGATCGTATAGAAATAATGGATTTTTTTGCTTAGCCATAATCAAAAAGGAGACCCTGTTCAACAAGAAGAGTCTGATCTGGTTGCTATGTTGCAGACCTTATAACATTCTTGAATAGTTTATTAACCTCGGTAATACATGTTGCTCTAGTTTTGCAATGGATTCTAAAGCAAGTGATATATTTATTTTATCTGTTAGGCAGTATGCAGATTATGATATGAAAGAGAGCTTTATTTGACTATCACAACACCATAAGCACAGACAGAACTGTTTATGTTTTATTGACTATTAATAAATGAACCACTGTCTCTTTTCTTGAAATATTTCATTATTGTCTTTACATAAACAAATGTCATTTTTCTGCAGATCATTATTATCATAACAGTAATTCAAAATTAGGTGTAATTTTCCTTATTTCTTAAATGAATGAAAGATAAATGGCTTTCTGTCCTTGAACTAGAGAATGACAACAATTACCTTGTTCTTCCAAACAGGATAGAGGAACTGAGTCAGCAATACTCAAGTCTTGAAGACGAGTTCAGACAAGCCCTGCAAATTGAGTCTAGTCGATTCCAGCAGGTAAGTCTAAACATAATGATTTTTGTCGTTGATAGTTATTAGTCCTACCAGTGTTTAGGTTTGCCCTCCGTCTGTCCGTCCGTCCGTCCAGATGTCCGGAAATCTGGATCCCGCGATTACTTAAAAACCGTTTTAAGATGATATTATGAAACTGGGTATATGAATAGAAGGCAGAATAGAGATTCTGCATGTCACTTTATTTTTATACCCCCCCGCAACGAAGTTAGGGGGGGGTATACTGAAATCAGGTTGTCCGTCCGTCCGTCTGTCCGTCCGTCTGTCCGTCCGTCTGTCCGTCCGTCCGTCCGTCTGTAGACACAAAATTCTGCGGACTACTCCTCCTAAACTTCTGGAAGGATTTTGATGAAACTTGCTGGCAATGATCCTTAGACATTGTATTAGCGCGTTATCTATATAGCATTGAGTTACCTCCCCTATTTACCAAGTTATGCCCCTTTGATGATATTTGCATTACAAACTTCTGCGGACTACTCCGCCTAAACTACTGGAAGGATTTTAATGATACTTGCTGTCAATGATCCTTAGACATTGTAGCAGCGCGTTATCTATATAGCATTGAGTTACCTCCCCTATTTACCAAGTTATGCCCCTTTGATGATTTTTGCATTACAAACTTCTGCGGACTACTCCTTCTAAACTACTGGAAGGATTTTGATGAAACTTGCTGGCAATGATCCTTAGACATTGTATAAGCGCGTTATCTATATATCATTTGGTTACCTCCCCTATTTACCAAGTTATGCCCCTTTGATGATTTTTGCATTACAAACTTCTGCGGACTACTCCGCCTAAACTACTGGAAGGATTTTAATGATACTTGCTGTCAATGATCCTTAGACATTGTAGCAGCGCGTTATCTATATAGCATTGAGTTACCTCCCCTATTCACCAAGTTATGCCCCTTTGATGATTTTTGCATTACAAACTTCTGCGGACTACTCCGCCTAAACTACTGGAAGGATTTTAATGATACTTGCTGTCAATGATCCTTAGACATTGTAGCAGCGCGTTATCTATATAGCATTGAGTTACCTCCCCTATTTACCAAGTTATGCCCCTTTGATGATTTTTGCATTACAAACTTCTGCGGACTACTCCTTCTAAACTACTGGAAGGATTTTGATGAAACTTGCTGGCAGTGATCCTTAGACATTGTATAAGCGCGTTATCTATATATCATTTGGTTACCTCCCCTATTTTCCAAGTTATGCCCCTTTGATGATTTTTGCATTACAAACTTCTGCGGACTACTTCGCCTAAACTACTGGAAGGATTTTGATGAAACTTGCTGCCATTCATCCTTAGACATTGTAGAAGCATGTGTTAGTTATATAACATTGGGTTACCCCCCCCCCCCCCTCCCCCCTGTTTTAAAGATATGTCCCTTTGATGGTATTTGTTTTACAATTTTCTTCCATTGATAGATTTCAGTGAATCTTAATGATATTTATCCATAGACATAGGTATATCCATAGGTATGTGTTACAAAGGATCACTAGATTTCCATGTAGTTGGCACATATGTCCTCTATATACGTATTAAGATGGAGTGTTGCATACAAGAATTCTGATTTCATGCTCCAAAGCCATGTTTGACAAAAACACTTGCGGGGGGGTATTAGTAAGCCCTTAGGTGACAGTTCTAGTTTTCTCTGGTTGCTATGGTAACAGAAAAATTATGCACCTCACTGGTAGGGGACTCATGTGTTGCGTGCAACACCAGTTACTTGTTATTGTTATTCCCCTGTTGCACTGAGTTAGGGGATATATAGGAATAATCCCATCATGTCCTACACACATCACATGAAGCTTGATAGCTGTCACATAAGTGAGGGCTACATTAGAATCACACGTTGCGTCCCCTCGTGTTCTTCCACGTTACATCCCATGTAGTTTTGTAACTGTTCTCGATATTGCCTTCAGACTTAATTAATGAATTTCATGATAAGACCAGTAGAAAACAAGTGCAGAAAACTGTGTCAAGGATTTTTTAAGAATTAAAGCCCTTTATTCTGTGTCAAAGCAGTATGCAGGGATGCTAATCTTAATAAAAGGAACTGAATTTTCAGTTTCATTCTTTTCCAGAAAATGAGATATGTTGGTAGTGGGTCTGCTCAGTGAAACAAAAGGACATTTTCTATGGCAGATTGTTTGGTCTGATCATTTAAATTTTAATGATGCTGTTGAAGAATGTTGTAGCTATGATGGAGGCAAACATGATGATGATGATGATGATGATGATGATAAAGAGTGATAAACATTTTATAATTTTTTATTATACCCCCACAAATGAAATTTGGGGGGGTATATAGGAGTCACCCTGTCGGTCGGTTGGTCCGGCGGTTGGTCTACAAATATTTGTCCGGAGCATTTCTCCAAAACTACTGTACCTATGTTGATGAAACTTCATAGGTAGATAGACCTTGATAAGAGGAAGTGCAGTGCATAAAAACCATAACTCTGCATGTATTTTGAAAAGAGTTATTGCCCTTTGTCATTTTTAATCTTTTGATTTTGTCCGGACCATAACTCCAATACTAAAGTAGCTAGGTTGATGAAACTTCATATGTAGATTGATCTTGATGAGAGGAAGTGCAGTGCACAAGAACCATAACTCTGCATGTATTTTGAAAGGAGTTATTGCCCTTTGTCATTTTTAATCTTTTGATTTTGTCCGGACCATAACTCCAATACTAAAGTAGCTAGGTTGATGAAACTTCATATGTAGATTGATCTTGATGAGAGGAAGTGCAGTGCATAAGAACCATAACTCTACATGTTTTTTAAAGGAGTTATTCCCCTTTGTTAATTTTTGTCTTGATTTTGTCCGGAGCATTTCTCCAAAACTACTGTACTTATGTTGATCAAACTTCATATGTGATAGACCTCTGAGAGGAAGTGCAAGAACATAACTCTCATGTATTTTAAAGGAGTTATTCCCTTTGTCATTTTTAATTTTTGATTTTGTCCGGAGCATAACTCCAATACTAAAGTAGCTAGGTTGATGAAACTTCATATGTAGATTGATCTTGATGAGAGGAAGTGCAGTGCGTAAGAAAACCACAATGTAAATTCTTAAAGACAGGTTTTTGCAAACAATAAATATGGATGTGAACCATAATTAGACTGCATTTTTATTCTCCTCAGCTACAGATCTTGGGGGCAAATTGTTTTCTTCTGTGTGTCTGTATGTGTGTCTCTCTGTCTATCTGTCTGTCTGTCATAACTTTTTAGCATTGTCCAAAACTTTTGAACCATTGCTCACACTAACTTTAAACCTTACATACATGTAGTCTTTCACTCACGCAAACTTTTGAAACTGTATTCCTACACATGACAGACTTCCGGTGTGGGTATTGATCACCTTTAGTGATAATATTTTTTTTTGGTGTGCTTATAAGCCCAAATCCTATGTGTGAACATTCGTTTTATGTGTCATGTGAATACATCCTGTGTCAAAGATGGGGGTGGGGGTATGAATCACCTTCAGTGATAGTTTAGTTTTCTCAGTTTATTTTTTCTCATTGTAATACTGTTCAGCTGATCAAGATACCAGTGGAAATGTATAACCTTCATAAAAGAACTTACAAAACAAATAATTGTAGCCAATGAAACATTAAGAAATGTGACCTTTTCCTCAATATTACACAATTTAATCATTTTATGTAAAGAAAAATCTGAAGATTAATGCTCTTTATATGAAAGTTAGGAAGAAATGTTTGGCACAGAGGTTAGTGAAACAGACTGTGTTCTTTTACAAGTCGCAAGTGTTTTTACTGTTTTGTTAAGCAGTTTCACAATTCAGTAAAATTCTTCGTGATTACATCACAACATGCAAGATTGAGATAGATATCGTTAACTATGATTAAGACCTTCATTAGGGTACTGATGAGGGAAGATTAAAACTTGTTTGCTGTAATTTTCCGAGTAATTTAAACAAACAGGGATAGCATTTAGTATTCCTGCATGAAATGGAATTTGTGTTTTATTCTGAATCTGGAATTTAAACTGAAGAGATAAAAGCTTAAAAAAGAATACATTTCTCGTTTGTAACTTGACGCAGATTTCTCTACTATGAATTATTTTTTTAAGGGAGATAATTTTTGTTAGGCGCTTAGACAATTTAAGGATGCATAAAAGAAATTAGTTATCCATCCATCCAGGACTATTTCTTAGCAACCACTGGTCTGAAGGTAGTAAAATGTCATGAGAACATCACTGGCCTTTGATGTTGGTAGAAGATCATTAAGGGTTAATCCGTACTGTCCATGTGTGCATCTGTGGATTATTTATCTCCAGTTAATAGCTTTTGAAGGACTCCACAGATTTAATTTATATTTGGTATATAAGAATGATATCAAAATACAGGTTAAGTTGGTATATAAGAATGATGCCAAAATACAGGTTAAGTTGATATATAAGAATGAAGCCAAAATACAGGTTAAGTTGGTATATAAGAATGATGCCAAAATACAGGTTAAGTTGGTATATAAGAATGAAGCCAAAATACAGGTTAAGTTGATATATAAGAATGAAGCCAAAATACAGGTTAAGTTGGTATATAAGAATGATATCAAAATACAGGTTAAGTTGGTATATAAGAATGAAGCCAAAATACAGGTTAAGTTGGTATATAAGAATGATATCAAAATACAGGTTAAGTTGGTATATAAGAATGATATCAAAATACAGGTTAAGTTGGTATATAAGAATGAAGCCAAAATACAGGTTAAGTTGGTATATAAGAATGATGCCAAAATACAGGTTAAGTTGATATATAAGAATGATGCCAAAATACAGGTTAAGTTGGTATATAAGAATGATGCCAAAATACAGGTCAAGTTGGTATATAAGAATGATATCAAAATACAGGTCAAGTTGGTATATAAAAATGATATCAAAATACAGGTCAAGTTGGTATATAAGAATGATGCCAAAATACAGGTTAAGTTGGTATATAAGAATGATGCCAAAATACAGGTTAAGTTGATATATAAGAATGATATCAAAATACAGGTCAAGTTGGTATATAAGAATGATATCAAAATACAGGTCAAGTTGGTATATAAGAATGATATCAAAATACAGGTCAAGTTGGTATATAAGAATGATATCAAAATACAGGTCAAGTTGGTATATAAGAATGATATCAAAATACAGGTCAAGTTGGTATATAAGAATGATATCAAAATACAGGTCAAGTTGGTATATAAACAGGTAAGTTGGTATATAAGAATGATGCCAAAATACAGGTTAAGTTGGTATATAAGAATGATGCCAAAATACAGGTTAAGTTGGTATATAAGAATGATGCCAAAATACAGGTTAAGTTTGATCAGGGTTATGATCCCTTCAATATTACTGAAGTTTTGACTCTTTGTTGACATATTTTGATATCAATTGTTTTGTTTTTGACCAATACCTAATAAAAAAATAATCGGATATAATAATTCATATGTGGGGTTTATGTATGTAATTTTGAAATACAGGCCATTTTCAATTTTGGTTATTATCCACTAAATATTGTAGAATATGGCATATTTTTTTTTAGATATTTTATGGTTTTACTCTATTACTTTTAAAGGACTTGAATTTTTTTTTTTCATATTCAGCTTGTTAGTGTATCCTAATAAAAAAAAAAAAAAAAAAAAACAAGTTTGATTTAGGTTACAATCCAACAAATTTTGACAGAGTCACGCCCCTTAATAACCATAATACCAGTAGAAATACGTAACTAAGAATTTCAGCTCGAAAAAGACCAAGTTCATTAAGACAATGATCTCAAATAATATTTTATTTGGCTTGGAGTCCATCCATTTATAGAGTTATTGCCCTTTGTTTTTTAAGATCTTGCTTCTTGTCCTTTTTATTCATCAGCAACCACTTTGCCATTTTTCTATATTTCGGTGGGGAAAAGTTGGAATTTGACTATCTAGTACCAAGGTGCTAGTTCCTCATTTATCTGTAAAGTGTTATACTAAAAATAATTATGTATTCCTCCATAAATAAATATTTTGAAAGAACAGTATACACTTTTGTTATATGACATTATGCTTAGACATCTGTTTCCGGTTTTGTATAACCATTATGTATTTCCTAAAATTTAACATGTTACATATTACTTAAAGGCCGAATTTTATCACTAAATATTCTAAATTTATGCATATTGTATTGAATTCATACAGCTTGATTGAATGTGTTTGATGCAACTAACTTAGATTGAAAAGATGCGTTATTCATATGATGTTAAAATGTATGAGAAATACAACGTTAAATTGTTATTTTCAGATATTATTTGAAACTGTTTTCTTGGTGTAAGATTACAAATAATAATTTGCTTACAGTCCATCCATTCATGTTTTGATCTTTTGTTGTTTTAATCCGAGTCTTAAGGTCATATGATAAAAAGAATCTGACATGAATCGTCATTTCATACCAAATTTTACTAAACATGTTCAGTAAACTTGTTTCATGAACTCATTTAGTATTTGATATGAAATAATAATTCATGTCAGATCTTATATGTATGTGTCCCTGTATGTATTAAAGTATATAATTATAAAGGCAGAACTACAGGCCGATCAGAGCAGAAATACTCAGCCACATTGATGTAGGAGTGTGTTCTTTAAGCAAATCATTTTATGCCGAAAAAATACTGACTTGTGTTTTTTTCTCATAACTACGAGTAAGAATTCAGAGAAACAAAACAGGAAACTTCATTTCTAAAAGCAGATGTTTCTCAATGGAGTAACAATCTTTTGTTCCATGTCTTCCTTTACTAATCATACTTCTGCAAGCACCCACCGGTATTACCAATATATGCTTGTTGAAAATAGAAATTGAATTAGCTGCCAGTATGAAATATAAACCCCACAAATTTGTTAATTCATTATGGATTTTGTGTTTTCTGGAATGTCAAGACTTCATGTATCCATGTATCCATGGAATTGCCTTTAACTCAGACTCAATAAGATTAAATGTCAATGAGAAATAACAGTTCTTCAATAATGAAGTCAGGAAAATCCCATAAGAAGCATATGATCAAGTTTGCCAGTATGGTAAAAGTGAAGAAATGTTCACTTTGTTTTCTCAAATAAAGCTTCTTTGTAGCATAGTAACATTTACTGTATTTTCCTTGCCACTCTCTACTGCAGAATTATATTCAGTATTTTCTCAAATAAAAGCCACCCTCGAATGCAGAAATATAAACTGTATAATCTTGAATACTGGCCCATATCTAATAGGGTTGAAATGAGTCCATTTTACTTATCGAGTACTTGTCTAAAAATTACCCCCAAGTACCTATGCAGAAATAGTCATTGCATTAAAAAAAAAAAAAAAAAAAAAAAAAAAAAAGATGATCACCTCATTTACTCTGATTCATGCTCAATTATGACAGATGACAAAAACAAAGCCATTAATGTTTTAGAAGCTGTTGATTTTAACACATTTCAGTAATCGTTTAATGATAGGACTTTGAACACCCAAAATCTGACTAACGTAATCTTTGACAGAGTGTAGAGCTATGTTAAAGGATATCATTAGGATTTACAGTCGGATCTCGTTATTGGAAGTCTTCAGGATCAGCATATCACTTCAAATAAAGCATCTGCTTGAATAAGCCATTATTGTCAAATGTAACTGTTTGTATGCAAGCTATAATGTTTGTATTTAATGGTATGTTGTGAGTGTTCTGGTTTGTGTTTTAATTATAACAAAATTTGTATTATACCATTAAATCAATTTAAATGAATTGATTCAAATTTGTAAATTATGAAATAGATTTTTAACCAAGTACGCTTTTGTTGTAATTAAAATACTTTACACATTGGCCATTTTGTTCCCTGTGTTTCTGCATCAATCGCAGGTGAAGCAAACATAAAATGAAACCTGTTATTCTTTTTTTTACATTTATTAACACATCTAGTAGAATCAAAAAGTTGTGGAAGTACTACTCAAAAGGTGATGACTGTGATAATATCAGGCCACATTTATACACATTCTCTTGTGACTTTGCTTTATCAGAAAAAATACAAACTCATTCATAATTTCTTAAGTTAGCGCATTCTTGCCAATAAGTTGTAATCAATTTACCATATAAGCTGTTTTCTAATGCAGAAATATTTGCAGTAATTCCTCAAGTATGTAAAGGTTACCACCGACTCTCATGATGCTTTGATTATTATATGTTGGCATTTATTTCATTGATACAATTTTAACCCTTTCCCTCATAGAGGAAACCATGAAAAGACCTATGCAAACAACATAAAACCAGATCAGCCTGTGAGTAACTCGCAGGCTGATCAGGTTTTATGCTGTTCACTGTTCCTCAGTGGTCTGGTAATGAGGATTTTACAATTAAATTTGGTAAGGTTTAACTGTGGTTTTCTGCAGATCAGGCTTTATGTGGTACTTATTGGGTGCGTCAAAATGAGTCTATATGAGGGAAAGGGTTAAGTCAATTTCATTTTTGTGGGAGTTAACATGAAATGAGCATAAATAAGTCTCTCATAAAGATTAATGATTATAATTGTTATACAGTCAAGATATAAATGTATACATTTTAATGTTAGATAAGATTAAGAATAACATTTAATATTGCAGTAAATGACACATAAAATATGCTAGAAAATGACTGCCTTACATTACTAAAAAGACAGTGAGTGGGAATTATATTGTGTCTCCTTTGTGGGTTGCATCCTTTGTGGGTTGCATATTTGTGGGTTGCATCCTTTGTTGGTTGCAACCATAAACTCCACAAATAGTGTAAGCCTTGTGATTCTCAATCTTATTTCCACAGTTTAGTTTGTAAATGTGCTTTAGATACTGCCATTACCATGCTGTAATAGACAGACCCTTGAGTCTTAGTTCAAATATAGAACTTTTTCAGAAATCAACTAGTGTAAATCTCTTATGGTTGCTTAGTGGTGGCTAGACAATATTGGCTAAGTCACCCATGGTCAGAACAAGTCATATATCATAAAATATTTCAGTTGCTAAGTCACCCATGGTCAGAACAAGTCATATATCATAAAATAGTTTGGTTGCTAAGTCACCCAAGGTAAGAACAAGTCATATATCATAAAATATTCCAGTTGCTAAGTCACCCAGGGTTAGAACAAGTCATATATCATAAAATATTTCAGTTGCTAAGTCACCCAAGGTTAGAACAAGTCATATGTCATAAAATATTTCAGTTGCTAAGTCATCCAAGGTTAGAACAAGTCATATATCATAAAATATTTCATTTGCTAAGTCATCCAAGGTTAGAACAAGTCATATATCATAAAATATTCCAGTTTCTAAGTCACCTAAGGTTAGAACAAGTCATACCGTATACACTGGCAGATTAGGCGCACTTTTTTTCCAGATAATTCAAGTTTATAGAGGGGGTGCGCCTTATGTGATGATATACAGCTTTTCAGGTTTCTTTTTTCAATCACCGAGAAGTGAAAATTACCGGTATACGATCTCAGAAAATGGATATACTGAAAGCCAATGAATACGATAATATGACACAAAGTCTATACGAAACCATGATAAACAATACCAGATTATTGCTTTTGTTCTTATTAGTTATCCTACAGGTATATTTCATGATAAAATGATCGTGAGAAATTGAAACAACTTGATGAAAGCCATTTTCAATATAAACAAATAAGTTTATTTTACGGGACCTCATGATGTATCGGAGAAACTTGACAGGTGGCAATTGTTACGTAATGTTTGTTAGTTGGGAGAATTTTGAAAGGTGACAATGGTCCCCAGTGTTAGAATGCGGGGACACGGTTGAGTAATGTCATGTTATGAAAATGTGTCACCTTTATCCTACCTGTCGTTAATGTAACGGTCTAACAGTAATCTTATGCCATGTGTAAATAAAACAGTTCACCGTATGATTAGCCCGGTGACGTACGGATAGCTTTCGGTCTGCCAAAATGTACGACGGCGCAAATTTCAAAACCAGATTTCGCCGCATACAATACGATAAGTGATTTTTTTTTTTCAAATAAGTTACCCTGAAAGTTAGGATGCGCCTTATACGTAGCTGCGCCTAATCTGACCGTGTATACGGTATATCATAACATATTCCAGTTGCTAGGTCACCCAAGGTTAGAACAACAAGTCATATATCATGAAATATTCCAGTTGCTAAGTCACCCAAGGTTAGAAAGGGTCATATATCATAAAATATTCTAGTTGCTAAGTCACCCAAGGTTAGAACAAGTCATATATTATAAAATATTTCAGTTGCTTAGTCACCCAAGGTTAGAACAAGTCATATATCATAAAATATTTCAGTTGCTAAGTCACCCAAGGTAAGGACAAGTCATATATCATAAAATATTTCAGTGGCTAAGTCACCCAAGGTTAGAACAAGTCATTAGGGCTGAAATTAATACCCAGGTACTCGCTGATAGATAGAATAATTTACGGTACTGGGATATGAATCATTAACCGTTACCTGATGTCAGTCTTTTCTATTATGATACCTCATGTACTTCTTTTCTTTGTAACATATATACACATCATCAGCAAATTATATCCTTTAACAGAATTCTACTCTCTGTCAAGGAATGATCTTCACATGCTTCAAGATGGACATATTTTTGGTGGACTAAGTCAACACTATCAAGTTGCCCTTAACTTGTACAATTTAAATAAACTGGCTTGAATATCATCAACAATAGTTTGTGCTTAGTAATAGTTATATTAGATAGAAACATATTGTCCATTGAAAGCCAGAAGGGGCTATCAGCCTTCTTTTTACATATGCTGATGGTCCCTTCTGGCTTTCAATGAACGAATTATGCCACCATTCCTGTGATTCAAAGATTCAAGCACATGACATACAGCTGAGTTGACATAAATTGGTACCTAGAATAGTACTTACAATATTTCTTAAGAATATTAAAAAGTATTATGATGTACATGTGTACCAAGTTTCATGGTGTTGTGAAATCGTCAAAGAAGAAAAAGATGAATCAAAAACAGACTTGTGAAAATTAAACTTAGAAAACAATTCTTCAGATACAATAACGAAAGATAGAATGGTCATAATGCGAACAAGAATGTAACTGGCGGATATTTCGCACCTCAAATTTTACTGCCAGATAGCTGCTAGCAGAGTGGATCCAGGAGATCTGGTTAGGGGGTATTAAAAAGATGTAGGTAGTGACAGTGCAAGCGGCTTGCCACTTTGTTTGAGTCATTAGAAACTAGTTCCGGTTGGACTTATGATCCGGGGAAACTCCTTTTAATTTAAAGCTGTGAAATTTTATGCATGGTCGGGGAATTTTAGAGGGGGCAGGCACCGGGTGCACCCCCTTGAATCCGCCAGTGCCCAGAGCTATTTTTAAACAGATGGGATGACACAGTCCTCATGTAGTGTTAACGTCACGCTGCGCAACTTGGAGATGGTATACATGAGGTCGGTGTTGATTTCAGTATGCTCATTATAAGGGCGATATTATTTGTATATTTCAGGTTTGAATCATGAGCCTGGGTGGAAATTTAAGCTTTCTAATTGACAGGCTGATGTTTCCATCGGGCCAGTCATTCCATCTATACCATATATACATGTGATATTACTCGTATATCTAAGCCTGAGTGGAAATCTCAACCCAATTGTACACGGGCTGACAATCTTTTTTTTGGTTAAACAGAATCTGTGCACCCAAAAAACCACTATTCCATTGAGTCTGTTAGATCACAGGAGTTTGAAGTTCTGTCGATAAATAAATAATCTATAGTAAAAAATAAGCCCCCGTATATAAGATTATTATGTACGGGGTTTATCGTTTACTATATATTACTCATTTATTGATAGAACTTCAAACTCCTGTGGTTTGATTGAGGTTAGTGTCCCGACGATGGAATTTCAGTCATTTGGAGACTTTGTGTACTTGAGACAGATATAGTGCTGCTACACTGCAGTATCATGTCGTAGGCATGTGATATAATACCATACACAATCCCATTATCCTGACACCGGGTCAGCCAGTGCTGGAACTGCCCTTATTTGCTGAAAGCCAAACATGGGAGCTATTTTACGCTGGGATCGGTCTCTATACCACATATACCTGTGATAATATGCATATACAAGATGTTGGAAATTTGAGCCCAGATGAAAATCTCAGACGGACTGAAGATTCCTTCCGAATATACGACTCATGGAGACTTCAGCACACCGTGACACCTCAGCCCAGTTTTGAAAAAGTTCTGACACCTGATCTGTAGCAGAAGTCTCTGCCTAAAGCATACATTTTCTATCTTAATTATAAATCAAAAGTCAAGAATAAGCTAGTGAAAACTACAATTAAGAATCTACATTTAACAACTTGTAACAGACAAACGTTAACTCTATTTAAACTTTAAATGTAAATATGGCAGACACTTATTTAAACTTTAAACATAAATATGGCAGACAGTGTTAAAAGTGAAATGTTTAAGTAACAATTTAAAGATTGTAATAAGCATTTTGAAATTGTAATAAGAATTTTGTAATTATAATAAGCATGGTAAAATTGTAATAAACATTATGAAACCTCAATTAGGAAGAGAAATGGAATGGCGGATATCCCCTCCTATAAAGGAGATGAACATTTTTCTTAGATCTTATTCACACATTATTCCCTGCTGATCTTGCTAAGTGAACGACCTCAAGAAAGGAGTGCTTAACTGCCGACATCTTAAATGTGTCAACTTCTTGTCCTAAGTGGTGTCAAACAGGGAAAATTATACTGAAATCTAACTTTAACAATTAATGTACGTAAAATCAGTATAATGATGTCATCGACTTTGTCAGCAAATGCATGTTTTTTGTGTTTTGTTTTTTCTTTTCTTAAAAGCAGGGATTTGCTTCATAAACTTGATTTGAAAGTGCTTTTAAAAATTTTTTTTCTTTGTTTTGTATTCCATCTGAAACAAAGACTTACTCTCGATCTGACTGCATCCTCTCCTCTCGTTTTGTGACAAAATCAGAATAGAATCTCAATACATTTTCTTTGTAAGATGCCAGGGGGTAAAGCTACAAAGATCAGTATGACTCAATGTGCCACTGGTTCTCTGATAACTAATGATTCAATGGCCAGAAATAAGTCTTACCAGTGTGTAAGGGATTGTGTCATACTGCAGCTTCCGAGCATTAGCGTCCTGCTGTTTGTTAAGTGTACGAGGAAGGATGCAGGGAATGGTTCAGGGTCTCATGCCACTCATCTTTGGTCTCATCCTAGAATTTGTTTGACTACCTCCTGGGCTAGGAAATACAATAAGGTGTGCTCGCTAGAAACATCATTAAGTTGTCAGTCTTCCATTCTATCCCTGTGATAGATTGAAGGAGGAGTCTTAACCCTTTGTCTCATAAAGACATGTTTTGATGCATCTGTGAACAGTGCAGACCATGTTTAGAAAACTCCCTCTTGAGGGTGTCTGATCAGGGTCTACTCTGTGTGTTCATATGATATAGCAGCTCAGGTTTTACAAAATTAAGAAAAACGTGTTGATTTATATACCAATTAAAGTTAATATTCATAAGATAAAGGGTCAGTTATAAATTTGCATGTCAATATTCATAAGGTAAAGGGTCAGTTATAAATTTGTATGTCAATATTCATAGGGTAAGGGGTCAATTAAAAATTTGTATGTCAATATTCATGGAGTAAAGGGTCAGTTATAAATTTGTAAGTCAATATTCATGGAGTAAAGGATCAGGTTATAAATTTATATGTCATTCATGAGTAAAGTCATGAGTTATAAATTTGTATGTCAATATTCATGAGGTAAAGGATCAGGTTATAAATTTGTATGTCAATATTCATGAGGTAAAGGATCAGGTTATAATTTGTATTCATATTATGATAAGTGTATAAATTGTGTCAATATTCATGAGTAAAGGATCAGTTATAAATTTGTATGTCAATATTCAGGATAAGTCAGTTATAAATTTGTATGTCAATATTCATGAGTAAAGGGTAAGGTTATAAATTTTATGTCAATATTCTGAGTAAAGGATCAATTATAAATTTGTATGTCAATATTCAGAGAAAAGGTCAGTTATAAATTTATGTCAATATACAGAGAAAGGTAAGGTTATAAATTTTATGTCAATATTCATGGAGTAAAGGATCAGGTTATAAATTTGTATGTCAATATTCATGGAGTAAAGGATCAGTTATAAATTTGTATGTCAATATTCACAGAGAAAAGGTACAGGTTATAAATTTATATGTCAATATTCATGAGTAAAGGATAAGGTTATAAATTTGTATGTCAATATTCATGGAGTAAAGGATCAGGTTATAAATTTGTATGTCAATATTCATGGAGTAAAGGATCAGGTTATAAATTTGTATGTCAATATTCATGGAGTAAAGGATCAGATTATAAATTTGTATGTCAATATTCATGGAGTAAAAGTTCAGATTATAAATTTCTATGTCAATATTCATGGAGTGAATGATCAGGTCATAAATTTGTACGTTGATACTCACGGAGTAAAGGATCATGTTATAAATTTGTATGTCATTATTCATGGAGTAAAGGGTCAGTCATAAATATGTGTGTTGATAGTCATGAAGTTATATAAAGGAGCAGGTTATAAATTTGTATGTCAATATTCATGGAGTAAAGGATCAGGTCATAAATTTGTATGTCAATATTCATGGGGTAAAGGGTCAGGTCATGAATGTGTATGTCAATATTCATGGAGTAAAGGGTCAGCTTATAAATTTGTATGTCAATATTCATGGAGTAAAGGGTCAGGTCATGAATTTGTATGTCAGTATTCATGAAGTAAAGGGTCAGGTTATAAATTTGTATGTCAAAATTCATGGAGTAAAGGGTCAGGTCATAAATGTGTATGTCAGTTTTCTTGGGTAAAAGGGTTTAATGATGTAAAGGCATTAAGATACTGCTGTATCCTGTTATAGCACAGGGGCGTTCACTTGCATCCTGATGGAATGCCTAGTCAATTTCCAAGGGACAATACTCAAATTTGCAAATCTTTGCTTAACTAAATGAAAACAATTGTTTTCAGAGATTAATGTTTTTTTCAAGCATCATGGGTTGAAATCTATAAAAGCACATGCAGCTAAGGCATCATTTTTGTAATTTGTTCCATCATTGGGAGGGACAATGAACATGTCTTAAATAGTTCCTCTAGTTAAAGTCAGGGATCATTTTCTCATGACAATGAGTTCTAAATTTCTGTGTCTGGAGTTTGAAATTCCCATGAATAATGATTCAGTTAGATGAAAAATTGTTATTTTAAATTTGTTATTCTTTATCAATGATGCTTAACCTTTTACCTCATGAATATTCATGTTCAAATTTATTATTTGAGGAATATTGCATGATTAACTGAACTTCAAATCGAATATGGAATCATGAATTCTTTTTTGCCACACAGACTTTGTAGAAACTGAGCTACAGTATTGTATGAGCAAAAAGAGGAGAACCTGGTCTGCTCTGTTTGCCAGTGGGTTAAAATGAGTCTATAGGAAGTAAAGGGTTAAGGAGGGGAAAGGAGGGGATCTTCACAAGAACAGTGGGTTAAGTTGATCTTCATTTTTTTTACCAAACCTTTTTGACCTTCGCCGAGATCTTCTTCAGGGTGCTTAACATAAAATCAGTAATGGTCAAAGTCCAGGTTAGAGCATTCCCCTTAGAACCAGGTCATGGGTTTGATCCCCAGCCACAGTAATACCAAAGTTATAAAATAGCTATATATCTCCCTCATGCCTGGCACTCAGCATTTTAAAGTAGTTTCTGGACTAGTTCACATGATCCCAGGATAATGGGACTGAGTGTGAAATAATGCCACAAGTCTGCGGTATGATAATTTATTGAGGCAGTCCTGTATATGTAGACAGAAGTTCCCAAGTAACTTAAATATTTTTTTGGTACATTGAAACCTAAAGGAACAAGTTCTTTGTGAATGTTTTCAGTTGCAAGATGCCTTTGAATCAGTCAGTGAGGAGAACTCCAGCAACAAGGCAGCGCTGCTGGCTGCTCAGAAGAAGGATGAGAAGTCATCAGACATGATCACAGAACTCACCTCAGTAAGTTTATTTTTTTTATCACACTTACCTAGCAACACATGGAGGAAGTAGTGCTAGAATTCTGTAGTTGGAGCTTGACTCCAGTCAGAAATTTATGGAGTAGGTTTATTCTGTATTAAAAAGTTTTAACTTTTATATTTTACATTGATTATAAACAAGTTCTTACAACTTAAATAATGTCGGATGACAGCATATGTGGTCATTCTTATGGGAGGAAACCAGAGCACCTGAAAATTACTTCTATACTATCCAGGTCGCCCCAGAATTCTATATTCTATGCTTTGGATTTAAAACTACTCCTATTAGAATAATCATTTGTATACTACAGAAGATAATATCATCATGCCAGATTATATACATTTAGACTTGTAATTCCATTCATTTAAACAAAGTTCAAACTTAACAGCTTTGTTGTACCTCCGTATATCAGATAATATACATTCAGATTTTAGATTTGTAACTCCAGTTATTAAAATGACCATTTTCAAAATTTTGCACATTTTAACCTTAAACTAACAATAATGTCAGATTATATACGTGAATTTTAAATTTTTTCGTTGTCTGTAATTGTCTCTTCTATGGAAATCAGTGTCTCTTTTTAGCTCACCTGAGCACGTGTGCTCAGGATGAGCTTTTAGGATCGATGAATGTCCGTCGTCCGTCCGTCCGTCCGTCCGTCCGTCCGTCGTCCGTCGTCCACAATTTGTTCGTTTGCACTCTAGCATCTTCATTTTATGAGCAATTATCTTCAAACTTTAAAACAATGTTTATGACCATAAAATCTCGGCCAAGTTCGATTATGGCTGATATCGGAACATTAGGTCAGGAGTTATGCCCCTTTTAAAATTCAAAAAAGCCAGATTTCACATTGTTTGCACTCTAGCATCTTCATTTCATGAGCAATTATCTTAAAACTTTAAATCAATGTTTATGACCATAAAATCTCGACCAAGTTCGATTATGGCTGATATCGGAACATTAGGTCAGGAGTTATGCCCCTTTTAAAATTCAAAAAAGCCAGATTTCACATTGTTTGCACTCTAGCATCTTCATTTCATGAGCAATTATCTTAAAACTTTAATCAATGTTTATGACCATAAAATCTCGCCAAGTTCGATTATGGCTGATATCGGAACATTAGGTCAGGAGTTATGCCCCTTTTAAAATTCAAAAAAGCCAGATTTCACATTGTTTGCACTCTAGCATCTTCATTTCATGAGCAATTATCTTAAAACTTTATATCAATATTTATGACCATAAAATCTCGGCCAAGTTCGATTATGGCTGATATCGGAACATTAGGTCAGGAGTAATGCCCCTTTTAATATTCAAAAAAAGCCAGATTTCACATTGTTTGCACTCTAGCATCTTCATTTCATGAGCAATTATCTTCAAACTTTATATCAATGTTTATAACCATAAAATCACGACCAAGTTCGATTGTGGCTGATATCGTACCATTAGGTCAGGAGTTATGCCCCTTTTAATATTCAAAAAATGCCATATTTCAAGTTGTTTACACTCTAGCATCTTCATCTTTTAAGCAATCTTCTTCAAACTTTATGGCAATGCTTATGACCATAAGGTTTCGATTGAGTTCGATTATGGCTGACATTCATCAATTAGGTCAGGAGTTATGCCCCTTTTAATATTCAAAAAATGCCATATTTCACATTGTTTACACTCTAGCATCTTCATCTTTTAGCAATCTCTTCAAACTTTATGGCAATGCTTATGACCATAAGGTCTCGATTGAGTTTGATTATGACTGAGATCAGTTGATTAGGTCAGGAGTTAAGCCCCTTTTAATATAAAAAAATGCCAGAAATCACTTTGTTTACACTCTAGCATCTTCATCTTTTGAGCAATCATCTTCAAACTTTATGACAATGCTTATGACCATAATGTCTCGATTGAGTTCAATTGTGGCTGAGATGGGTCATTTAGGTCAGGAGTTATGCCCCTTTTAATACAAAAAATGCAAGATTTCACTTTGTTTATTCTCTACCAACTTTATTTTTTTAACAATCATTTTTAAACTTTAAGACAATGTTTATGCCCATAATCTCACAATCGGGTTCAATTATAACTGATATTGACTTGTAAATTTAGGAGTTATATAATGCCCATTTCACCATAAAAACTTTTACACTCAAGCATCTTTATTTCTTAAGCAATCATCTTTCTCAGGTGAGCGACCAAGGGCCATCTTGGCCCTCTTGTTTTTTTATCCCCCACCGAAAGGTGGCGGGGGATATGGTAGTAGTCTCTGTCCGTTTGACATTTTTGTCCGGATCATAACTCGAAAAGTATTTGAGGTATCAACATGATACTTCATAGGTGGATAGATATCATTGAGGAAGAGTGCAGTGCACAAGAATGATAACTCTACCTTTCATAATTTTTAGCTCACCTGAGCAAAGCTCAGAGTGAGCTATTGTGATCCCGTGAGTGTCCGTCGTGCGGTGTGCGTCTTGCGGCGTGCGGCGTCAACAATTTTTAGTGTTTACACTCAATCACCTTTATTTCTAAAGCAATCATCTTCAAACTTTAAGGCAATGCTTATGATCATAATGTCTCGATTGAGTTGGATTATGGCTGAGATCCATCGATTAGGTCAGAAGTTATGCCCCTTTTAATATTAAAAAAAATGCCATATGTCACATTGTTTACACTCTAGCATCTTCATCTTTTGAGCAATCATCTTCAAACTTTATGGCAATGCTTATGACCATAATGTCTCAATGAGTTGATTATGGCTGAGATCCATCATTAGGTCAGAAGTTATGCCCCTTTTAATATTAAAAAATGCCATATTCACTTGTTTACACTCTAGCATCTTCATCTTTTGAGCAATCATCTTCAAACTTTAGGACAATGTTTATAACCATTAGGTCTTGATTGAGATCGATTATGGCTGAGATGCGTCAATAAGGTCAGGAGTTATGCCCCTTTTAATGTTCCAAAAATACCATATTTCACTTTGTTTACACTCTAGCATCTTCATCTTTTGAGCAATCATCTTCAAACTTTATTGCAATGCTTATGACCATAAGGTCTCGATTGAGTTTGATTATGGCTGAGATCCGTCAATTAGGTCAGAAGTTATGCCCCTTTTAATATTAAAAAAATGCCATATTTCACTTTGTTTACACTCTAGCATCTTCATCTTTTGAGCAATTATCTTCAAACTTTATAGCAATGCTTATGATCATAATGTCTCGATTGAGTTCGATTATGGCTGAGATCAGTTGATTAGGTCAGGAGTTAAGCCCTTTTTAATATAAAAAAATGCCAGATTTCACTTTGTTTACACTCTAGCATCTTCATCTTTTGAGCAATTATCTTCAAACTTTAGGACAATGTTTATGACCATTATGTCTCGATTGAGATCGATTATGGCTGAGATCCGTCAATAAGGTCAGGAGTAATGCCCCTTTTAATATTCCAAAAATACCATATTTCACTTAGTTTACACTCTAGCATCTTCATCTTTTGAGCAATCATCTTCAAACTTTATGGCAATGCTTATGACCATAAGGTCTCGATTGAGTTCGATTATGGCTGAGATCCGTCAATTAGGTCAGAAGTTAAGCCCCTTTTAATATTAAAAAAATGCCATATTTCACGTTGTTTACACTCTAGCATCTTCCTTTTTTTAGCAACCATCTTCAAACTTTATGACATTGTTAATGACCATAATGTCTCGATTGAGTTCAATTGTGGCTGAGATGGGCCATTTAGGTCAGGAGTTATGCCCCTTTTAATACAAAAAATGCCAGATTTCACTTTTACATTCAAGCATCTTTATTTCTTAAGCAATCATCTTTCTCAGGTGAGCGATCAAGGGCCATCTTGGCCCTCTTCTTTAGTTATTGCCCTTTGTTATTTTTTAGACTTAATTTTTGTCCAGAGCATAAGTTTAAAAGAATTTGAGGTATCAGCTTGGAACTTCATAGGTGGATAGATCTCATTGAGGAGGAGTGCAGTGCACAAGAATGATAACTCTGCCTTTCAAAATTTTTTAGTTACTGCCCTTTGTTATTTTTTAGACATAATTTTTGTCCGGAGCATAAGTTTAAAAGAATTTGAGGTATCAACTTGGAACTTCATAGGTGGATAGATATCATTGAGGAGGAGTACAGTGCACAAGAATGATAACTCTGCCTTTCAGAATTTTTTAGTTATTGCCCTTTGTTATTTTTCAGACTTAACTTTTGTCCGGAGCATAATAAAAGATTTGAGGTACAACTTGAACTTCATAGGTGGATAGATCTCATTGAGGAGAAGTGCAGTGCACAACAATGATAACTCTATCTTTTATAATTTGTGAGTTATTGCCCTTTGTTATTTTTTAGACTTAATTTTTGTCCGGAGCAAAACTCAAAAAGTGTTTGAGATAACAACTCGAAACTTCGTACGTAGATAGATCTTATGAAGGAGGAGTGCAGTGCACAAGAATGATAACTCTACCTTTCATAATTTTTTTAGTTATTGCCCTTTGTTATTTTCAGGCTTAATTTTTGTCCGGAGCATAAGTAAAAAAGTATTTGAGATATCAGTATGATACTTCATAGGTGGTTAGATCTTATAGAGGAAAAGTGCAGTGCACAAGAATGATAATTTTTTAGTTATTGCCCTTTGTTATTTTTCAGACTTAATTTTTGTCTGGAGCAAAACTCAAAAAGTATTTGAGATATCAACTTGGAACTTCATAGGTGAATAGATCTCATTGAGGAGGAGTGCAGTGCACAAGAATGATAACTCTACCTTTCATAATGTTTTGGTTATTGCCCTTTGTTATTTTTCAGGCTTAATTTTTATCACAGTGACCATGACATTTTACCTGTAGACCTCAAAATAGAGGAATTAGTAGGTCTTCACATGGGTTTCATATCTATAATCACTTTAAACATCAGTATTCATTATCAAAAATTTTCTTTTAAAAATGAAATATTCTACTCTCCAAAATATCTTCTAAAGAGCAAGCGTTCGGTGGGGGATGGTCATGTCAACATGGCTCTTGTCTTAAACAATGTTTTGTAAATATTGTTCTATTAGAGTCACTTCCGTCTGTCGGTTGGTTTGTTGGTCAGTCAGTTGATCCACATGTTTGTAGAAAAGATTTGTCCGCATTAATTCTAGGCTACCTGTAGTTGGGTTTTGTTTATATTTACTTAGCTGATAAGTACCAAGCCTAGTTGTTCATACCCGTTGTTCAGACTGGGCACAATATGCTAATATAGTGAGAAAACTAGGCAGAGTGTGTTCTGAAACACAATGTCTTGGTGTGTGAAGGTTGTTTCAGAAGTTTGTTGACCTTTTTTTATCGTGAACTTATTTTGACATGTCAAAGTAGAAGAGATATTTAGAGGTTGTTGTGAGCTAAATATAGAACAAGAAATTTTTTCTTTCGCATAAATAGGCATTTCTCGAGATCTGCTGGGGATGAAATTCACATATAGGCTTTTATGGTGTAGGTGCACTCTGATTTAGCTTAAACAATTATAAGATGCTGGGACTTGAAGAAATACCTGCCAGGTGAGTTTCAATCAATGTTCTGATTATCTAGGGTATATTTCAAAATCCACATGTATATTCATCCTTTCAGTTTTAACTGTGAAAGTTTAAGCTCCACCTTTCCTATTTATGGCTGGGTCAACTGCTCACAAACAAAACCATCTTATCCTTTGTGTAAACCAGGTCAACCATTGGCTACCTATTATCTCAGTGTAGCTATTGGATAGTCTGTAAGTCGATTTTAATACAACTGTTAACACTGGAAAGGTCCACTGGGCCTGTACATGTTGGAAATTATGGAAGAGAGAAGAAAACAAACAAAAACTGATAATCATTGAATTATCCTTTGAGGGAAAATTCAATGATTAATAAATCCAAACTGTGAAATTAGATGTGAGTTTTAGTAGTGAGTTTTGGTTCAAGCTTCTAATCATTGTATTCCTGGGGATTTTCTGTATTTTTTCATAGAATATTTCATTGTGTGGACTTACAAGGTTAATCCAAACTCATCTGAGGCTCTTTTGAAATACGGGAATATATATTTTTGCTCTATCATTTTAAATTTCCATTTAAAGAAATCAGACTAATGAGATTATTATTCTTTGTATTTTTTAAGAGTTTGTTCAGATTTATGACAGCTAATCCTTCTGATGTACTTATCTGCCGAGTGGTTAGAGCATCCACCCTGGAATCGGGAGGTTGTGGGTTTGATCCCAGGCCGCGACATACCAAAGTCGTAAACCACGGTACTGGTATAGCTCTTTTGCTTGGCACTCTGCATATAAGGGTAGTTCGAGGATTGTTTGCCCTGGTGTCAGGATAATGTGACATGGCTGAAATATTCTCGGTGGAACATTAGAACAAACATGTTTAATGCTAGACTTACCATATTGGCCATTAGAAATTGTTCAAAATGATGCACATCATTAACAGGTCCTTGATGGGTGCAGCCAAGATAAGCTCATTAAGTCAGACTAAAAAGTATGAGACTTTGCTGGGAGAAATATTTTGGTTTTTGGTTTTCAAAACCTTCGGAGCATTAAAATCTTGATATTTTAAAGCAGAGAATACATAAGCACGGAAATAGAATGAAATTATGTTGTTAGCTCACATGAGCACAACGTGCTCAAGGTGAGCTTTTCTGATCGCCTTTTGTCCGGCGTCCGTGCGTCCGTGCGTGCGTGCGTGTGTGCGTCCGGCGTCAACAATTGCTTCAAACAACATCTCCTCCTAAACGGCTTGGCCAATTTGAAAAATATTTTGCAGGAATGTTCCTTGGATGAAGCTCTACTAAAGTTGTATAAATGGTTCTGGTCCATTGCATAATTAGGTCACAGGAGCTAAAAATAGATTTTAAAAATGAAAATTTAAAAAATCTTCTTCTCTGAAACCACAAGGCCTAGCCTTTTGATTTTTGGTATGTAGCATGATCTTATGACTGTCTACCAGGATTGTACAAATCATGACCCTGGGGTCAAAATTGGCCCCGCCCCAGGGGTCACTTGATTTCACATAGGCTAATATAGGAAAAACTTGAAAAAATCTTCTTCTCCGAAACCACAAGGCCTAGCCTTTTGATTTTTGGTATGTAGCATCATCTTATGGGCCACTACCAAGATTGTACAAATCATAGCCCTATGGTGATAAATGACCCCGCCCCAGGGGTCACTTGATTTACATAGGTTATATAGAAAAACTTGAAAAAATCTTCTTCTCCGAAACCACAAGGCCTAGCCTTTTGATTTTTGGTATGTAGCATCATCTTATGGGCCACTACCAAGATTGTACAAATCATAGCCTTATGGTGATAAATGACCCCGCACCAGGGGTCACTTGTTTTACATAGAGTTATATAGGAAAATCTTAAAAAATCTTCTTCTATGAATCCATAAGGCCTAGAGCTTAGATATTTGGTATGTAGCATCATCTTATGGGCCACTACCAAGATTGTACAAATCATAGCCCTATGGTGATAAATGACCCCACACCAGGGGTCACTTGTTTTACATAGAGTTAAATAGGAAAATCTAAAAAAATCTTCTTCTATGAATCAATAAGGCCTAGAGCTAAGATTTTTGGTATGTAGTAGCATCTAATGGTTCATTACAAAGATTTTCAAAGTCTTGGCCCTACGGTGATAAATGACCCTGCGCCCAAGTCTTCTCTGAAACCATATGGCCCATTGCTTAGATATTTGGTGTGTAGTATTGTCAGGGGTAAAATGTTTTAGATTAAGTTATATCAGAATCCTTGTCTGTTTAAAAACCTTGACATCAGTTGAAGCAATGGTACTCAGGTGAGCGATTCAGGGCCATCATGGCCCTCTTGTTAAATATTCAGTACAAGGCTGAGGTTGGCTGTGTTTTGCTCATTTCTGGAGCAGGTTTTCCAGCACACTCATTTATTTTATTTCAACTTATACTGAACAAAGAAAGTTTAGTCATTAAATACAATTCCTTGTAAATTACTCATTTGTTGTTTTCAAATGCTAAAAAGTAAGACTTTCACTTGCTAGGCAAGTGCCTCACAATGTTTAAAATGGTATTTCAATTAATGAACCATTCACCTGCAGCATGGAGCAGGTGTGGTACCATGCCACATGTCTATGGCATGATATCACAGTGTTGCAGCACTATATATTTGTCGTCTCAAGTAGACATAGTCTAGAAATGACTGAAATGATGTCAGGGGGTTGTTTAACACAATATACAAACAAACATGATAGATTTCCTTCCAAGTATCCAAAGACAACATTCGAGTCATACATGAAAATGTTGGATTTGGTTACTGTCTTAACTCTGAAGTATTGCCAGCAAAACTTTTGGCAAACTATTGCATGATTTGCTGGGCATCTAAACTGTTATTGATCACTTCAGTTACAACATTGCCTGACAGAACCTTAATTTAGATTCTACTGATTTAAATTCAAGTTCTATTTTGTGTGTCCCTAGCTATCTGTAAAATGATGGTTACATTTTTTTGAAATGAGATGGATTGTGCTTTGAAATGCAATTCAAAAATTTGAATACATATCTGATTCAAAATAATACAACCAACTGTGCATTCATACAAATAATGTTTAGTATATCAGGGGCAGTAACTCCAATGTTTATGTGGGGCTTATTATCCTACTATTTTTCTTTTAATAGTGTGAAGTAGGGACTTCATTGAAGTCAAATGCTCAGTGCATCTCATCCTGTCATGCCATTTATAAAAAGCTCAATGTCATGAGAGCAATAAAACTTGGCACAAGAAGTACTCATTGGTAGAGGGTCCATCACCAGTTAAAAGACTCATTTTTCCTTTTAAAGTTTTTCAAGAGTTATGGTAGGTTTTTTACTTAGGAATTCTGGCTTCCATTGAAGCAGATTTTAACAGTCTATGAGAAAATTTCATGATCATTAAACAAACAATAGGGGCTCAAAAAAGCAAAAACATTGAAAAGGATATTTTTTGAAATGTCAGGGTAGCTTTATTGTAGCTGCTTTATTTAGAATGTCAGATGAAATCAAAAAGTATATTACCATTTTCTATTTTCTGAAACATTAAGTCAAACTTCAGTAGAAAAAAAACAAGCTAAAATGTCAGATGTAATCACTGTTATTTTATTTTTTTCAAAGCAATTTAGAATATTTGTCATGTGTTTACCTAGGCTCTATATTTATGTTTTCCCCATTCAACTTTCCAAGACTTGTAATGATGGGGACTAATTATGGCTTCCCCGGTTACACTTAGCTACCTTTAATCAAGCTGATGTGACACACATATGGAGACATATATAATTATATGTTTTCTTGAGATGCTAGAAGTGTCCTCTGAATAACAAAATTCAATATCTTTAGATTAAAAGAACCAAATAACATCAAACACTTTATTATTAAAGATTTTCTGTGCAATGTTTGTGGGCATCTTTAAAACCTAATATCCTGGGTACATTTATTTATGGATTCAGTGTTAAGACAACGTGAGGTCATCTAGATAATCAATTTTTGTGGGGAATAATATTCATGGATAAAACCATCCACAAAAATCCATGAATATTAATTCCCCATGAAAATTAATGACCCTATTGTATTTAAATTAGAGCATTTTTTTTCCTGCAGCTTTTTGCTGTCTACAATCGTATAAAATGATCAAACACATATACATAAGACAAGAATGTAGGGAGCGTTTCTTTGCTTTGTATTTTTCAGATGCACAGGATGTATGATATCTATATTGGGTTATGTATTTCTTTTGTGTGAGTTTCTTTATAATTACTGTTTGAGATTTTTTCTATGGATCTAAAGTAAATTTTTGAAAAAGAACCTCACAGCAGAGGTGAATTAAAACGAGGAATCTGACATTGTGGCTCAAAGGATTGCTGGCCGTGTTTCATACCACTGGTCATTGTAGGATTTGTGTATTAAACCATTTTTATCTAGGGGAATACATTTTTATAGTAAGACAACCTGAAGGATACTGAAGTCTGGTTGGAATTGATTTAATGTTTCTTTGTTTTCGTTCCAGATGGTCAAAGAGCAGAAAGGTCGTATTTCAGAGTTAACCAAGTCCAAACAAGAACTTACATCACAGTACAGGGTATGCCTTTGCTTTTTATTTCTCTTAATTCCCCTGGTCACTGAAATTAACATTTATTTGAACAACCTTAAGTTCATCACCATCAATACTCTATAGCATTATGGCCATACCATGTGGTATATGACGTCAACCTTCAGTATTTTAGAGCATTTGTTTGGTATCACGTAAAGTACATCACTTATGTTTTCCCAAATGTTAGGAAATCATTTACATCTGACAAAAGAATCATTAGGGTCTAAATGTAAAGCACAATTTTCCGCTTCATATGCGCTATATCTAATCAATTTTGATGAAGAAATAAAATTCTTTCAGCAGTTTTCTTCTCCAAATCGAAGCAAAATATGCTGCTTGTGATAACTTAAATGATGTCATATACCATGTGGTATGGCCTCACTCTTTTAAGTAATTTTTAAATACTTGTAGGGGCAAATTACAGCATTCTTCTTTTACTAATCTGAGCACAATGTGCTCATGCAATTTGTGAACACTCTAGAAGTTACAGTTTTGATCCAGTCTTAACAAACCTTAGTCAGGATGTTTGTCTGCATAAAAGCTTAGATGAGTTAGATTCACTTGAGATCAAAAAGTAGGTTACAAGGTCAAATCCTAGATAAACCTTTTAAGCACCCCAGAGGGGTCAAGGTAATTTGAAGGTCATGGTAACTCATCAAGATGCATGCATCTGTTGAATTTGGAGGCTGTAGGTGGAAGAACTTCTGTGTTATGATCAAGGTTAAAGTTTTGTGACAGACACACAGACAAACAAACTGACTAAAAACAATATGCATAGGGGTCACTTCTCCATCGTCTGTCTGTTACATTTTTTCCATCATGCTTCTTTCAGCAGATGACACATGTGGCACTTCTTGTTATACTTCAGTTATATATTTAACAAATCAATGTATTCATGATCCAACAAAATATTGTAAATATGTTATACTATGTCAACAAAATTTCAGAATAAAATAAATAAAAAAAATCTTTTATGGTATGATAGAATAAAACATTTGCTATGAATTACCATATTGTAACCCTTTACTTTATCCCTTTCCCTCATATATACCCATTTTGACGCCCTCAATAGGTATCACATAAAGCCTGATCTGCAGAAAACCACAGTTGAACCTTACCAAATTTTATTACAATATCCTCATTTCCAGACCACTGAGGAGCAGCGAACAGCATAAAACCTGATCAGCCTGCGAGTTACTCGCAGGCTGATACTCGCAGGCTGATCTGGTTTTATGCTGTTCACATAGGTCTTTTCATGGTGTCTTCTATGAGGGGAAGGGTTATATAGACTCATTTTGACACATTGGCGAACAGAGCAGACCCAGCAGATCAGACAGCTGCTATAGGATTGTATCAGGGTCTCCTCTGTTTGCTCATATGATATTGTAGCTCAGTTCCTACAGTCTGTATGGCAAAGAAAAAATCATGATGTAAATTCAGTTAATTTATATCCATTAAGTCATAAATTTGTACATGAATATTCATGAGGTTAAGGATTAAAGTGTTAAAATTTTATCTTATTTGCATCGTGCAGGTATTTAGAGTAGTAAAAAAATACTTTTACCCCACAAATATTCATGTACAAATTTAGTAATTGATTGTACTTAAAGTGGTATATGAAACAATGGAGTTTTCTTCGCCATGCAGTCTTTGAGAATCTGAGCTATGTGAACAAACATGAGCAAACAGAAGAGACCCTGATCAGACTGTTCCATCCAGTAGCAGTCTGATCTGCATCTGCTCTATTGCCATGGCATCAAAACACGTCTATAAGAGATAAAGGTGAATGGTCGCATTTGTAAGCATCGTCTACAGCGATGAACTCATACATTTTCTCTGGGCATGTCTACTTGATGCACTTTTCTAACTAGTGTCAAGTCTGTAGAATGTGTCAATGTTTTGCAGGAGAGAATCAATGTTCTTGAAGCCCATGTTGAGGAAGCCAGGAAACGCATGGTGCAATTTGAACTGCTAAAAAAGGTACATATCAGAAAAGCACTCATTTATCTTTTTTCTTTGTGATGTATTGTGTCAAGGCATAAAAGAAGTTGTCACTTGAAGGAACAGAAAGTTGGTTTTTTTGGGGGGTTTTTTGTTTTTTTGTTTTTTGTTGTTATGTTGTTTTTGTTTTATTTTGTGTGTGTGTTTTTAGAAGTGAAAGCTGGTGTGTAAAATTGCCTAGTGAACCTCAGCCAAGTTTTTTCAAATCATGGCCATGGGGTCACTTGATTTTACATAGTCTTGTATAGGAAATCTCTCAAAAGATCTTCTTCTCAGAAACCACAAAGCCTGGAGTTAAGATGTTTACTAGTGGACCTCAACCAGATCTGTTCAAATCATGGCCCTGGTGTCAAAGTTGACCCCACCCCAGGGGTCACTTGATTTTATAAGACTTATAAGAACTATATGCCTTTCAAAATTTGAATGGCAGGTACAGTTATTGTGTGGAATTTAGATGATCTTGATGTACTTCTGCATGGATTATGTCTTCAGTATGATTCATAATACAACAAGTACAAAAGTGCTGCCTGAGGCAGCACACTAAATAAGCACGGCGACAAAGAAAAAATTGTCTGATAATAAAATTTATGTTGGTTAACAGGAAAACATTTTTTTTTTTTACATAACTTTTATTGAGATGTAAACTTGTTTACATAAGTTTATATATTTAATTACATAAATAAAAAACAAGTTCCAAGACTTGAAGTGAATCTTATATCTTAAGGCCTAATATACATATTTAGAGGACGCCTGCTGCCTACCTCAGTATCTGGGATGCCCGCAGCAGAGGAAAAATAAACTCAGGATGATGATGATGATGATGATGAAAAAAATATTCAATGCAAAAAAGAAAATTGTGCAGCCAGACCAGGACTGTAATCCGAGACCACATACAAAAGTCTCCCACTGATAACAGTTACATAGTTGCTGCAAATATGGAATTTGTTGCAGAATAATAGAGATGAAATTGATAGTGATCCTGATATACAAAACGGTAGTATATACATTGGAGATACTATAATGATCACTTATTTGGTGCAAAATAACTAAGAGAGAAAAAATGTGCAGCCTGACCAAGACTTCAGCCTGGGACCTGTAAAGGGTGATTGTCCTACTGGTTAAGTTCTCTGACTGATAAGTGTTACTTATTGGCACTACATAAGTAAGTTTAAAAAAATGGTTGGTGATTGGAAGGTTTTATAAAGTTTTCAGTGGTAAAAGATTAAAAATTGTAAAAGAAAATCTTATTTTTTGTGTAATTTTTTCAAGAAATAATTTTAATATACAGAATGAAAAAAATAGGAATGCATAGAAAATTTGTTTTCAAGATATATAATATACTATTTTAGTATCACATTAATAAAATACATTTTTTTTTTTTTTGAGAATAGTGGTGAATATTTGAATTGAAAATATTACAAATTAAAATTATGAGAAAATATATTGTTTTACTGAACTAAATCAGATTACTACCCTTCAACAAGAGGTGTCTGTAAGACAACACGTTCGACTATTTGAATGCTTGTCAATAAAAAATATTGCAGTAAAAGGCAAAATAAGAAACTCTGTAGAACAATAAACATGCGCTTCAAGTTTTTAAAGCAAAATCTCAAAGAATTCTGTGAAAAAGTGAGTGAGTACAAAAAGATTAATCAAGTCAGAAAAGGGACATAATTATGTCAAAATCCAAGACAGAGTTATTTACTCTTGACATGTACAAACAGAGGTCATGGTCATAAACAGGTATTTAAAGTTTCAAAGCACTACCTCAAAGGGTTAAGTGAAAAAATGAGGTGGTGTGAAAACTTTAACCAAGATTCTTTAAAAAAAAAAGAAAGGAAAAAAAAAGGCACAACTGTTTTATAATTCATGACAGTCTGACCTCCAACACAGGCATGCAATTTCATGTGCGGGCTATGAGGGGCATCCATGGAAAGAAGTTGGAGAAAAAAGCAATGTTAAACAAATTTTAACATTTTAAGTACAAAAAGGCCCAACAATATGTAAAAATATTTAAGCGTTACTGTTCCTGTAACTACTTGGACATACATTCCTGTTTCTACTGGTTATACAGGTCTGATGTTGATAAACACATGTGTGAATTTTGAGAGACATCCATTGAGTGAAAGTGAAGATAATAGCAATGTAAAATAAAACTTTAAATAAAACATGAAAAAAAGTTAAATCCAAAAAGTGCTATAAATTTGCTAAAAAAAATATTTGTAAAAGTTACTGTCCATGTTTCTACTCGTAGGTGTGATGATGATCAAGGCATGCGTGAAGTTTGGAAGACATTCATTGAGTTAAAGTGGAGATAATAGCATTTTTAAACAAAATTTTAATGTTTTTATAAGTCCAAAAAGGGCTATAGATATAAAAAAAATGGATGAGTTGCAGTTTCTGATTCTTCTTGTTGATCTCATGATGATCAAGCCATATGTGAAGTTTGGGGGACATCCATCAAGTAAAACTGGAGAAATAGCAATGTTAAACAAAAGTTTAACATTTTTCAAAGTCCAAAAAGGGCCATATATATGCTAAAATATTTGGATGAGTTACTGTTCCTGTTTCTACTGGTTGGTCTGATGATGATAAACACATGTCTGAAGTTTCATAGACATCTTTTGAGTAAAACTGGAGATAATAGCAATGTTAAACAGAAGTTTAACATAAACTTTAAGTCCAAAAAGGGCCATAAATATGCAAAAATATTTGGAACAGTTACTGTTCCTGTTTCTACTGGTTTGTCTGATGAGGATAAACACATGTGTAAAGTTTGAGAGACATCCATTGAGTAAAACTGGAGATAATAGCAATGTTACCATAAATATGCAAAAATAATTGGAAGAGTTACTGTTCTTGTTTCTACTCGTTGGTCTGATGATCATAAACACATGAAGTTTGCTGGACATCAGTTAAGTAATAGTGCAGATAATGGCAACATTAAAACCTTTTTTTTTTTTTTTTTTTTACAAAGAGTTAATAAACATATATCACCAGCCTATCTGAAATTTTAAGGGATTTTAGCTGAAGACAAAGGTAAATGACACTGAAAGTAAAGGGCCATTCTCCAAAATTTATTATAACATGCTTTACAATTTGTCAACCTATCTTAAATAAGATCAAAGTAAGATTTTAAAAAAATACTCTGAAGAGAAGAGCTCTCCTTGGAATATTTTTTGCAACATCAGACTATTTTAATAGGAACAATGTGATGCTGCAGGTTTTCTCATTTTTATTTTTTTTTTAAAATAAGGGCACTAACTGTGAAAGGAAAAGAGGTTCTAATAGAAAAATCTGCTCGCGACACATCGTCTCCAAGTCAATGATACATGTACCAAATATCATCAGCTAAATTTAAATATAAAGAGAATTGCTCTGGGAAGGGAAGACAATTTTTAACAATGGACAATAACTAAGAAAAAGGGGCAATAGAGGGCAGAGTACAATACACCTAATTATAACATTTAGGCCACTTGATTTGACCTGGTTACCTTCAGCAGTAACCAATGTCAAATATTGGGTACAATAAGTGTTCAAAGTTTTTATACAGATTATAATTAATAGAAATAAGTCAAACATCTGGAGGCCTCATTTTCCAGAATTGCAGGAAAGAACCATGAGATTATCATTAGGTAAAAAATATTTCTGAACACTGGCTCCATGGGAAAGATTTTGAATTTAAGTACATGTATATATATATATATGAAGAGTACATACAGAAACTATAAGCTGCCCCTACTTAAGACATCATTTTTCAAAGGATCAAATTCATTTTAACAATGTGGTATGTGGGTGACCATTTGTGCCAAATGAAATTAAAATCTGACCATTAGTTACAATGATTTTTTTTATAAATATATAAACAGTATGATTATTAGGAAACTAGCCAACCATCAGGTGCTCCATTTTTTAAGGAATAAACTCCAAGTAAGCAATTATGGTAGAAGGCAATGAGGTAACCATTTGTACAAACTGAAATTAAATTTTGACCATTGGTTTCAGAGGGGAAGAAATTTAAGGGACAACTTAATTTTAGCAATGACAGTAGATAGTCATGAGGTGGCAATTTGTAACTGATGAAATTGAATTATTCTGGCCCTTTGTTTCAGGGAACAGCTTTTTAAAAAATTTTCAAAATCAAATTTTGTTGGTTGCCACTGCAAACGACAAATGGGCATCTGACAAGTAGTTTCAGAAGATATATCTTTCAAAGCAAATTGTTGCCATCAGAAGATGGGACACAAGGTGACCAGAATAGCTCACCTTCAGCTTGATGTGCTATAATGAACTAAGAACGGTTATGATCAGATTAACATCGTTTTAAGTTATTGATTCATATTCCAAAAATGGAATGTATGAATGTGTTATTTCAATTATTTTAAGAAGGAGTTTTGGTCGATGCAAAAAAAAAAAAAAAAAAAATGGAAACAAATTGATGTGCTTACACTTTAGAAAGGATGACTGACAATCTGAAATGACAGCCTCCCATATTTTCTCCTCAATAAACAAATCTTATAAGTTCAATACTTTTTTTTTCAGAGTTTTTTCTTACATTTCAGAGCATGAGATTAAATACCATTTGCTATAAGAACATTCATGCGAAACTTTTTAATCACTAGGTCAATAAATAAGGAAGTTTTCAGACCTTCTGAACTTTTAGTTAAAGAGAAAACTGAGTTGAAATGTTGTGAAATGCAAGCAAGGTCATTTTTTTATGAGGGTAAAATTAAAACACAACAAAGCATCAAAAATAAAACTAAAAGAAAAAGAGAAAATATAGTATAACAGGTTTGTCAGTGATTGTTGTATATATACGTTCATTGGCCGACAGGCACATAAATACAGACCATTTCACTCTGAAATGAGACATTCACTAAGTCAAGAAGTCCTCTCTGACTGTCACCAATTCAATCTTCATGTTGGTATAACATTCCACCCCTGATGAAATGGTATATTGGTTGTTTAAGGTGTTGTTAACTGCTGCTGAGGTGAACAGAATGCTGAATTTTGGCTTGAAAACTGGATATAGCTGCCCCTGCCCTTATTTAAATGCTTATGTATTGTCAGTGTCCAATTTACCAGGTTTTCCGCAGCCCCTCCCATTTTCTATTTATTGCAAGCTGGAAAAAAAGTCGAAAAATGAAGATAATTAGTTGCATATTCATAATTTCAAATATACAGTATGTGAACATCAGTAATGTATCTGCTTTAGTATTAAAACATATAAATAAGAAAGAGATTCTAGAGATACTGGATTCACATACTGCATATTATTCACAATAGGGGATAAATATGTGTGTATATATATATGCGGTGTACTACTGGCCGGGTAGCTCAGTCGGTAGAGCATTCGCCCTGTAAGTGAACGGTCCCAGGTTCAAGTCCCGGTCAGGCTGTACATATTTCTCACCATGTGACATAAGGCGCCCAACGTTGGACTGTGACATAAGTGGCAGGTCTGTCTAATTATACCTACACATGGTTATATTTACAAAATAACTCCTAGAATTCAGGGACAAATTCTAAAATGAAGGGGAATAATGTCACAGTACTGATTACCCACAATAGGGAAGAAAGATGTGTATGTGGCTGTGAAGCTCAGCCTGTAGAGCATTCGCCCTGTAAGCAAGAGACCCCGGGTTCCAGTCACGGTCAGGCTGCAAATCTTTCTCTCCTAACAGTGACATATAGGTGTAAATAAAAAACAAATGTATTGCAATAAAGCATTAAAATTTCATTACAGAAATTGTTTCCCATATATTTTTTTTACTCATTACATACATTTTTTCCATAAATTAATTATACTCATAGGAGTCACAAATGAACACAAAGCTGCAGATATCTGAAATGAATTTTGATAGAATGAAGAATTTATTTGAAATCCCTCACCCCCTTTCTAAGGCGTTTTTTTTTCTGTTTCAAATTATGTTATATAAAAACTTGTACTAGTAAGCTGATATTTTCACAAATTTCACCAAATACTTTTTCCTCTGCCTAGAAATACTGTAGCCATCATAATGTGAAATCTCAAGCAACATAAAAATGATCGCTAACAATTACAGCAATGTAAATGTCCGAAACTTTCCGAAATGTACTTTCATTTCTGGGATCTAATCAATAACATGAAAAAGGAAATTTATATAATATTTCATAAACCTCTATCTTATGTAGATTCATAGTTACAATAAATATCAACTTACCGTGTATTGACTTTCAATGCAGTTGTAGATTTCAATTTTGTTCATCAAAATATATGTTGGGCTTCAATTCGCTCTGCTCCGATTCAGAATATGAAAAATCTCGACTCTTATAATGGTTTTTGCACTACTCCCATTTCAAAACGATATTTATCAAATTGACATGAATTTCTAAATTTCAGTTTATAATTAAAATCAATAGAGTGTGTTTTTATGTTGAAATGGACATTTTGATGATGTTAATAAAAATAATCTCTAATCATGTTAAAAATAGAATGGGATACGAAAGGATCAAGTCCGCATTGCCACATATTTTGCCTTCATTTTCAGCATTGAATACAATTCATTCCTGGATTTTTTTTGCGTATTATCCCTTTATTTTTTATTTCAATCATGCTCCCTCAAAAAGTTCATGTTTTATTATGAAAATATACCGAAACTGCAACCGAAAGGATTTATACCTCCAAATCCGGTTCCATTGACAACCTACGAACATGCCGTGCAATAATTGCCAATGAAGGTGATGTTTCTCAGGTGAGTAATTCAGGGCCATTGTTGTTGAAGATTCCCCCGATAACTGCGGCACCCAGTTGTAGGTTAACAGCTGGTAGAAGTGGCCTTACATCTGTCCTCTGAGAATTTTATTCATGAATATTTACAAATATTTACAATGGCATTACTGAGAGTTCATGTATACTACTTTCTTCTGTGTATGATTCCACCTTGTCTGAGATTTCTTATTCACTATCATATAAACTTTTCTTTCCTAAGATTAGATTGCACACTATGATTTTGTTTCATTAAAAAAGAAAAAAAAGAAGGAAAAAAAAACAAAAAACCAGAGAAAAATATTAAGTATAAAGAGTTTGAAGTTACAAAGTCTGAACAATCTAGTACTCTATTGGAATATAATTCAAATACAAAATAATACTGTAGACAAAAAGGAGCAATGAATAAGTGAACTTTATAATACACTTGTGATCTCCCTCATTATAATGGATTGGCCCTCTTGTTTAGAAGAGGCAGCATAAAAAAATGTGCATGCATGTTTTCATCCTCTTTGGATAACTACATTGTTAATTAAACAGTTGAGAAGCTGTTGTGTTTTGCTTCACTTCAGAATCATATTGGTGTATTGACAGAAACAAAATGGTGCATTTTTAAGCCGTTGTTGTTGTATTGGGGTTTACCGTCACTGCGATAGTATTTCAATCATATAGCGACGTCCAGCTTAATTACAGGTAGAGGAAGACCCCGAGTACACAGAGGTACCTGGGTAGAACCACCGACCTACCGAAAGCTAGCTGGAAGGCTTCCTCACATGAAAAACCCAAAGTCCCTACCGGGATTCGAACCCACAGCGGTGAGGGGCTGGGAGATTTGTAGTCCACAACTGTAACCGCTCGGCCACCGCAGCCCCCTTTTTTAAGCCGTAAGAAATTTTTAAAATTACAGATATATAGTGCTTGAAGCAAATAGCTATTAAATTGTGTAAGACTTAAAATCAATAACTAAAATGAATAGACAAGATGATTATTAAACCAAGGGCCATAAATAGTGCAGCCACACTTGTGTATATATAAGTGTTGGGAATAATCAGCCCGTTTTTCTGACCAATTAATGACAAATCAGTGACTTTAATACTAATACTTCATATAGAGGCTGTACTAAGAATTTAAAGGTTGTGTAACCAAAACACAGTGATAGTCGGTGTCAAACTATACTAATACTTCATATAGAGGCTGTACTAAGAATTCAAAGGTTGTGTAACCAAAACACAGTGACAGTCGGTGTCAAACTTTACTAATACTTCATATAGAGGCTGTACTAAGAATTCAAAGGTTGTGTAACCAAAACACAGTGATAGTCGGTGTCAAACTATACTAATACTTCATATAGAGGCTGTACTAAGAATTCAAAGGTTGTGTAACCAAAACACAGTGACAGTCGGTGTCAAACTATACAATCAGAAAAAAGTTAACACTTACGTTGTTACCAACCAAAAACTGCTTCTCTGTCTGAAATTATAAAACGCTTAAGTTGTTGACAAATAAGAAATCATCATCAACAGTTAATCAGCATGGTCTTATCTGGAATAAAATGACAAGGATATATAAAATATATGTGCATAGCATCAAAAGTCCCTGGAGTATAATCCATCCAAGGCATCAAAAAGAAACAAATGGTTGGACTGACATGTGTGGAACAATTACATAAGTGAAATACTGTTTTCACCCATTAACTAAATGAAGAAGACAAGCTCACTCTCATGACAGGATGTGTAACTATCCAGAAGCTTAAATCAATGTCACTCAGTTGGAATGGACAATTTATTTGTAACATAGTAAATGTTGCATGCTTGTTAATAGCAATCATGGTCAGATGGATCTGGATCCAATTTTCCTGCCCATCTCTTAATCTTGCTAAAGTGTCAGTAGTAATCTTGTATCCATTTTCTTGACCTTCCATGTTGGCCTCAATCTGTCCCAAGGGTATAGAATAAATTACTTAATACTTTGGCACTATGTTAATTATGAATGGTCAGTTCTGCATCGATAATTTCAAAGCTCCAGCCACTACTGGTGGCTGAGTGGTTAGAGTGTCTGCCTTGTTACTATGTCTTGGGTTTGATTCCCGGCTGCTACATACCAAAGTTGGTACTGGTGTTTTTTACCATGTGCTTGACACTGAGTACGGAATGAAATTCTAGGACTGATTAGGATAATGTGAAGGGATGTGGTATCATGCCACTTGTCTGTGTGACATTGTATGACTGAGGCAGCATTAGATCTGTCTCATGTTGGTTAAAGACCCTTAAGGACAGAACTACTGTCAGAGGGATGCTCAACCCCACCAAAAACACACAAAAAATGTTCTTTGAATTTTTTAAGAAATGTGTATGCGTCAGTGCTTTACGCCAGGCACATTAAGTAACCAAGAGGTCTTTTTGAAAAGGGCCATTTCCCTTGTATATCGTCTTTGTCTCTACAAATAGGTTGCAGATTATGAACAATTATGAAATTTGATTGATCATGACTGGGCTGTCTCTTTCTATGTACCTAAAGACCTTGTTTTGTGGGTGTTTTGCAACTGTTATAGGATCAGATATGAAGTTTTCAAAATTCTTGGAATACAATTTCAGAAGAAATCATCCTCCTCTACAAATCATGACGCTAGCCTAAGGGAATTGAAGTCCCCTTTACCTCAAATAAATGTATTTTGATGCCTTGGCAAGTGGACAGCTCCTTCTAGGCAAAGAAAAATCTGGTATACCATTTAAAGTTCAATTCGTATGTTTATACATGAATAATCATGAGGTAATTGGTAAACATGATAACATGATGTTGTCAAATTTCATGTCATTTACCCTTGATATCTACAATACTGAAATCTTACATTGGTAATGAAAAGATATCAAACCATCTGAAGATAATTTTTGTGTCACCTGTTGCAAGCAGAGGTGACACATAGAGTGGACATGTCCTTTGTCTGTCCATCCATCTGCCTGTCTGTCAGTCACACTTTGTTTGCCACACTTTTTCCATCACACTTCTTTCAGCAGGTGACACATGTTCCAAGGAAAACGTCTTTTTATTATATTGTAAATTAAGGAGAATGTAACATCTTTCGTAACATCATGTCCAATTAATTCCTCTGATTTATGGTAATTATTTCAGTCAGAGACCTCCCCTAATTAAGGCATATGTGACAAATGGACTGGATTTATGTCTCAAAGAATATTTTCCATTGCGCATTTCAAAAAATTAGTCAATTATATTTCTATTTTCGACACTTTTGAGTTGAACCAGTACTTTGCAACTTGAAAGATCAAAGATTGTTTCATTTCACATTGTGGATGTAGTTTTTAATGTAAAGTTTAAGAAGTAAAAAGCTTACAAGTAAGTTATCATTAATGTCTATCAACTGATCAGAACCCAGTGGAATATTTCATTCATTTTTCTATTAAAGAATTTGCTTTCATTGAGTTGATGTTTTTTTCAGAGCCATTGTAACTCAACAGATTTATTAATTACATAATTCTATTGTTGATCAAACATAGGGATGTAAGATAGATTTGGTGCCATTTATATGAGGGTTGCAGTTTATCCAGTGTCATCTTCCAGGAATCACCTGGTGCATAAGCATCCAGCTTGTGGCTAATTTGTTACAAGCTACATTTTTTATTCAAAACTAACAAGCAAGACCTTGAACCAAAAATGAATGCTGTGGTGCAAGGGTTTTACAACTGCATATCTGGAGGTCATGGGTTTGAGCCTTGTTAACCCTTTCCCTCATAGAGGAAACCATGAAAAGACCTATGTGAACAGAGTAACTCGCAGGCTGATCAGGTTTTATGCTGTTCACTGCTCCTTAGTGGAAATGAAGATTTTGTAATTAAATTTGGTAAGGTTTAACTGTGGTTTTCTGCAGATCAGGCTTTATGTGGTACCTATTGAGTGTGTCAAAATGAGTCTATATGAGGGAAGGGGTTAAGGGCAAGAATCCTCCATGATCTTCCCAGGCACAAAGCACTGGTCCAACCCAGGAACCGTCATGAAGGAGTGGTTAAGTTAAAATGATTTATTTCCCAATTAGCCTAAAAAGGAATTAATTAAAACTTTCTTTGGAAAAAAATAGCTTGAGGCCACAATAAATTGTTCCAGTAAACATATGCGGCTTTATATATGCTCTTGACTGTGCGTCATTGGCCAACCATTGATAATTTAAAGAGTATACAGTTACAGATCTTATGATATTATGTGGACAACATTAATTAGGCATTTTTCAGCTTATAAAACCCACCTGGTCTTTTTTTAGCTCACCTGAGCACAAAGTGCTCAAGGTGAGCTTTTGTGATCGCCCTTCGTCCGGCGTCCGGCGTCGTCCGGCGTGCGTCGTCCGTCGTCAACAATTTGCTTTAAACGACATCTCCTCTGAAACCGCTGGACAGAATTTAATGAAACTTGGCAGGAATGTTCCTTGGGTGAGGCTCTACAAAAGTTGCTAAAATAAAGTTGATCCATGAAGAACTCTGGTTGCCATGGCTACAAAAAGAAAAATAATTTGAAAACTTTAAAAATCATCTCCTTCAAAACTAATGGCCAGATTTCAAAATAATTTGGTACAGATGTTCCTTGGGTCAACCTCTACCAAAGTTGCTAAATTTATTCCGATCCGTAAAAAAACATGGCCGCCAGGGGCGGGGCTTATTTGCCTTATATGTATATAGAGAACCCTTTAAACAACATCTCCTCTGAAACCACTGGACAGAATTTGATTAAACTTGGCAGGGATGATCCTTGGGTGAACCTTCACAAAAGTTGCTAAAATAAACTTGATCCATGAAGAACTCTGGTTGCCATGGCAACAAAAAGAAAAAAGTGAAAACTTTAAAAATCATCTTCTTCAAAACTACTGGCCAGATTTTAAAATAAATTGGTACAGATGTTCCTTGGGTCAACCTCTACCAAAGTTGCTAAAATTATTCCGATCCGTAAAAAAACATGGCCGCCAGGGGCGGGGCTTATTTGCCTTATATGTATATAGAGAAACCTTTAAACAACATCTCCTCTGAAACCACTGGACAGAATTTGATTAAACTTGGCAGGGATGATCCTTGGGTCAACCTTCACAAAAGTTGCTAAAATAAACTTGATCCATGAAGAACTCTGGTTGCCATGGCAACAAAAAGTAAAAAAAATATGAAAACTTTAAAAATCATCTTCTTCAAAACTACTGGCCAGATTTTAAAATAAATTGGTACAGATGTTCCTTGGGTCAACCTATTTATCTCAGGTGAGCGATTTAGGGCCATCATGGGCCTCTTGTTTTAATGTTATTATATAATAATTACAACAGGGTACAATATCACACTGTACCTAGTACTATGAGGGACTTTTTCTGTTTATTTTTTCTACTTTTTTAGCTCACCTGAGCACGTTGTGCTCATGGTGAGCTATTGTGATTGCCTTTTGTCCGGCATCTGGTGTCCGTGCGTGAGTGCGTGCGTACGTCTGTGCCTGTGTCCGGCGTCAACAATTTAAGTAACATCTCCTCCTAAACCACTGGACCAAATTGGATGAAAATTGCCTGTGATGTTCCTTGCATGAAGCTCTACCAAAGTTGTTCAAATGGTTCCAGTCTGTTGCATATCTGGGTCACAGGAACTAAAAATAGATTTTAAAAGTGAAATTTTTAAAAATCTTCTTCTCCGAAACTGCAAGGCCTAGAGCTTAGATATTTGGTATGTGGCATGGTATTATGGACCTTTACCAAGCTTGTTCAAATCATGGCCCTGGGGTCAAAATTGGCTCTGCCCTTGGTGTCACTTGATTTTATATAGACATGTATAGGAAAACACTCAAAAGATCTTCATCTCAGAATTCTCAAAGCCTTGAGTTAAGATCTTTACTTGTGGACCTTAACCAAGTCTTTTCAGTTCATGGCCCTGGTGTCAATATTGACCCCACCCTGTGTGTCACTTGATTTTATATAGACTTATTACAGCTATTACCTTAAAAGTTTGGATGGCAGGTACAGTTTGTGTGTGGAATTTAGATGATCTTGCTGTACTTTTGCATGAATTATGTATGCAGTTTGACTTATAATACAATAATTGGCATTGAGTGCAATGTTTCTCAGGTGAGCGATTCAGGGCCATCATGGCCCTCTTGTTTGATATACCAAAGACATTCAAATATTTTGAGACAGGCAGAAACTGCCTATCCTACATTTACTTAATGGTACAAGGACTTCAAAAGTTGGGAGCACTTTTTGTTGATAAATAGGGATGTGGCTCTTGCATGCACCGTCAGTGGCTTGATGCACTTTTCCATGTGTTCTTTTGTGTAAACCAGGTCAACCATTGACTACCTAAAATCCAAGTGTAGCTAATGGATAGCTTGTGAGAGAAAATTAATGCATTAGTCTAGACACTGGGAAGAACCATTGCACCATTATCTGAGTATTATTTGATTCCATAAGGTTCCAGAATAAGATTAGAGAGGGGGAAAAAATCCAGTTTTCATCAGAAATGATGGCGTTTACTTGAATCTTTGATAAAATGCATTTCACAGAAAGGATATTTTATTACATATCAAGAAGTAATACCACACATTGCATTTCAACATTTTATTTTTCCATTACTGAAATGGAATTTAGTAATGCACTTGGGGACTTAGCTGGTACGAAGGACGGCAATCCATAGAAGGGAAAGACTAATAACACTGAATAAGATTATGTATTAAAGTTAGATTTTATCATGGGAAGGAAATACTACTGTGAAAAACATAATTTTTTTAATCGTTTACAAAATCATAGATAATAGGGAATGAATTATTCACTAGTATTAACCCTTTCCCTCATAGAGGACACCATGAAAAGACCTATGCGAACAGCATAAAACCAGATCAGCCTGCGAGTAACTCGCAGGCTGATCAGGTTTTATGCTGTTCGCTGCTCCTCAGTGGTCTGGAAATGAGGATTTTGTAATTAAATTTGGTAAGGTTTAACTGTGGTTTTCTGCAGATCAGGCTTTATGTGATACCTACTGAGGGCGTCAATATGAGTATATATGATGGAAAGGGTTAAAAGCTGCCTCAAATTCGACCAGCAATAATAACGCTACATAATACTTAAATTAGGTAGAGACGCATTCCACCTTCCCTGTTTTGTAAAATATTCAAGTTCACATGTTGACATGAATTATTACCTTAATAACTAACAGTATTTGTTAAGAAATGATATACTTGGGTATTTTATTTACAAAAACATAATGATAACATTTACACTAAAACCATATCCTAACTGGAGCTGCATAGGTAGGATCTGATGACATCGCATTAAAGGTCAACTCAAACTGACCTTTGATTAGCCAATCAAATTGTCAGCTTCAAAATGCTTGGGTATAGCTTGATGAATATAAGCAAGTTAATGGCAGTAAGTGGAACTTTTAGTTTTGCATATGTCACCAGGGTATTCCAGTTTTCGAATTCAAATTGTTTTGAAATGCTCAGTCTGATTGGGTATCATGTTCTTATTAATATTCATGACGCAAAGGTCAACTTGAGACGTCTTTCATGGGATGTTGTCAGATCGTTGTGGTGTAGATTATAGGAGGTAAAACAAAGAGCTGTTTTAATGAGATTAAAGTATTACTTAGCACTAAGCATGGTTGGTTGAATTCTGAGTATGACCTGCCTTAAAATATATCAAAACTTGATTGTGGTTTTAGATCTAAGATATGCAAAGTACTGGTCCAACCCAGGAACTACTCATATAAAGATGGCTTTATATAAAGTGCCATTTTCCAGTGGTAGCAAAACTTAGCTGCAGCTCAATTCTTAGGATAGTTTGCAAGAATTTTTCATTAATTTTCTTTGTACAAAGTACTGGTCCCTCCCTGGAACCATAAAGAAGGAAAGGTGTAAGTTATAAGAGCTTGGTACCCGGTTGTTATAAAAAGAAACAAACTAGTGGTAACTCCATATTATCCAAACTGGAAACCCTCTCCCGAGTGAAAGAAGGTTTTTGTACCTATGGTAAAAAGGTGTGTAATAAGTGTGTATCTGTGGACGAGATTTGTCTGCCCTATTTCTCAGCTACCTGTGGCTGGATTTTGATGAAACTCTACAAGACTGAAAAGTACCAAGCCTAATTACGCATATTGTTGGCACATCATGATTCGCTTGATTTTGAATGAGTTATGGTCCTTTGTTATATTACTCAAGACTGTCTGACATGGTAACAGTAACTGTGACAAAGCAGTATCTGGAGGTATTCATCATCTTCAATGATAATTCTTGTTAAGTATAATATTTATGAATGGAGTCAGGATCATGATTCTTACTCAAGACAATTATGGCCTTGAGTGTTAGTAAGTTTGTTTATTCTTTATGGAATAAAAGCAAAATCTTTGTACAATTCTCCCAGGTTTGTGTCCTGTAGTCATTGGAATCTTATCGCTAGTACTTGAGCTGTAACTGCCGGAAATGTTTTGATTAGTTTTACATCTGCCTTATAATGGGGATAAATTTGAGAGCCTTGACTGTAACTGTGAGGTATCTGCAGTCTCTTTGCCACTGATGTCATTAGATCCAAAATTTGCACTTTAAGGTTAAACAGTAGAAATAAACATGTTTTGCTTACTTGATTAAACGTGGCTCAATCTAGGTCAAGGCTGGGAACAGCTTCCAGGCTATGTTGCCTTAGTTTTTGGTCTGCAGCAGTCAATTTGAGATAAAATAATTGCAGTTTGTACTAAGCTATTTTCCGTTCTGATATTAACCTTGACATCATATAGATATTAACCTTGACCTCATATAGATATTAACCATGACCCCATGTAGATATTAACCTTGACCTCATGTAGATAATAACCTTGACCTCATATAGATATTAACCTTGACCTCATATAGATATTAACCTTGACCTCATATAGATATTAACCTTGTCCTCATGTAGATATTAACCATGACCTCATGTAGATATTAACCTTGACCTCATATAGATATTAACCTTGACCTCATGTAGATATTAACCTTGACCTCATATAGATATTAACCTTGTCCTCATATAGATACATATTGTTTGGGACTTGTGTACACCGAGTACTATATTCTTTACTGTAAATAAGATTGTAATATAATAAGATTAAAATTCAACAGAACAATAAGTAAACAGTTATGGTCGGAAACATCTTCATTGAATATAATTAATTGAAATGAATATTATCAATTAAGCCCATCAGGCCTTGACAAACAGAAAAACCCTGATCAGATATCACCCTTCCAGGAGCTGTCTGATCAGGGTCTCTTCTGTTTCACATACAATATCATACAATGTAGCATAGATTCTCTGCTGTCTGCACAGCATAGAAAAAAAATTGTTGTTTTGTATAACGTAAAAAGTTCAGAGAAATAAGTCCTGAGTTTGAACATAAATATTCATGAGGGAGGGGTTAAGGGTGGTCTTCAGGTTATGGACGTTTTTCTCCTTAGCAACCGTGTAACCATGCAGCCTGCTCCATCGCAGGTCAGACTTAATTTATGACATGTGGCTGTCTTAAAAGTTATTGTGGAAGACTTCTACACAGCATGATTATAATGATCTTTCGGAAATAAATTGGTGGATCCTTTTTCTAGTTATCCAATAAAGTATGAAAGAGGATTGAAGGCATAATAATGGGGAGTGCTTCTGAAGTGTCCACTAATGGCCCGTGGTGTTGCTTTAATTAGGAGTGAATTAAAATTTATTTTCAGTTGTAAATCTTAGGAGAACAACATTGAAAATGCAGGCAAGGAGATGTTTCAGATTTTTTTCAAATGAGCAGTTTGCCAGTTTATTCTTTAATTTTGTTAAAAACTGATACCCTAGCAAGCAAATGTTTTAGGGCTTATTCTGATATCACTGTGTCAGTTGGTCCATCTGTCTGTCCCCCAAAAAGGAATTTCTCTAATAACTTATATCAAAAGCTACCGTATATATATTGACTAACTTGGGATGTGTATATCTTGTGTGAGTTTAAGGTAATCCAGCCATCATGAAATTGTGATGATGGTCCATCAAGTGATCATGGGAATGTTACATTAAATGCAAACCTTTATAGACACAGCAAAAGAGCCTATAACTCCCAAGTCAATTGATGCTTGCATCTGAACTGAAGTCTTTTTAAGTATATGAAGGTGGCAAGATATGGAATACGGGTATTAGAGGGGTTATACCTTAATGATGGATGGCTTACCTGAAGCTTTGATGAACTGTTCGAGTCTGATGGGTCAAGGTCACTGTTATTAAAAAAAGAACACTTTTGTTTCTGCTTTCTGTCTCCAAAATAACTATTGTCAGGAATGAAATACTATAAAAAGCTTACAAAACATATACAGCCTGTGTAAAGATAAAACTCTTGGGATGTGATAGGTCAAGGTTGCTGTTACTAAATATGGAGCTAGACATTTGTGAATTACAATGTATATTTTGCATAATCTTCACAAAACAGAACGCTTGTCACAAAGCCATTATGAGCTCTTAGACAACTTTAAATATGAGTCACTAAGATAAATATACAAATTGATACAATATGCAAGACAAAAAAAATTTGAGAATTTTTTTAATGGATTCTTCATAAGACTTCTACTGAAAATTTCTTCATTTACTTGAGTACAAAGTTACTGCTCTCAACATTAAGAACATACTTCCATACTCAGGCAGAGCAGTATATGGGGTTTAGTCACCTAGGTAACAGTTCTAATTTTTTCAAACCCCCTGGAGTTAGTGGGCAGGGCATAATATAGAATTGTTCATGTCTGTCTGTTTTATATACAACAGTTTTATGTTTGTTTGTTTGTTTGTTTGTTTTTTGTGTTTTTTTTGTACATGCTTCGAGGTAATGAACTAATTTTCAGTGTATAGATACACAATGAGTTACAATATAGATGAAGGTAGCATTTCACTCATTTTGTTAATGTTCAATGGAAGTTGTAACAGGCCTCTAAGCTAGGATAATCATTTCTGATACAAAATTAATTTCACCCACAGGCAGTAAATTGTGTCTAGTTTGAATATAAATGCAAATTGTTTTGTCGAAATTCGTGTAATACAAAGAACTTCTGTCTGGGTCTGAAGTGATTTACATTTTTAAAGTAAATTTCTTTTTTTTAAAGAGAAGAATTACTCATATGTTATTAAAAATGTGGAAAGAAACCAGATAAGTTTTGACATGGTGCAAGTAAAACACTGGTATCTTTATCACAAATTATCAACCCCTGCACACAAATGTGACATGAGGACTTTAGATATTGGTATTACATACTTTTTTCTGCCATGTCCTATTTTGTTTCACAAACCATTCCAAAAAATTGAAAAGCCTTTTTGGGTACAGCAACATTAGTGGAAGGTTCATATTTGGTGATATGGATAGCTGGGCCAGTCATTTGGATGGTTGATAAAGTCCTCTTCACCCTTAACCTTATACATTGTGTATAGACATGCTTTAACGCCTTTGCAAACAGAGCAGACCCAGATCAGACAGCTCCTGGAAGGGCCATGGCAAAGAAATATATTGTCTTGTATGCTATTTATGGTCTGCATCAGCAAATGTGCTATTTGTGCAAAACATTCTTCTGTCTTGACATTAACTCTGTAACTAATATAGAAGTATTTTAAATCCTTAACAGAGCAGACCCAGAGCTGGGCTTGCTCCTTTTAAATTGATTATTCATAAGTGGTTCACAATCATGCTACATTGAGTATACAGTGGTTTACCATCATGTTACATTGAGTATTCAGTGGTTTACCATCATGTTACATAGAGTATTCAGTGGTTTACCATTGTGTTACATTGGGTATACAGTGGTTTACCACCATGTTACTTGAGTATACAGTGGTTTACCATAATGTT
>CM037779.1:66205001-66255001 GCA_021229015.1 Solen grandis | reverse complement strand
GAAATGGAAACCAGGCATAAGACTATTATTTCAAAACTAAAGGCACAGTTTTGTTAAAACTTTTCTTTTACATTGACTGGGAAACATATTCTTATATTAACCCTTGCCATGCTAAATTTCATAATGAGACTTGTCCTTTCTTCATTTTGGACTGTACCCATTTGTTGTTTATGGGGGTGCTTGCTGAAAATTTCTTAACTGAAAGGAAAACACTGCAGACAGATGTTCAGGCTGATCTTGCTCTTCACTGGTTGCAAAGATATTACAGTATTGTAAAGGTCTCTCTTGACAGTCCCTGTGTTGGACCAGTACTTTACACCTGGGAAGGCCATGAAAGTGCTTTCCCTCACCAGGGTTTCAACCCACTAGCCCATAAAAGACATAATCATATTTTGAGAACTTTAGATTAAGCAAGACCCTTACTTTGCCATGACATCTCTGACATTGCTGGCGAACAATTTTGGGTTGGCTTTTTCTTCTTGGCTTGGTGTATACACTGGTAAAAACTGAAAGATAAACAATGATGATCAAATATGCTTTCTGGGAATTCTATATAAACGTAAAATTGATTTTATCACAGGAGCCATGCATTAAAAGCCTTCAATACTTGGCACAACCTATAGCGTTTATCACAAAGACCTACTGAAGTTAACTACATCGGGCCATAATAGTGTTAACATACATGTATTCAGATTGACTTACAGGCTGTCCGGTAGCACGGGATGATAGGTAGTCAATGGTTGACCTAGTCTACACAAAGAAACACAGGGTTTTGTTTGGGTTACTGTTTGTGAGCAGTTGACCTAGAGTCAGATGGGGGGCTTAAATGTTCACAACTAAACACTGGAAAGGTGCAGAATCTTGCCATGTCTTAACAGATCAGAGTGAGATATGAGTAATTAATTACATCATTTTATTACCAATGCATTCATTAAGGCAGGTTCTAAGTATAGTAAATGGCAAAACATGGCACATGCAATACCATAGGCAACACTCATGATTTCTACATAGCCCCAACCAAACCTGAACAGCTTTCATTAAGGGTTGAGTACAGTTCTCTTCAGATTTTGACTGAGAGAGGTATTAAAATATGTGTAAGGAGTAACGGAACTCATCAAACTTTGACTAAAAGGAACATCACAAAACTGTGAAGAGGTAATAAATATTTCATGTGATCAAAATTGGCCCTACCCCAGGGGTCACTTGATTTTACATAGACTTACATAGGAAGTCTTTAAAAGATCTTGTCAGAAACAACATGTTGTGTCAACAATTGTTCAGCATACAGAAGTTTATAACAGTGTGTCTGAAATATTAAAAAAACCTAGTCCAAAGCTGATCATATTTGTGTATTTATATGCATACACCCTTTATTAAGAGCTGGCCCCTACACCATTTTGTTAAGATGGGGTGTAACTTTATTTCATAGCTCTTGATATGATATTAAGAAACAACTGTTTCATATCAACCAAATACAACAAGATCTACCAATGACCTGCTACACCGCCTTGACTCTATGCTGGGACAGGACTAAATGGGACACACATTGGATTTCTGATATAGCCTTACTTCACTTTGTGAAGCTGAGTTAATAATTTTGGTCATGTGTACAGTATAGTAATATGATAATTTTGTTCACAAACTTACCTCTATTTCTAATTTGGTGTTGAACTGACACAAAGTAAGCCACATCAGCGTAAACCTGTATTGTTTGAAAATATTGCAAGTACAGTATGAATATACCCCAAAAATATTTTAACTTTACACAAAGATAAATAATGAAAACTGAAAATGTGGGCTTGACCAAAAACATCACAAAGTAGCACAGTGAGTGTTTTCTTCCTTTCAATGAACAGGCATTATTCTGGGTACATTTTGGGAACACAATTTTTTTTCATGACTGGGAAAATTTTCACAAAAATTCCTAAAGTGGGGAAAAAAAACAAACAAGAATGAAATCTTAAACTGTGCAATTCTGTATGGTTTTCAGATTATCAAAGCCAAAGGACATCCCAGTATAAGGCCTGATGGAGAACCTTTTGCTGTACGTAAGATACTCAAAGTATACAAAGGGAGACAACTAGACATGAGTATAACCCCACATAATCTAACACGAAGAAAAGTGTCTGGGCAGTATAGTGTTAAATGCACCAGTTAATGCAACGCGGGTTTGAACCTAGGTCAGTACAACATTGTTACGAGACATTGGTTTCCCTGGATACTCCTGTTTCCTCCCACATCCATCATAAGAGTTAACAAGAAGATTTTCTTAACCCTTTCCCCTTAGAGGAAACCATGAAAAGACCTATGCGAACAACATAAAACCAGATCAGCCTGCGAGTAACACTATCAGTTTATTGTCCTGTCCAGTGTCAGGAAATGAGAACTTTATAATTAAATTTGGTAAGGTTTAACTGTGGTTTTCTGCAGATCAGGCTTTATGTGGTACCTATTGAGTGCGTCAAAATGAGTCTATATGAGGGAAAGGGTTAAAGTGATAACACTTTCTGTCTACTGTGGAATGATTCAGTTTAAATTTCTTTTAAGAAAAGATACAAGATAAAAAGATCTTACGCTCCTGGTCCCTCCCATGTCCATGTTATAGTGTCCTGTTAAAACACAAAAAACAAACTGTTACAACAACAGAAAACATATCTCTACTTAAATTTGTATCGATACATGTATAGGCTGTCGTATTGATAAATTCTCAAATGAAACTTTGTATTTATCTTGACACGTGCAGACTTACTCACAGACGTACAAAAATTCAGTATTGCCGTAGTAAGTTTTCAATTTCCGTAGATTATGTCCCTAACCAGCGCAGTCAATTACAACATTAAAATGGTGCAAGCTAAAATGTTTGGTATTTAACTGATTAATGCTATATGCAATCATACACGCTTAACTAAATTGTGATCTAACGACATTTGGCGTCAACAAATACTGAAGAACTTGTATCATCAACCTCAACAAAACTCAGTTTAGTCTTTCTATAAAACATACAAGGCCTTTATAGACAAATTGTGTCAAATACATGTGCATTTCGTGAATAATTGTTTATATATAATCACATGTTTCCAAGTACATGTAAATTACTATGTTGACATATTCATATCTCGATATAAAAATGATGATTTTGTTGATGCCAAGATTACAAGTCTCAATGTATCATAATTTCTCAAGACTGGCAGAGATGATACCAGGACTACTGTAAAACATCCCACAATCAGCCTTATCTATGGTGGATTCGGAAAAAAACCTTTTGTAATCACTTCTATTATTATTAAATTAACTTGATTATATCATGTACTAGCTCATCTAGGGAAAAATAAAGTCTGTGTTATACTGGACATCTGTACAGTGCGCTTCCATTATAATGGTACATCTGGGGTCCAAATCTAGAGACTGTAACATATTGGACCCCATTATACAGTGTCAGCTTCATTATAACGCCATATTTAGGCACCAGGACTAAATACCACGTTACAATGCACCACCTTATAACTCTGTGAAAATGCACCTTAAATAAGTTGATAAATCACAGCATAAGAATCAAGGGTAAAATGTGAGACAAAGGTTATAGTAGAGAACATTATAACAGATCTATAATATATTAAAAGAGACTCACTATTCTACTGGGATATTTCAGGCACACAGGCTGGACTGGTACCCCAGGGTGAAATGCACCTGAAAAAATAAAAACAAACACATCTGTTTGAAAAATTAAAAAAAAAATGAAAACAAATATTTCTAACACTCACATTAAATAACACCCAATGGGTCATTTTATGATCAAAGAACTGTATATGCAAATATATATTTGTTGTGTTTACCATTGCTGTGACAGTCTTCAGTCATAAAGCAACGTCAAGCAAATGACAGTTAGAGAATGGCCTCAAGCACACAGACCATCAATTCTTCAAAAGACTGATGTACAAATATTTAACAAAAGCTTTGTTTATTTGGGTTTAACCCTTTCCCTCATATAGACTCATTTTGACGCACTCAATAGGTACCACATAAAGCCTGATCTGCAGAAAACCACAGTTAAACCTTACCAAATTTAATTACAAAATCCTCATTTCCAGACCACTGAGGAGCAGCGAACAGCATAAAACCTGATCAGCCTGCGACTGCGAGTTACATAGGTCTTTTCATGGTTTCCTCTATGAGGGAAAGGGTTAACACCCCATAGTGAGTTTTCAATTATTTGGGGACTTTGGTCTACATGAGACAAATATAGTGCTGCCTCCCTGCCATGTTACATAGTAGAGAAGTGGCATGATACCAATCTCAGTTACTATCCCGATAAGCGGCATGATACCACACCCAGGTTACACTACCCCAGTGGACAAATGGTATGATACCACAATCAAGTTACACTATCCAGATAGACAAGTGACATGATACCGCACTTGGGTTACACTTTCTCAGTGATCGAGTAGCATGATCCCATACTTAAGTTACACTATCCTGGTAGACAAGTGGCATGATACCATACTCAGTTACACTATCCAAAAATAGAGCCACACAGTCCTGGAACTACCCTCATGAGTGAAACTGTTATCTTCAAGGCTTCATGAGACAGGACACATAAAACGTGTGGTGTGTTCCTATAAAACCACGACTAATCTTAATCTAAAAGAGAAGAGATGATATAATGAAGATGGTTCAGCTGGAAGTATTGTCCAGCTTACAAACCTAATTTAAATGTTATGAGACAACTCCTGTTGGTGCAGGTGCCCTCGGGGAATATGATGATCTGTGGCCACTCTCCGTTCGTCTTGGCGCGTCTCTCGATCTCCTTGATCGTGTTCTGGCGTGAGTTTGGGTCTTCACGTTTCACAAGAACAGGTTGTGTGAAATTTAATAATGCTGCAATACAAGAAAATTGAGGATGGTTAAATAATTACCTACTTTAAAGATAAACGGAGCATTTAAATAACACTTAAAAATATTTTTTTTTTACATAATTGTTATAATTTCAATATCTATTAAAATTCATGAAATAACTGTTGTTGTTGTTGTTGTTTTTCAAATCATTTATTGTATAGTCTATTTACAGCTTTGAATAAATTATTTTCAAAATTGATATATTTTGAAACAGAAACAAAACGTCTAGTATTACTAATAGTATTCTAAAATAAAAATGAATTTCTTTCTAATCTATCGTACATACTGTGTCTTTATCACTCTAATGAAAATAGATAAACATATAACAAAACAAATCAAAAACACTCAAATAATCTCTATATATAGCTACATTCCTCTACACAAATGCAACAACAAAATCCACTCACTACACTAAACATGGACATCTGTCACTCAAGCATTAACACCATACCACACAAGAATGTTCACGCTACTGACCTTTACAACCAGTATAAAACCAAATCAGCCTGAAAGTAACTCACAGGCTGATCTGGTTTCATATTGGTTTCTACCCCTCAATACCATGGAGATGAGAAGGAATCAGTGTATTGTATGTTTAGTGATAAATGTGCTTTCTATAAATGGTTTACTGTTGTGTAAAATGGTTTCCTAGAGTGGTAAATGGTTTACTATAGTGGGAAATGATTTATTTCGTTTACTGTAGAGAAAAATGGTTTCCTAGAGTGGTAAATGGTTTACTATAGTGGGAAATGATTTATTTCGTTTACTGTAGAGAAAAATGGTTTCCTAGAGTGGTAAATGGTTTACTGTAGTGGGAAATGGTTTATTTGGTTTACTGTAGAGAAAAATGGTTTCCTGAGATTTGTAAATGGTTTTGGTAAATTATGGATTGTTTATGTTTTACTGTTGTGTAAAATGGTTAACTTGAGTGGTAAATGGTTAAATCACAACAAACACAAACCAGTTATAGTACAGTTACACAGAACAGGGAACCAAATAAACATGCACACACAGTCATGCAGAATGCACATACTACACATACCATGAGTGGAACCAGCTAAGACATGCATTACAGGGACTCGGGGTTTTGGGGGAAAAACAAATCGAAACTAAATATTCTGATGATGCTTTAAATGAATCTATTTCTTAAATGTGTTATTTATAGCTACAAATTATTGATTTATTGTATGACTGATGAGAGTATAAAGGGTAATTTTGATGAAATCTACAGTGAGAGTAATGGTAATGATATTAGTATGTTGTAGTTTTAGAAGTAGTACCAGCAGTTTTAACCCTTTCCCACATAGAGGAAACCATGAAAAGACCTATGCGAACAACATAAAACCAGATCATCCTGCGAGTAATTCGCAGGCTGATCAGGTTTTATGCTGTTTGCTGCTCCTCAGTGGTCTGGAAATGAGGATTTTATAATTAAATTTGGTAAGGTTTAACTGTGGTTTTCTGCAGATCAGGCTTTATGTGGTACCTATTGAGTGCGTCAAAATGAGGGAAAGGGTTAATATCACTGAAGGAAATAACAGTAATAGTAGCAGTATTAGTGGTTGGAGCTGCTGTTGATGATGTTGAAAAGAAAGAATAGTCAAAGAAGATAAAAAGATTTATAAGACAATAAACAAATAAATTTGGTTGATGAATTATTGGAATTATCAATAATTTCTAAGGAATCAACACCATGCAATCTCTTTATCTACAGCAATACATACAACTGGGACAACTGTCTACCATCTAGATCATAAAGATGGTTTGCCATTTCAAGCCAATCAATGATTAAAATTCTTGCACATTTGTGGTCCCTTATGGCCATGTACATCCTTGGTAAATGCCAAGAGAGAATGTCTGACAATAATGGTCTCAAATATCTCTAATTCCTACAAAAATATTCAGTTTTTAACTGCAACCTCGTAAGTAATATTGTAGAAACAAATTGAAAGACTAATAGAAAACAAAACCAGTCAGTTAAAAAACTTACTGGCTAGTAGAGTATTTATCTAGATCTGTCTGCTAAAAGTCTGAAAAGTGAAATTTATTTAAACGGATTCAGAAACAAGTTTTATAACTGAAATGTACACCCCCCCCCACTAAGTTATACTGAGGTTACATGCTTGATCAGGTTTGAAAACTTCAAATTTCATGTCTGTAGTAACACTCTGTAGACATGTGGCATGATACCACATCTCAACACTGATAAACAATCATTATATACTGGAGTCTATAATCTGAAGTCCTGCGGGGCAAAAATTGATGTCAAGCATTAGGAGGGGCTAAAATGGTGTCAAGAATTAGAAAGGGCCAAAATGGTGTCAAGAATTAGAAAGGGCCAAAATGGTGTCAAGCATTAGAAAGGGCCAAAATGATGTTAAGCATTAGAAAGGGCCAAAATGGTGTCAATCATTAGAAAGGGTCAAAATGGTGTCAAGCATAAGAAAGGGCCAAAATGGTATCAAGCATTAGAAAGGGCCAAAATGGTGTAAGCCTTAGAACAGGCCATAGAAAGGGCCAAAATGGTATCAAGCATTAGAAAGGGCTCAAATGGTGTTAAGCATTAGAAAGGGCAAAATTGACGTCAAGCATTAGAAAGGGCCAAAATGATGTCAAACATAAAGTTATAAGACCAAAAAACTTCTGGACAGTGTACATATATTTATTGATGATATACAACATATACTGGTAAGTTATGAGGTGAAGAGGGCACATTATTTGGCTAGCAGTGATTTACGAATTTGAACAGTCTCAGAGACAGCATGATTCCTATAAAGTGTCAAGCTACAAGCTTTATGACTGAAAGAAATGAAAACAAACAAACACTTGGTCATCTGGCAGGGTCAACATGAAATCTTACTAATGAAATCTGTGACAAAGCCATGTTTGAAGTAGTTACTAGGATCTGCAGCCAGTTCCTTTTCAGAGTAATGAATCTTTTTCACAAATTTGAGTTTTAACGGAGATGAGTTCCTCGATCATAGGTGATTCTAATATTTTGGATATCAATTTTTAGAAGTCCATGCTGTGGAAAGACACTCAGAAATAGGAAAAGTGGGAAATGAAAAATCTGAGTGTTGCAATAAAAAGTCATGCACATCCTCTATGGAAATTAATTAAACTATCAGAACATCTAAAATCATCCTTAAAATCAGTCCAAAGTCCTTGTAATCCATAGAAAATATTCATCAACATCAGCTTTTCTCAAACACTCATGTACACATTTTTAAAAATATTGGTCTTTGACCACCATTTCAGAATTTTTCCTATTACTGAAGTAGAGATACAAGACTGAGACTTTGGGAAGTGAGAAGTTACTGGTATCCATCCAATACATAATTTAAAACATGTTAAGAATACTGTGGTAAGATATGACTTTGAGCTGGATAAATCCCTCGACTTTTTTTTTTTTTTTTTGGCATGGTCTTAAGTATAGATGGTAAATATTTCATGCCTTTATCTGCTGTCTGAATCTGAGCAAGGTCCTAATAAACCCCTTAAGACTCAGGTATGATCAGTCAGTGACCAGACAAGAGGACAATGAAATCCCTGGATCACTCACCCGATGACAGTTGCTGAAACAGCCATATTTTATAAGGTGTCCCCCCACCCCCCTTCAATGTTATATAATTTCAAAAATTTCAATTTGGTAGAGGAATATCAAGGGAACACAGAGCCAAAATATAATGAACACTGGCTCAAGATATTACCTAAATCTTTAATCACTATCATTTTGCAACTTATGCTTGTAGAGCCAGACATCAGCAGGTCACGATAGTTTACCTTAAGCATTTTGTGCTCTGGAGAGCTAAAACTCATTTTAAATGATGCTCTTCCCATTATCTGATGATCATATTAATTTTGAATTTCATTTTCTCTAAATGAAATCCAGCTATTTGCAGCTGAAAGAAGACCCCTAGGGGACAGAGTAATCTTGGTAGAACCATCTGTCTTATCACAGTTCAGTTCAAGTGACCCCTCCGGGATTCAAACCCAGTACTGAGTGGCTCAGTGACAGGAAGTCTAAATATAACCACTTGCTAATATTAAAATTAGATACCTATATCTACAAAGTAACATAACTCTTAAAACTACAAAATTACTAAAGACTTTAAACTACATAATTACACAAAAACATGTTATAAATGTGATCACATCAGGTAAATACACATATCGAGGAAAACACTCGGGTGATCATACACACACATGAACAAACAGATACAGACACATACATATTACAGTTATAAACACAGCACTCAGGTGAAAGTGCCAACAAGATAAAAATCAAACAAGTCTCAATTTCACCAATCATACTTTGTACTCAAGGAAGACTAGTTCAGTAACCCAGCCTAACTTCTCTCATCTCATGAAGATACGACCAAACTTAAAAATATGTTGTCTGTAATGCTCTGACCAATCCATCAAATTGGCCCCTACTTCCATTTTTTTTTTTTTTTTTTCGGTCTTTGAGTTGTAAATTTTGTTTATTATCCTTTTTATGTCCATTCCGTAAAAAAAGCACTTTCAGCTATGTTTTTATACTTTGAAATTAAAAAAAAAAAATACCTACACACCACTGGAATTCAGGGTCGGAGCACTACAAATAAACAATTTTTTAATGATGGCCTAATGAATTTGTAATTTAACAGCGGTTGAAATAAATTTAAGCCTGCAAGCCTGAGACTGGTAACACTCTTTATGGCCTTTCTAAATAACTGTTTAACTTTGCACTAAGTATGATTATTGAAATCGGATCTGAAAATCCATGAGACATGCAGGGAGACTATGTAAGTCTGTAATCACTGAAATACAAGGTTATAAGTGTCACACAAACTACGGGGCAGCACGTCAGTCACTCGAGCTGGGATCCTGGCCAATATTCTCATATAAATATCAGACGCCAATCCAAGCTATCACATCCAATGGCAGCCAATATTTATCTTATTAAACCTAACAAAATAACTATACATTTCTAGTTGCATCTAAGGGCAGGAAGATAAAATGAGCTCTTCAGCAATACAGACTGCAGAAAAATAGTTAAATCTACAATCAGGATGAGTTTCCTTTTCTATTTTGTAAACTTACTTGTGGTTAACGCCTTTTAACTGTTTATCTTATACATCTAAATATCAGCCCAGTTTTCATATATTAACCTTTTCCCTCATAGAGGAAACCATGAAAAGACCTATGCGAACAGCATAAAACCAGATCAGCCTTAAAACCCTTTCCCTCATATAGACTCATTTTGACGCACTCAATAGGTACCACATAAAGTCTGATCTGCAGAAAACCACAGTTAAACCTTACCAAATTTAATTACAAAATCCTCATTTCCAGACCACTGAGGAGCAGCGAACAGCATAAAACCTGATCAGCCTGCGAGTTACTCGCAGGCTGATCTGGTTTTATGCTGTTCGCATAGGCTTTTCATGGTGTCCTCTATGAGGGAAAGGGTTAAGGAAGTAACACTAGATATGACTTTGATACTCCTCCCTGTTCCACACTTCCTGTTCCACACTTCCTGTTTAACTTTGATGTTTTTTAACTAAAAACCCGAGTGATAAATGACCTGATGGTGAGGCCTAGTCTTGTTTTATTCAGTTTGTTACCATGGAGACAATGACTTTCTCAGTTTGATCAGCCTTGTCAACTGTTTTTCTATAGATATAAAAGGCAGAAATTATTGTGATATGGATTTATATATTGTACTGTATATTTACATGTTAGAATTCTGTATTTAATTTTCTATAGACAGATGGCCAAGATATTAGACTTAATGACTGGTTTGTGTATTTGGCCCATAAATCATAATAAAAGTAGTTGGAGAACCCTTATAGAATAAAAAAAATTGCATGTGACATAAGTTATTCATTTGTATCAAGCAAATATCTTCAATAATTGTAAACGTTTTAAAATATATTATACTATGAATAACATTTTTCCTAAAGTTTGAACAGTTATGGTCTTCAATATATGCAACAATACATACTAGCCATCCTGTATTTGAGTTCAATGCAAATGATTTAACCCTTTCCCTCTTAGAGGAAACCATGAAAAGACCTATGCGAACAACATAAAACCAGATCAGCCTGCAAGTAACTCACAGGCTGATCAGGTTTTATGCTGTTCGCTGCTCCTCAGTGGTCTGGAAATGAGGACTTTATAATTAAATTTGGTAAGATTTAACTGTGGTTTTCTGCAGTTCAGGCTTTATATGGTACCTATTGATTGCGTCAAAATGAGTCTATATGAGGGAAAGGGTTAAAACAGACAAATTTAATACATGAGTAGAAGTTTAAGATGACACCATATATATATATATAATGACAGGTGTTTTATGTCTCATTTATATGCAAAGCCATCCTTATATTTAATATGAATTCATTGAAATAGCATCACTTCCCCAAAAATAAATTAAACATTCTTACAACTTATAATAAGATACCCTGTCAAAACTGGGTGGGGCATTTACATCTAGTATTGCGCAATACTTGCGTCATGCTGTGAGAAAGTTTCCTGGCTGAACCGGTTTCATCTAATTGTCAAACGGAAAACCCCTTATCTCAAAATACCATGACACCTGATTTACCTGTGTGTATTAAATATCAAATTAATAATCACCACACCCAGGTATTTATAATGGGCTTTGAGAAAAATCAACCTAAATGAATATCTACCAGAAATCATTTCAAAATCTAGATCAAGGCAACCCTTAATTTCTTATACGGTAACCTTCAAAGCTACGATGAAAATATAATTGATTTATAGATGTTATCAGTATAAAACCAGATCAGCCTGCAAGACACAGATTTATAATCCATGCTTCTTATCTCTTTATTTGTCATGGGAAGGTAAAACTCCAAATCTGTTCAGACAAAAAAATTGTTTTCAGTCTGATCTGGCTTGAAGTCTTCAAACAATCAGTAATACTGTAGAATCATTAATTTTCATGGGGAACTAATTTTCGTTGATTTTGTGGATGACCCCTTTTTTTAAATTTTTTAATCAGATTCCATGAAATTTAATGTCAATGAAAATTAATGATTTTACAGTATTCAAAGTCCTTTACAATGAAAGTTGTGACACATTCCTCCAGTGTTGTTTGACCCTTACAATGCTGTGGGTACTTTTGACTGCCTTTGTGACCAGTGCAGACCAAGATACATGCAGGCTGATCAAGGTCTGCACTGTTTGCTTTTCAGTCATAAAATTTTCAGTAAACAACTAATGGTACTGTCCAAAATGAAGAAAGGAAAAGTTCAATTAAGATATTAACATGGTAAGACTTTATCTTTGTAAATGACTGAGTTGGTGTTACAACAGTTTCCTTACTGATAAATGGTATTTGTTGAGAAATGGTCCAGTTCAATGTTTTATTTGGAGGAAAAAGAGGAGCATGTATTACAGTATCAGGGTTCCCACAAAATAGAAAAATCAAAATTCCCTGACTTTTCCCTGACCAAACTCAAAATTCCTTGACCAAATTATGTGCAAATCCAGCAGCAAATACAAATCTTCCAAAACTAGGTTACTTCTAGATATTTTTTTTTTTATTTTCAAACATGAAATGATGGTGTGCCAGTTGGATGCTAATGGAACTTATTTAATATTATGCCAATCTGACAATTCAAACTGACTGAAAAAAGCCAAATGGAAGAAACTGTCTTAGCCTTCCCTTATTATAATCCTCCTGCTGTTTGGTTGACATTCCTTGATTGTAAAATTTCATGACTTTTCCCTGACATTTTTTTGAATTCCCAAATTTCCCTGACCAATTTTAAATTTCCCTGACTTTTCCCTGACCTTGGGAACCCTGAGTATAACCCTTTCCTTCATATAGACTCATTTTGACGCACTCAATAGGTACCACATAAAGCCTGATCTGCAGAAAACCACAGTTAAACCTTACCAAATTTAATTACAAAATCCTCATTTCCAGACCACTGAGGAGCAGCAAACAGCATACTTGCAGGCTGATCTGGTTTTATGTTGTTCACATAGGTTTTTTCATGGTTTCCTCTATGAGGGAAAGGGATAACTAAGCACTTATACGTGTAAATTGTCTACTTCAGTGGCAAATGGGGAAGAGTTTTATGTATGCTTTATTCAAACAGTTAAATGATCAAGTTACCTCCTATGAGGGGAGATATATTTACCAAAAATTAAAAAATACAGAATATTCAAAACGATACCAAAAAAGGGAAAATTAGATATTTTTTCTTTTAGGTTTGCTTAATCTTTCACTTTACATACTTTGGCCACTTGTGAAAAATATGCATAACAGAAAATATGATCTTTAAAAATATAAACAAGTATCGTCTATCTCTTTTACAAAGCATTCCAGCTCGAGTGACCTACTGCTCAGCATTCCCTCTCAGATGTGTACCTGAGACTATAGGTATTTTGCTATTCTCCGCCCTCGACAGCGAGCTTGGCAACTCCGAGCAATAGAATAACACCATGGGGTCAAAGAATGAGGAATGGGGTGCTGTGGCGATCACAGGGGCTTCCTCAGAGGTCGCGGGTTTCCCAATGACCTTGACATTTTGAAAGCCCCAGAAAAACACCATAACTCGTCCAAGGAATTGCAGTGCAGACCCACATGACCTGCAGAAGGAGGAAATAATCAGCAGATGGTACTAAAAATAATCAGGTGTGTAAAATTCCTAAAATTACCATTTGCCCTGCCTAATCCTTCCAAACTTGATTTGGTAAAATTAAGAAAAATACAAAGAAATGTCCTGAATGTTCACTCACCCAGCACAGTTTACTGGCCAAGGCAAGGGGAGGTGAGTTGAATTTTACACACCTGACACTGATAAGCACTGATAAACTATTGAGCCACTCCAGGAAAGTCTGAAAGAGAGAGAAAGACAGATGAATAAGTTTGGTAAAAGTTGGAATATCGTTCTAGACTTTCAAGTCTCTGGATATATAAATCACACTGACTGTTCAGCCACAACTGCAAATATAAATTAATTCATATAATATATATATCTGTAATTTAAAACTTTCCTTTTTCTGTCATGACCTATATATAACAAGAGTGTTCTCTGGAACACGTGTGTCACCTGCTGAAGCATGACGGACAGACAGACAGAGGACAGACGGACAACGGAAAAGTGCTACCTATGTGTCAGCTCTGCTTACAGCAGGTGACACAAAAACACCAAAATGTTAGACTTCCTCTTTTTTATATGTACAATAAGTAAAACTACAAGAAAGTGAGGCAAACAATTTGCCAACTTGAGGGTTAAGGTAGGACTTTGAGCACTGGTCGTTTTGCTGAGTTGTTTTGTTGGCAATTTTGGATCGATAGTCTAAAGGCAAATATTGGGAGTATAGATCATATAATTGTATGGTATTGACTTATATATCATATGACTGTGTTGACTTCTATATCATATGACTGTGTTGACTTATATATCATATGACTGTGTTGACTTCTATATCATATGACTGTGTTGACTTCTATATCATATGACTGTGTTGACTTCTATATCATATGACTGTGTTGACTTCTATATCATATGACTGTGTTGACTTCTATATCATAAGACTGTGTTGACTTCTATATCATAAGACTGTGTTGACTTCTATATCATAAGACTGTGTTGACTTCTATATCATATGACTGTGTTGACTTATATATCATATGACTGTGTTGACTTCTATATCATATGACTGTGTTGACTTCTATATCATATGACTGTGTTGACTTCTATATCATATGACTGTGTTGACTTCTATATCATATGACTGTGATGACTTATATATCATAAGACTGTGTTGACTTCTATATCATAAGACTGTGTTGACTTCTATATCATATGACTGTGTTGACTTATATATCATAAGACTGACTGTGTTGACTTCTATATCATAAGACTGTGTTGACTTCTATATCATATGACTGTGTTGACTTATATATCATAAGACTGTGTTGACTTCTATATCATATGACTGTGTTGACTTCTATATCATATGACTGTGTTGACTTATATATCATATGAGTGTTGACTTCTATATCATATGACTGTGTTGACTTCTATATCATATGACTGTGTTGACTTATATATCATATGACTGTGTTGACTTTTATATCATATGACTGTGATGACTTCTATATCATAAGACTGTGTTGACTTCTATATCATAAGACTGTGTTGACTTCTATATCATATGACTGTGTTGACTTCTATATCATATGACTGTGATGACTTCTATATCATATGACTGTGTTGACTTATATATCATATGACTGTGTTGACTTATATATATGACTGTGTTGACTTCTATATCATATGACTGTGTTGACTTATATATATGACTGTGTTGACTTCTATATCATATGACTGTGTTGACTTCTATATCATATGACTGTGTTGACTTTATATTTCATATGACTGTGTTGACTTCTATATCATATGACTGTGATGACTTCTATATCATATGAGTGATGACTTCTATATCATATGACTGTGATGACTTATATATCATATGACTGTGATGACTTATATATCATATGAGTGTTGACTTCTATATCATATGACTGTGTTGACTTATATATCATATGACTGTGTTGACTTCTATATCATATGACTGTGTTGACTTCTATATCATATGACTGTGTTGACTTCTATATCATATGACTGTGTTGACTTATATATCATATGACTGTGTTGACTTATATATCATATGACTGTGTTGACTTATATATCATATGACTGTGTTGACTTATATATCATATGACTGTGTTGACTTATATATCATATGACTGTGTTGACTTATATATCATATGACTGTGTTGACTTATATATCATATGACTGTGTTAAGCCCATCTTAAATTTAAAAACGCTGTTTGAGCTTAAACCTTTATCAAAGACTTAATGCGTGCTGAAAAAAAAAAACAACACATTTTTCATATTAAAAACCAATACAGTTACATATATTTAAGTTGTGACAATGTTTAAAGTAAAGAACAACCACTGCTGGAAAACAGTCTGCTAAAATTTCAAAACAGTTTTGTAAATGAACCCATCTCCAAGGAATCTTATCACTGATAGGAAAATGCAAATTAACGCCATTTTCTTAACTCTTTTTGACTTTTAGCTCTAAACTCGTATTCTCTTTCTTACAAAATGCACTCATTCTTCCAGCTCGTTTACACAGGTATATCACAGTTTGTCACGGTAAATATATGTGAACTGTCAAGCACAGGAGAAACTGGACATGACTTTCGTACCTAGCACTTCTAACACTGCAGGAAATCATGCAGTCTTACTCAATATATAGTAAAGCATGATGACGCATATTTTAACTTCTGCATCATGATATTTCTAACCATGCAGAATGTGCTGTGAAATTTTCCTGAGTCACAATATATCATGACACTGCCTGATGCACAATTTTGATCTATTCATATAAAGATAATCATAAAAACTGTATGGTGCACATACAAACTCTCCAAAATGTTGATTTTCGAAAAATTTGCTAATCCTAATCAGATGCATTTAATGATGTTTATGTATTTGTGTAGATCATAGGTCTGTCTGTCTGTCTATATGTACGTTTGTCTGTACATGTGCAGATCCAGGGATCCACACCCCTCCTGAAATTTGGCTATTATGCCTAATATATGCATAAATGAGGTGCGAAAAGGGGCATGACCCCCCCCCCCCCCAACAAATTCCTGGATCCGCGCATGCTGTATGTATTTATGTATGTACATGTATATTGCTGTTTCTAATTAAGTTGAAATCTTTTAAGTCTTAAATTAAAAACTTCACATTTAATGACTTAACAGCTTCTCTAGATAAAAAAATTAATTTTCACTTAAAAGAAAATAAAAAAAGAGTGGGGGACAACAAGAAAGTTCTCTGCATGCCATCCATCACCGCTGGTGTTCCAAAGCAAAACACGAGGGGTGATCTACAGCAACAGTTTGATGAAGCCAATGTACAACATAACAAACACTCACAACACTAACACCATAAGTATAACCCTCTGTCTCTTTCCCAGGAGAAAACCATCAGGAAAATGTCTTGTTTGGCCAGTTTACACCTGGATCAGCCTGTGATAAACTTGCAGGCTGATTATGTTTTATACTGTCTGATACACACCACCAGTACAATATACACAGCTGCTCCAGTATAATGCAATATTCTGGGTCCAAGTCAAAATACTGCATTTTAATTCTGTGAAAATGGGCCTAATTAAGCCAGCTTGACAAGTCAAATTTTGGCAACTACTTACAATTCTGTGAAAATAAAAGCACCCTAAGACAAATCAAATTGAAAATCAATTCTGTGAAAAGACCTAAATAACAACAAATTACTATTCTGTGAAAATGTACCTTCAGGGAACTTAACCTCATAAATTCTGTGAAAATGCACCTAAAGTAAACTCAACAAATCACTATTCTGTGAAAATGTACTTACAGGGAACTTAACCTCGTTTCTGTGAAAATGACCTAAAGTAAACTCAACAAATTACTATTCTGTGAAAATGTACTTACAGGGAACTTAACCTCGTTTCTGTGAAAATGCACCTAGGACAACCACACGAATTTGGAGTCCAAAGTTAGACCGTGTTATATTGCATTTTGCATTATAATGAAGCTTGTTATAATGGATCTTTACAGTATTTGAGAAAAGAAGGAAACACTGGCATTAGACTACGTTCTAGCTGAGAATTGTTTACAGTGTCTTTTTCCCAAAATATTTGCCTAGAACCTGGTCAGAATACAAATTTCTTGCAGGCTGATCTGGTTTAAAACTGGCTGCACTGGACGTTTTCCTGGTGGTTTTCAGGTTGCGAGTAGCTCAAGCATTTCTCATGCAGGTTTCATGTCAGATAGGCCTGACTCATCAGCATCTCATGTACCATTAAATCACCCTGCTGTACGTTTTACTGGGCACAATCAATAATGTCAGCTATTTTGTTGGGTCTAGACAAAAGGTTTGCTTGTGTAATACACAAACAGTTTGGGCCTTTTATACTACAGACTTAACCCTTTTCCTCATAGAGGACACCATGAAAAGACCTATGTGAATAGCATAAAACCAGATCAGCCTGCGAGTAACTCGCAGGCTTATCAGGTTTTTTGCTGTTCGCTGCTCCTCAGTGGTCTGGTAATGAGGATTTTACAATTAAATTTGGTACGGTTTAACTGTGGTTTTCTGCAGATCAGGCTTTATGTGGTACCTATTGAGTGAGTCAAAATGAGTCTATATGAGGGAAAGGGTTAAACCATGATACCACAACTGATTTAATCATTATCCTTACATTGTACAAACCAGACCTGAAACTATCCAGGCTGAGAGCTTACCAAGGGTGTTGCGTATACCAGTATCATTCTTACAACTTTGGTATGCACAATGCAGTAGCCTAGGATCAAACATAAAACCTCCAGCATCTAATGAAGACACCGTCTTCAGACAGATGACCCAGCTGAGCTATTTAGGTGGACAACTTTTTTATTTGAAATGAAGTAAAGCAAGCCATTGTAAGTCACCAATTAACAAGACAGGCGGATCAGAATGAAACCTGCATGAAGACAATTTTACAATAAAAAGAAAATAAAAAATAATGTTTTACAAATCCTTATCTAACATATACATGCACAAACATGGGGAAGTAAGCATGAAACACTGTAAAAAATGTCTTCATATATGGTTTTTGTTGTTGAAGTCTTTTGTTTTTAGCAAATGCTACTTTTCTCAATGTAATTAAACACATGATCTTTTCTGCATAATTTCTCAATGATGTAAATTAATATTTTGCTACACTTCTCACTGAAATCAACACTTTTTGCTATATTTTTCACTGAAATCAACACATTTTTTTCTACATTTTTTTTCATTGAAATCTAAATATATTTTGCTACATTTTTTAATGAATAAGAAATGCTTTCTGAACAAAGGCAATTCATTTAAAACCAATGCAAAAACTACGAGGTTATATATAATTATATGGGTTGAAAAGGATGTGACATTCAGATATTTATGCAAACACATATGTAAAGGATCTCTGGGTTACAAGCAATTCTGTCACATGTCAGGATTCCCCCTTCATGAGGTATACTTTCATTAACTATGCAGTCAATGCTGATACAGGAAGGGAAACACATGCCTCATGATGCATTCCTTTACATACTGCGGCCTACACATAAATTAATAAGCATTTATTTACACAATGGCCAGTGCCTGTCTAAAAGCTTCAGTATGCAAACAAAATTACCGGTAGTTCCTAAATGTTTCATGCACTCATCTTCTTTTACAAAAGTAAAATAAAATCTAATATTTGCACAAGCCCAAGATTGGTAAAATGTTTTTTACATTTTGTTTAAATCTGTAAATTTCATTAAATACAATGGGCTTATATAAATATAAATAGCAAACTAAAGCACACATTTTAAAGACAAATGAATGAAGATTTGATAATCCAAAATATGAATATATTAAGTAATGAATATGTCAAATTCCTTCTTAACTGGTATAGATAAAATCAACATGTTAAAGTTCCTGAGAAATAAAAAAAATACATATAAAATCTACTTGTTTATCTGAGACCAAGCAGTGAACTCCACTGACCAGACATCAATACTGAGGTTTTAAAAACAATACATCTTTTACCAATGCATCATTAAAACTTTACAATTCTGCAGTGAAACTATGATTTTCACTTTTATCGGTTGCTATTAAGGAATTATTCCCTTCTTTACACTAGATGAACTACTCACAATCATGTGCAAACCAAGGACCACATATCTCTGGGATTTCATAGGATAACTCATTACATTAATTTAAATACAGGACAGATTCACGAAATTACAGAACTATTTTACAAATCCACTTTATACAAATTTTTCAACACATTGCGATCATTTTCTTAAATCCTAACTTATGTCAGTTCTATCCCATAATCCCTAATTTAGCGCATGCAACATGTTAGGTAAGGATTTTACTGTTATCAAACACATACAAAACGAGTCCAAAAATAAAATTTAAAAAAAGGGAAAATATAGCATACTTCCAAACACAGGACAATATCCATTTTCTGCTTTAGAAACAACTGATGCTAAATTCATAAAGACGACAGATAGCGCATCAAAATAGGAGGAATGCGGAGCCATAGTAAGTATGGCTGCTTCGCTGGGTGGCGCCCTCTGCCCTTTCACCGATATCCAGTGAAAACTCCCGATAAAAAACACACAGCGACTCAATAGCACTATTACAGGCCGGAGGAACGAGCTATAAAGAAAGACGATAATTAAAAATTAGAACAAGGTTATAAAACCAGGCAGCAACCTAAAATAAACTTGCAATAATGCAAAAATAAGTGACACCATCACCAGTCTGAAAAACTGAAATATATTTTTAATCAATAAGGTATAACCCATAAACGTCATTCCCTAGTAGATGAATATTGCTTGTTACATGTATATTGTTCATACATATGTAATTATGTGGCAATTTACAATTCATGCTTAAAAATCCCATTGATCACATATCAATAGTTTCATTGTTAAATTAAAGCTACAAATGACCTAAAATGTATTTTTCTATTAACCCTTTCCCTCATATAGACTCATTTTGACGCACTCAATAGGTACCACATAAAGCCTGATCTGCAGAAAACCAGTTAAACCTTACCAAATTTATTTACAAAATCCTCATTTCCAGACCACTGAGGAGCAGCGAACAGCATAAAACCTGATCAGCCTGCGAGTTCTCGCAGGCTGATCTGGTTTTATGCTGTTCGCTAGGTCTTTTCATGGTGTCCTCTATGAGGGAAAGGGTTAAATTAAAAAAAAAATTTTTTTTTACAATTATTGATATGCATACATTTAATCAGAAAAGTTTTTATATCATGTGTGCTACACTGTGTAACAAAGAGTCAGTTCAGTGTTGTATCCCCCATCCCTTTCCACCAACCTAATCAGAGGGAATCTCTATATTTTGCAGTAATTTTATTTTGGCAAATTGTATTTACCTTTTACAGGTGGTTTCCCCTAGCCAAAAACATTTTTTCCACAATTTGCAAAATAACTACCTATTTTCCCAATCAAGTATTTTTTTTTTCCTTCAAAAGTTCACCAAAAAAAAATATGGATTTTTTTTTAATGATATTTATGTTATTCTTATATAATTTAAATGTTGATTTGAAACTTTATTGGACATGTACCACCTATTATTAGATAATTTGAGATTTTCAATATAAAACAATTTCCTTATAACTTCCCTTTTTTTATTTATATCACTAATTTCCCAAATAAGAAAAAATCTAAAAAAACAAATCACTGATTCTCGGAATCACTGATTCTGGGAAAATTTAGAAGAAACTAGAACTATCACTAAATGTGATTAATACCCCCGCAATACTGCTTTAGAAATGATGAAGTTATTAGCTAGGATTAAGAAGAAGAGTATGAAAAAGACATTTTTACATTAGTTTTTTTTCCAGATTTTTGGCCGGGTTACACAGGTTGTGCTTGACCATTGTATGAAATTGTTTTGAATTCCAACCAGTAGTTTTAAAGTTAAGCTCCGGACAAGGAAAAGTAACAAAGGGCAATAACTCTGTAATCACAATAGATAGAGTTATGGTTCTTGTGCACTGCACTTCCTCTTATTGTGGTTGACCATTGTATGAAATTGTTTTGAAATCCAACCAGTAGTTTAAAAGTTATACTCTGGACAAGGAAAAGTAACAAAGGGCAATAACTCTGTAATTCCTATAGATAGAGTTATGGTTCTTGTGCACTGCACTTCCTCATATTGTGGTTGACCATTGATGAAATTGTTTTGAAATCCAACGTATTTAAGTTATCTCGGACAAGGAAAAGTAACAAAGGGCAATAACTCTGTAATAAGTCAAGATGGAGTTATGGTTCTTGTGCACTGCACTTCCTCTCCATGTGCTTGATCATTGCATGAAGTTGTATTGAATTCCAATAATGCAACGGACCGCTGGACCGACCGACCAACCACCGGGTGACTCCTATATACCCCCCCAAACTTCGTTTCGGGGGTATAATAAGAGCAAATTGACAAAAATATCTTCTATGACACCCAGAATCTGTCATAACACATGAAAAACTATAGATCTATAGATAATAAATTATATCTTCACTCTTAAAAGACCTTTTGGAATCTGTCAATATATATGTGCACAAAAGTCTCACAACTTCAAATGATATCAATTTTTTATTTTGAAAATGGAACCCCATGGGATGGGACGAGGCATGTGATTCCTATACAACCTCTCTACTTAACACTGATTGTATACGAAATATCCAAGTCAATGAGGATGAAACAGAAAACAACAAGACTGACATACATGTCTAAGTCCAGTATAGCCCCTACTTCACAAATATCATATATAAAGATGAGAAACAAAGTAGCACCTTACAAAGTCTTGTTTCTGAACTATGTGCTTTCGGTTGCTTTGCTGTTTGTGAATAAACTAACAAAAAGAAAAAGAAAAAAGCTATATACTATGCATGTAAGGATTTTCTTATGCATGAAGCCATTTGTTATTGAAAACTTTCCTATCAGAGATATCAAACTTAAAGTCTGACTTCTGAATTTAAAATATTTCAACATTTAAAACATGTTAATTCCATTTTATATGGGTTTGATATGTTGAGATTGGAACAAAAGTATCGCAGCTTGGTAATGACTGCAACCTCTTAATATTAAATGTCCACATACCAATAATCATTAATAACAAGTTGTTGTTGTTTTTTAACACAGTGTTTATGTATACAAACATGACAAATAAATAATAAAAGAATTCAGGGAGAAAAATGAACATCTGACCAAGTATCGATCCAAGCTTTATTTTGAAAAAGTGGTTAAAACAAGCTAATTTATTGATTTTTACAATACCCACCTCCCCTATATAAATCAGTAGACTTTTACAGTTTTAACACTGAAAATTTGAACCCAACTTTTTCTATTGTTAATTAAGGGATTATTTTCTATTATTTAGATTCAACTGCTCACAAATGCAATCAGAAATTATTAAGCTTATGACTGTTCTTCATTAACAACTTAAATCATATGACATCCCAGTGTAGCTATTGGATAATCTGACCATTTTATTTGCCTATGTCTGTAAACATTGGAAAGTCACATGATATCCCAGTGTAGCTATTGGATACTCTGACCATTTAATTTCCATATGTCTGTAAACATTGGAAAGTCACATGACATCCCAGTGTAGCTATTGGATAATCTGACCATTTAATTTGCATATATCTGTTAACATAAGGAAATCCCTATATGGTAAAGGAACACAACATTCTAGTTTAAATATTGGATAATCTACAAAATTTAATGTATTTGCATATCGAGGGGTGAGAGCGAAATTATGCTAAGTGCATATAAATATATAGCACTTAGCCTAGTTTCGCTCTGATCCCTCAATATATATTGTAAACACTACAAAGGTCCATCAAGGCTAAGATATCCGACATTTATTATCTAAACACTGTATCTTATAACAGGAAGCTACTACATCCGGTTCATATTGACAAGATTTAACGTCAAGTACATGTAACAGTATCAAGTTAAGGACATCTAAACTTCCTCATGCTACTTAACCCTTTCCCTCATATAAACTCATTTTGACGCACTCAATAGGTACCACATAAAGCCTGATCTGCAGAAAACCACAGTTAAACCTTACCAAATTTAATTATAAAATCCTCATTTCCAGACCACTGAGGAGCAGCTAACAGCATAAAACCTGATCAGCCTGCGAGTTACTCGCAGGCTGATCTGGTTTTATGCTGTTCGCATAGGTCTTTTCAGGGTTTCCTCTATGAGGGAAAGGGTTAAACACATTGTTGGGTCAAGGGTTAATATTTATAAACTGAAGTAGACCATATCAAAATGTGTAAGGTTCCACAATCTATAAATCATATTGTAGCTGGACTCCAAGAGCCAGGGGTCAAGAAGTCTTATAGCTAATAATTTCAAGGGTCAAATTCGAATGTCTGAGGTTAACATTTACCTTTAAAATCTTAGGCCCCATTATCTATTGAGATTCAACTTTCCTGATCGCTCATACTGAGTGGGCATAAAAAGAGAAGGGTGAAAAATTTTCTCTCTCATCTCTCAAGTTTGGGATGGACTAGTGATAATGTTTAATAGGAATTAAACACCCCTGCCTTGCAAATAATAATGCATTCAAAATAAAACAAGTGTAATAATATAATAATAATAAATAGTATAATTATATAAAAAAAGGTTCAAACTCAAATGCCCATAAAAAACTTAAGTGAAATGCAATAGTTTTTAATTTCTGCAATATGCATTTCTTTTCAAACATTTATTGTTCTGTAATCATATAGAAACATGTCTATGTCAGAATAATTATAATTTATTCCTTGTGAAATTTTATACACCCCACTCAATCCATGAAAAAAATGAAACAGTCCTAAATGCAAGCATATATTTTCTTTGTTTGATTTTTTTTTTTTTTTCAGTAAAATGACTTCAATCCTTTACCTATTGTAGATGTACTTTGACATCTCATCTTACAGAGCAGACCCAGATCAGGCTGCAGTCCCTCCTCTGATTGCTAATTCTATACTGCAGCTTAGACTCTACACAGTCCATTGTTTCAAATACCAATTAATAATTCAGTTGTTATCATTTAGGTCATGAATAAACCTGTAGATGAATATTCATGAGGTAACGGGTTGATGAATATTCATGAGGTAAAGGGTTGATGAATATTCATGAGGTAAAGGGTTGAAATTTCAATATCACATTAACATACAGAATGGTAATTTAATTCCTTTTAATATCATTATCTGTTAACTTATGCAGTGTGGTTCGTGATATTGATTTGATTGTAAATTTGTGGTTTTCAGTTCCCTTCTTTTGTTGTGGCACCGTGATTTACAAATTAACTCTAAAAAATGATACTGAAGTCTGAATTCACACACAAGACACATCATCAAAGATACAAGGCAAACTGACTAAAAGTAGAAAGTCGTACATTCACTACAGTGTCCTCAATGCCAGCCAGTGCAGAGTGATATCACTATCTCCTTGGATGTCCTTTGCTAACTATTAAACCTAACCCCATCCCCTCATAACGAATAGCACCAACAGTAAAGATGCTGCACTCTCTTCTTCAAGGATTTTTCCAGGTGTTTTTAAAGCTGGCATTCAGCTAATTATTCTCAATGCAAGATAGAGTATACTTTCCCCATCTGAGTGTAAACATTCTTTACACAATGTTAAAGAAAAGAATAGATTCACTTTGGTCAAAAATTTACAAGGTAAAGAAACTTTTTCCACATAGGCAGCTATAAATTATAGCAACTGCAGGGGTTTTTTTTAAGTGGACACCCACTTGCCCTCACCAGGTTAAAATCACTGCGAGCAAGTGATTTTTCAAAGAAGATAGCCCAGTGGGCAAGTTTATTTATGTAAATAAAATCTTTCGGTTTTTATTTTCCATAGTATATCAGGGGTAAAATGCTTGCAAATTGTCTTTGATACATATTAACTAAAATCCACCTTAATATTGCACATATTTAGTTTTAAACATTAACAAACACAAACTTACTTCAAGATAGGGCAACCTGTTTTCAATGGGGGGCTAGTAGATGTTCAATGTAACTTGCCCCCTGGACAAGTGAAAATCAAATCCTTAAGTAAACCCTTGAACTGTTGATAAATAGAACCAATACATTTAGGATTTTTTTTAAGAATCCCTGTTTTTTAACCCTTTACCTCATGAATATTCATGTTCAAAATTCATAACTGTAATGAGTATCAAGTTACTGAACTATACATGGTATTTTAACCCTTTCCCTCATATAGACTCATTTTGACACACTCAATAGGTACCACATAAAGCCTGATCTGAAAAGTTAAACCTTACCAAATTTAATTAAAAACATTTCCAAGCAAAAACCTATCAGCCTGCAGTTACTCGCAGGCTGATCTTGTTTTATGCTGTTCGCATAGGTCTTTTCATGGTGTCCTCTATGAGGGAAAGGTTTAAACAGTGTGCAGACAAATCACCATTTGTAAGAAGACTTTGAGCTACAATATTGTATGAGCAAACATGCAGAGGAATCCTTGACCTGGGTCTCCTCTGTTTGAAAATAGGTCAAAGTATATCTCTGTAATGTAAAGAGTTAATACTTACATTATAAACTACTGTGTATGCATAAGCTTGACTGACCCTTTAAAATTCAATGTGCTATATATGATTTTTTTTTCTATTCTTTACATGCTATTTGTCAAAATAAATTCTAAAAAAAAAAAAGATGCAATTCACCATTACCACTTGAATGTGTCATTTTACATTATAGCGGACCAAAAAAAAACCTAGATCAGCCAGTGAAAGTTTCTTCTCTGACAGAATAGATTTTCAGCAACACCTGCTCCAAAGTCTATCAACCTTACTGAGCACTTTATAACATACAAAAAACTTTTAACCTAAGAATACGACTTAAACATTTCTTTTTCTTAATAATATTACATTATAGACAGTAGTCTCACTCTGTATGGTTATCGTCAGTTATGTCAACTTAGGAATCAACATCAAATCAAAACAATCTTGGGATGTCTTCTTTGCTTATTTATAAGATATTAAGGTTAATTCCCTGTGATGGATCTGCTACATTTCGGACCTCATGGCCTTTCACAAAACCAAGGTTTTTCAAATGTTTCATTAGGATACCTTGGTTATCTTGGTAGAGGTGAAGTGGTCCGAAATGTAGCAGAATCATTACAGGTATCTTACCATAACTCTTTCCCTCATAGAGGAAACCATGAAAAGACCTATGCGAACAGCATAAAACCAGATCAGCCTGCGAGTAACTCGCAGGCTGATCAGGTTTTATGCTGTTCGCTGCTCCTCAGTGGTCTGGAAATGAGAATTTTGTAATTAAATTTGGTAAGGTTTAACTGTGGTTTTCTGCTGATCAGGCTTTATGTGGTACCTATTGAGTGCATCAAAATGAGTCTGTATGAGGGAAAGGGTTAAGTATCAATGTACTTACTGCTAAGCAGAGTTGAGGGAACTGTAACCAGGTTTCACTGCGATCTCATATATTTCAAAAGAACTGATGAGCAGTCAAAATGAGAGCTACTTGCAGGCTGATCTAGTTTTATTCTGGTCCCAAAGGACTTTCCATGACAACATTCATGTAGTTAAAGGTCAGCAAAATAATTTGAATAATGGCCAGACTTACTTCCTCCACCCTTTCAAAGGCAGCTGTTTGTCTTCCTCTGTACGAAATGCCAAAGCAATGGCCGCTAATATCCACGCCATTAATATACACAGGCTGATACCCAGGATTCTTATTGGTACCACGGTAACGGACATGATCACCACCTGCAGGTAAAAAAGTTTGTTAATAGAAACTGGTTGTGAATTGGGTTGTACAGCCAGTTTTGAGTTTAGATAGTTATGATAGATTGTCTGCTGCACTCAATTCATTTAAGAATGGCTGACATTCTATATAAACTCATCTCAAACCTATATGGTTTGACTTTTCTTCTGTTTTTCTTTCAAAAAATATTTTTAAAACAACAACTGAAAATTAAACACACACATACATCTCATAAAAATACTTCATTTTAGCAATATAAGTATTATTTACTCTTCAATAAGTGTTTACTATGAAAACTTTAATAAGCACTCTACGACAAACAATACTAACATTTATCCACAGATCTGCTCTTATGTTGAAAATATTTAATATTTTGGCAAAGACTTTTGTTAATCAGTTATCAGGGCCTTTTTACCCTTCTTAACTGTAGCCGGTAAAGGGCTGCTTCCCCAAGCCAAATAACCACCTTTTTTCCCCAAAAATAGTCCTCAAATTCCCCACTCGTAAATAAAATTCCCCATTAAGGAGGTAGCTGATCATTGAGAAACCTAGAGAACAATATTATGACGCTAATTTAACTCTGTTTAACTCTATTGATTCTTAAACAAAATATTTGATTAGTCTTTATATTTAGTTTCTAGTATGTCTTGCTGTGCCATATATATATTTATGAATATGGTAAAAAAAAAATCCCTTAATAAGTTGTAAACAAGTGGCTTGCTATTTTCCCCATAAAAAGGGCTAGGGCGCTTTCCCCAAAATTGGGAAAAAGGCCCTGGTTATCTTGTATCATTGTGTATGCATATATAATCAATTCTGGGAAGCCAACTCAACCCATATTCACTTCAACCTCAAGAAAAACTATCTGGCAATATTCCAGGCCAGAACTTGACTGTAGCCAATTAACTGTCACAATAACCTTGTTATCAATTATCACATAGGCTATTTCCTTTTATTAAAATGCTTTAAAACCTTTTATATTATTCTAGTGAAAAATCAACTTGCAATTTTAAAGTTTCAAATTCTTTACTTCAATACTTGTAAAGAGTCAAATGTCAGTTTAAACAACACAGTGCAAAACTATGAACCACAGCATACAGTGAAAACAAACTGAGCATGTAATTTTAGGTTCGGGCCCCATATGGCAGAGAGGTGGGTCTTTCTGTCTCTCTCCAGATATCCACGTTCTTGTAACTGCAGGCTTTGGATCATAGTTCTTTAACTCAACTTCAGCTACTCTATTTCCACTCGCAAAAAAAAAGCAAGTACCTGAAATAGTAACTCACATTTAAATTTCCACACACACTTAGCAAGCATGCGAGCTTAAATTCAAACCCTGTATCAATCAATTCATGTATGAGCTACTGAGACAGACCCACAGTAAAAACAATAACAGATTATCCTAAAAGCTACAAACAGCTCAGGTTTCCACTATTCTCTATCAATTAATGATGTCATTTTGTTCTTTAACAGTTGCTATTACAGTAATTCAGTCATATTGCGAGTTCAAACTCATTACAGTTACTGTCCTGAAAGACACTCAAGAGGTAACAGAATGTCATGCTTCATGTGACCTTCAAGAGGTAACAGAATGTCCTGCTTCGTGTGACCGTCAAGAGGTAACAGAATGTCCTGCTTCGTGTGACCTTCAAGAGGTAACAGAATGTTGCTTCATGTGACCGTCAAGAGGTAACAGAATGTCATGCTTCATGTGACCGTCAAGAGGTAACAGAATGTCATGCTTCGTGTGACCTTCAAGAGGTAACAGAATGTCATGCTTCGTGTGACCTTCAAGAGGTAACAGAATGTCATGCTTCGTGTGACCTTCAAGAGGTAACAGAATGTCATGCTTCATGTGACCTTCAAGAGGTAACAGAATGTCATGCTTCATGTGACCGTCAAGAGGTAACAGAATGTCATGCTTCTTGTGACCTTCAAGAGGTAACAGAATGTCATGCTTCGTGTGACCTTCAAGAGGTAACAGAATGTCATGCTTCATGTGACCTTCAAGAGGTAACAGAATGTCATGCTTCTTGTGACCTTCAAGAGGTAACAGAATGTCATGCTTCATGTGACCGTCAAGAGGTAACAGAATGTCATGCTTCCTGTGACCTTCAAGAGGTAACAGAATGTCATGCTTCGTTTGACCTCAAGAGGTAACAGAATGTCCTGCTTCGTGTGACCTTCAAGAGGTAACAGAATGTAATGCTTCCTGTGACCGTCAAGAGATAACAGAATGTCATGCTTCGTGTGACCTTCAAGAGGTAACAGAATGTCATGCTTCGTGTGACCTTCAAGAGGTAACAGAATGTCATGCTTCGTGTGACCTTCAAGAGGTAACAGAATGTCATGCTTCGTGTGACCTTCAAGAGGTAACAGAATGTCATGCTTCATGTGACCTTCAAGAGGTAACAGAATGTCCTGCTTCATGTGACCTTCAAGAGGTAACATAATGTCCTGCTATATCTGAAAGTGTTTCTTGTATAAAAGCTTTAGAATCTAATATACCGGATTTAAACAACTTTAATAAAGATATGAATTTCATGTCTGTGGTATTTGCACTTAGTGTCTTATTGATTAAATATAATTTTTATTGATCATTCCAAACATTTTTCACAATGTTCAAATATCATATGACAGAGGATGCTTAAGCTTTCGGCATTGCATAATCACTTCACAAGGAAAATAAAAAAAATTTAATCTATATTGAGAATAGGTATGGCTCAAGAAAAGGTGACCAGAGGATATGAAAAATTAAAAATAAAACAATTATGATTAATCTGAATATTACACTGTCTATATCCCAACACTGGGTCTTACACAAATGGAATTTAAAGATCTTCTCTATTGTTAGCAATTATTCTTCAAGCCATCATTAAATGCCTCTACTGAGCCAGCAGGCACCACATTTCAGGGAGGTGATTCCAATGAACCCCAGCATCAACAAAGAATGAATTTTAGTTTGGTTTTGAGTTTGAAAGTAATTTTGGTAATCACTGTAAAGACATTTTTCTGAAATATTCTTTTTGTTATTTTTTCAAATATATCACTAAGTCTGGATTAGCAATACATTTAAGTAACCATCACAAAAAAAATAATCTAAGGCTATGTTACCTGTCTTATACAATTTCTAGTTCAAAATCTTGCTGCATTTTTGGAATTACGGACAATGTGAACCACAACCAATGTGAACCTCAGACGATGTGAACCACAGTGGATATATAAAGAGTTCATATTATCCATCACCAATGCCTGGCGCTCTGCATGTTACATTGTATAATCTTTTTTATGAATCTAGTTACTCTGTTTTGTATTCTATTTAGTTTGCAGATAGTGGCACCATATTTCGTTATTTATCTTATCAGTGAAATTTAGGCAGTTTTCCTGTCTATTTTGGGGAAAATTTCTACAAGCCTAAGAATGTATGATTGTCTTCTTACATACCTTGTTGATATGTATATTCCATTCATTATCATTTTTTTAAATTTGTAGACCTACATATGTTTTACACTTCATTTCATTTATTTGTCAAGAAACAAAGACTTCCCCAGCATTAACAAGGGAGAGTAAAAAAAAAATTCTTTATTTCTACCGATCATCTGTGAACAAGCTGCTTTAATGAAGCATTTGGACTGAATAACAGTTTTTTTATAAGTATATTATCCTTCAAAATACTTCTCTTTACTTAGATGCACACTGAAGAACTTTTTTCAGGCTGAACGTTCTCCGTATGACTGGAAGCTGGCCATAGTACGCTGGATTACAATACTACAGTAGAACCTCCTTAAATCAAACTCCTTGGGACCAAGCAGAAAACTTTGAAATAATGATTATTCGGATTAAAAATCTGATGGAAATTTCAGTTTGTGTGCATGCATGTCTGTATTTTCATTACCGGTGCATATCGTGGAAATCGTTATGCCATGAAAACCAACTATTAGGTGTATGTATATATACTATTTTCAACTTATGAAAAATAACAAAAATATTTCATGATCTACTGAGTTGCTTCTGATTAACATAAATTAATTGTTCAAACATGTCAACATAGTGTTACATATTTTTACTGTCAATCTGCTGCTTCAGGTAGCATTGCATTCCAGTGACAAAGGCAACGATATGGAATGTACTCAAGATCCGACACCTGGGTTTATCTGCTGGCATATGCATATTATGTAACCTGTCAGACATTGATAAGGAATAATCAACATTTCTGGTACGATACACATTGCCCAACCCAATCTCGAAAGAGGTGTGAAAAACTTGCCTGAGCTAAAAAATCAAATTAGCAAAATTCAGATTAAACATTTTATTTTTAGTTAAAATAAGAAGGGAATCGAAGAAATTCAGGGACCGAAAATAAACTTTGAAATGGTGAAGAATTTGGTTTAATAATGTTCAGGTTCTACTGTACTTACACTGCCAATTGCATTGGAGGGGTCGCTTTACAAATGCATCTGTATAATTACATTGTAGTATCCTGAAAATGAGCTTTTACACAAAGGTGAGGAGAGCACAGATCTAGTCGTGCAAGTTGAGCAGCTTCTGATAGCTGATTTCAATGCTTCATATTATGATTTCATGTTTACAATGTTGTTGTTTAGGCTATTCCAATCAATTGCTGTTCTACCGAAGTGTTTTTGTAGTTATCTTGCTTCTGGTACAACTACCAGTACACAGTTGGTATTCAAAAAGGATTGTCATGTTATGTTGTTAGTTTCACAGTTATCAAATTCTCAAGGTTTAATGTTACTTTTTCCTTTGTACCGTATCACAAATTTTGATGGTTGCATGGCTGGAATTGGTCATCTACTATTTTATAATAAAATAAAAAATATAATATATTTTATTATAAAATAGAAGATATATATTCTCCATTACTTGAGTCTTTAACCGTTTACCTCATGAGTATTTGTGTACAAATCTTAACTTAATAAATATCAATTGATTGGGATTTAAATGGTATATAATAATTTATAAAACAATTGATGTTTCTTTACCATACAGACCTGACCTTCAAGTAAAGTTGGAGCAAACTGAGGAGAACCTGATCAGACCGCTCCTGAAAGGGGAGGGCCTGTCTGAACAGGGTCTCCTCTGTTTGCTCATAAAAGTTCTGCTCTGTCAGCCAGTGCCTAAAAATTAGTCTATATGAAGTGAAGGGTAAATCCCCATCAACGCCGAATGTCTTTTTTAAAAGGTTGGTTACTTCCTTTGAACATTTTAACTGACAGAGGAGTTGACAAAAGAGAAATACATTTTCAGTGATTAGAATATGTGAACGCACGATCAATGTTAATATATTTAAATGATGTCATACTATCAAAATTTAAATAGCACGTCACTGCTATGCACGAATACACATGACAATTCGTGACTCATTGCTGCTGAAGAAAATGTAAACAATCAGCTGTTCGCTTACCTTCAGCACATCAAGATAGCCAAGGTGTAGTTTATGCACAAACGGATTTTGTATTTCCGGAACAATTAGAGACTGCTGTCTCGGTATGGTTACTTTCATTCTTGGTTTACTAGATCCTTCCATAACTGTGAATGTTTAAATCCCAAGATTGTTTCGTCAGTTTCTTTTCATACTTGTACAGGAAGTAGGAAATCATTATCTGCTGCGCATGCGCTCCATTACCAAGTGACTTATGGGTAAAATATTGCGATGCAACCACCCAAGATGGCAACCTAGAAACTAGTTTTTCAACAGGTTTCTTTACCAAAAATAAACCTAAAATCCTTATTTAAACACGTCCTCATCACGTTTAAAGATGGAGAGTGCTGGCGGCAAGTCAAGTGACTTCCTCGTTGGAGGCAAATACCGTCTGGTTCGTAAAATTGGAAGTGGCTCCTTTGGTGATATTTATCTTGGAATCAACATAACCAACGGTGAAGAAGTCGCTGTAAAGCTCGAATCCACTAAAGCCAGACACCCTCAACTCTTGTACGAAAGTAAGTTATACAAAATCCTGCAAGGGGGCGTGGGAATCCCGCACATAAGGTACTATGGGAATGAAAAAGACTATAACGTTCTGGTCATGGACCTTCTGGGACCCAGTCTGGAAGATCTCTTCAATTTCTGTTCCCGTCGTTTTACCATGAAAACAGTCCTTATGTTGGCAGATCAAATGATTGGCAGAATTGAGTATGTGCACAACAAGAATTTCATCCACAGGGATGTGAAACCGGATAACTTCCTAATGGGTATTGGGAGACATTGTAACAAAGTTTTTCTGATTGACTTTGGTTTGGCTAAAAAGTACAGAGACAGTCGAACAAGAACACATATAGCCTACCGCGAGGACAAAAATCTGACTGGGACAGCCAGATACGCCAGCATTAATGCTCACCTGGGTATCGAACAGAGCCGAAGAGATGATATGGAGTCCCTTGGGTATGTCTTGATGTATTTCAACAGAGGAAGTCTCCCATGGCAAGGTTTGAAGGCAAATACCAAGAAGCAGAAATATGAAAAAATCAGTGAGAAAAAGATGTCTACGCCAGTTGAGGTGCTTTGTAAAGGGTTTCCAGCGGAATTTGCCATGTACCTCAATTATTGCCGTGGTCTCCGTTTTGAGGAAGCCCCCGACTATATGTATCTACGCCAACTCTTCAGAATCCTTTTCCGCACATTGAATTACCAGTATGACTACACATTTGATTGGACAATGTTGAAACAAAAGGCAGCTGCTGTTGCTCAGTCATCAACCACGGTCACCGCAGGTACCACTGGGCGCTAGATGGAATGATGGATTATTAGGTTTGGTGACAGAGAAAACATGGAAGAAAAAAGTGAAAAATACTTGAAATATAATGTATATTGATGTTGATATTATGAGTATTACTTATATGTATGATATGAAAATAACATCATAAAATATTACATCTATATGTGTGATTAGTGTAACAATTTCCCCTTTTTATTATCATTGTTGAAAAAGGTGTGGCTCAGTTGGTGTATAACAGTTTCATAATTGTTGACATTTGTCAGTGTATATGTAATGGCTTTGTTTACTGTACATATTTTTTCTCCTCAAAACTTCCTTTTTTCATGACAGACATTTGTAATTTTGTTATTATTGTCCTCAAATGAAACTACCATGCTGGCTGTTTGTTTGATCTACATTAATCTTGCAGAAATATAAAAAGAATGTAAATATTGTTATATGTGTGTATAGTAGATAATAAAAGATTAGAGTTAGAACATGAAGGAAAATGTAAATTATATTTAATTCTTATTTATATATTATGGTTAAATTTTCTATTTGTTTAGTCCCTTTCTTTTGATGAAGTTCTTTGTGAATGAAAGATTGAGAGCAAACATTTTTTCTGGGTACATGCAACATTCAAATAGGGTTCTGATTTTGAACTAAAATGCGTTTTATTTACAAAATCACTTTGGTCAAATTCACTACCAGTAACTGTTGTAGCCTCTTTTTTTACATACATCTTGAAGATAACCACATATATTTAGATGTGTAATTTTAATAAAGGATGTGTTTCTTTTATTTTTCTTTAGAGCTGTAACTTGGTATTTGTAGTACTTTGTAGTTTGATTTTTTATTGTAATTTTATTGATCCTATCATATGATATTTAGAATTTTGAAAGAAGAAAAAGATGTAGATGAAAAGGGCTGTATCACAAAATAAGAATAAATACAGATCTGTTCCATTACCAGTAAAACATTTTCAAACTGCTCATTATATCTGAATGCTTGATGAACATTGTGGAGATTTGTGTACAAAACTTGTGAGGTTTGAGAGATCTGCCATCTGACAGTGGGGTATATGTGTATATAAATTCTCTCTTACACGACTATCTCATTCTCCTGTCATATGTGTGTACATGTGGTATGATATTTTTTCAAGGCAAGTTTTTTGTACCATCTTGATCATTTTACTGATGATATACAAACTGGTTAGTGCACAGAATGGGAAAAAAATATTTTTTTGATTTTTTTCAGTACTTGATACAATTGTATGTATTGGTGTGCCAGCTAAACAGAGTTAGATACCTTTGTAATGTTACTAACAAGTATAATTATATATATATTATCCCAACATTGACTGATGGATGTGTGTCATTCATTTTACCTGTTTAGCCAGGCAAAATACAGATATATATCAGCTTGTTTGGACAGAAAGAATGTAAAATTTCATCCTGAACAACCCTAATGATTACAAATAGTTTTTTTTCCTGTTGAATTGCAGGGGTTTAAAAATCGTAATGTTTTTAATCGCCATACTACCTCGCACTTCCAAATTTCAGATAAGTAAAATCAAGAAAAATACAAGGCAATGATCTATGAACAATGGTTCATTTGCTATTGCGAGCTGGTGAATGGATTTTTCACCCCTGGCTACAAGAGAAGTATACTAGATTGGTTAATAAATACAGACTTTTACAGAGTGTTAAATGAAGAAAAAAAAACACCAATTCTATCAAAAGTGTAAGCAAAAACCTATTTAAACAATATCAATGTCTCAGTTTGGCTAGATCAAGTCAAGAGAAAGATGTGTACATATATATATATCAATATTGAGTGTAGTAGAGGCTTGTAACATAGCTTAGTGTGATTCGCTGACTGTTGTTATAGCTATGAACACTGATCTTCCTTTCTTTATCCAGACGGTCATCATTATAGATAAACTTACAGAAAAAATCATTAACCAGTGAGAGAAAAGTGCTCTTTGGTCTTGTTTTTTTTTTTTTTTTTTAATGTATCAGTCAACGGTATTTTTAGATAAACACTATGGCTGCACTTTTTCACAATTGTTTTTATAATCGTAATTGTTTGAGAATGATGTGTACATTAAAAGGAAAAAAAACAACACATAATACTTTTAAGTTAACAGTCATCTGCACTATACAGATATATCATACTGTACACCATGTAAAAGTTAAATCTTAGTCATCATTTGTAAAGTAAGCTCATTTAAAGGCATTTCATCAGGTAATTATACACACAGTAGTTAATTAGCATCTGTTTTTATAGGAAACAGAGGAACAAATAAGCGTTTTTGGTTACTTGAGCATTATCCGACACTTTAAAAAATATTTGAGAATTGATAAAACCTGATTAAGTAATTTACCATCTGTTACCTCTAAATCTCTGATTTAAGTGAGTATTTCAATATTATTATTTGTTTTCATAATTGAGTGCTCTACATCAATAATCTTGTTACACATGTGCCATGTGAACTATACTGTAAAGAAAATGGAATGTTCCCAGGACCAAAATTCAATATTTGAATTTACCCTAACCTTACAAAGTTATTTGAGTATCCGAAACTAAAATTTAGTTTTGTTGCCCTTTAATTTGAAAAATACTGTGTATTTTGTCATTTTAAATCGAGTGTTTACGCAAATACTTAACTTATTTGTTTCTCTGTGGAAACACTTTAAATCTTCAGTCTTTATCACATTATTTCAGGACAGACCTGTGATAAGTGTAATACTTGGTCACTTTCAGGCAGATCAGGTTTATACTGGTCAGAATGTTAGAGATAAGACAACAAACAAAATATTGTATGGAGACTTTTATTTCAGTCGGATTTAGCTTTCAAATGGTTTTCTCAAGTAGGTGTCATCAATATCATCAGTTCATCTGTTTCCATCCCTGATGTAAAGGATTTTTATGAGGTCCTGTATAGACACATTAATAATAATAAATCCGTGAAACTGACATTGTCTTCGTTAGCAGCCTTTGAGAAAGTCCTGACAAATGTCTCTTGATTTGAGTTATTTTTGTCTCCCCTAGCTAGCGATGATGAAGAATAACAATAGAAGACATATATCATCTCTCTAGCTGATTTTAAGATTGTTAGTAACTGGTAGAATGAAACTTCTAGATATCTACAGTTTCAATAGACCTATTTCGTATGACCAAATCTGATAGAAAAGTGTGATGGAACCTAGATTCAGGTTAGCAAGAATGTCAATTCTGGAAGTAGAAGTTTGAGAAAATAAAATGAAGCTTAGCTTTAAAGTGATAAGGAAATTGGGAAAGAAAAAAAATATTGCAATTAAATGAAAGAATTTTGTCTTTTTTAAACTGGTCTTAAGTTTTATTGCAGCTGATTCCTATCTCCAGGACTTTTACTCTTGATTGTAGAACAAATGGAAGGTGAAGAAAACGCAGTGTAATGTTGTAATAGGTCCAGACTGTGTGATATAAAGCAATGTGTACATGAGATACAGTGTTAGGTAAAAATGCAATTTTATATATCTTGTCGGATTCTTTATGACCTTCTGAGATGTCAGTGCTGAATGCTTCGATTTCTTTCATTTTATGGCTTTATTTAGTTTATTTCGAGTGCCAGATATCTCACTAAGGAGGATTTTCTGAATATGATAGTAGGAAGTGGTAGTTGAAGCAAACATTGTAACTCTTAGTCAATCTCAGATGGGCATGAATAGATTGATGGACTGTGAGTTACTAAACTTTTGATATATGATGCTTTGCAATGAGGATCCCCAAATGAACTGTTCGATAACAGGGTCAAAAAATGTTCATGAAATTCAGAAATCCTCCTTCTTGTGTAAAATCGGCAAGTAATGCACAATATTGTTTTTCCAAACTCTGTACTGTAAAGTTTAGATTATGACTTCATTTTAAGGTATACATTATTTGGTTCTTACTTTCATGAATGGATAGATTGACTGTACACTGAACAAAGTTTTTTTATGCTACATTTTGTATCGTAACAGTTTGACATAAAACTTGACCTCTTAGCAAGTTTTGATACAAATATAACTGTAAGAGACTTCACCCTTGTACATAGAATAACTGTATGCTAAAAAGTAATAAAATTGTCTAGTCTAAATATTGCATATGTTCTGTGAAATTTCCAGTGTTAAAATATTGTATTTTCCTCTTGCACTCTAAAATCAATATTAAAGTCCCAGTATCTTATAGATGTTAGACCTAAATCCGAATGCATTTACAACATATATAATTCAGTTTTAATTTCATTACTGAAAGACCTTGAGAAATGCCTAATTTACAGGAAAGATTCTATTAGAAAAAATGCAAATTGTGGCTGTCTCGTTCTACATTTAGCTCAGAACAATGACAGCATACAATTAACATATAAAGGATTTTTCATAAGTTCATGGATTTTCTTTCTATCTCCTCTACTACCGTGTATCAATATTTATTCAGTCTATAGAAAAAGTCCATGAACTTCTTAAACACCCCATGTACACTGAGACATCCATGATTTTATTGAAAAGTGTGTTTCAGAACAAGCTCTGCCCATCTTTCTCAATATTTTGCCCTGTCTGAACAACTAAGACCGGGCGAATATTTCATTATGTGGGCTTAATTAAACATTAAGAGGTTAATCAAACATCATTTGAGGCTTTGCTAATTAGAAATTTTGAAAAGTATATTTTTCCCAGCTAAAACACACAGAGGCTTTAATGCATCATCTTCCTAAGAAGCCATTATCAGAACCAGTCCCTTGTGTTGGAGCTTCCACCCAGTAACTCGGAGGTTTTGTGTTCAGTCCCCAGCAGCTACATACCAAAGTGTTTGGCTGTCCCCTTTTGCCAAGTGGTTAGATTGTTTGCGTCTGGAGCTGGATGTTTCACATGGTATTGATCCCCGGCCTCATCATACCAAAGTTATAAAAACGGTACTGATTCAGAATATAAGGGTAGTTCAAGGACTGGTTGTCAGTGATGGGATAATGTGACTGGGTGTGGTATCAAGCCAAAGAATGGTTCCGCTATTTTTAGCTCACATGAGCACAACGTGCTCAAGGTGAGCTTTTCTGATCGCCTTTTGTCCGGCGTCCGTCGTGCGTGCGTGCGTCTGGCGTCAACAATTGCTTCAAACAACATCTCCTCCTAAACGGCTTGGCCAATTTGAAAAATATTTTGCAGGAATGTTCCTTGGATGAAGCTCTACTAAAGTTGTATAAATGGTTCTGGTCCATCGCATAATTAGGTCACAGGAGCTAAAAATAGATTTTAAAAATGAAAATTTAAAAATACTTCTTCTCTGAAACCACAAGGCCTAGCCTTTTGATTTTTGGTATGTAGCATGATCTTATGACTTTCTACCAGGATTGTACATATTATGACCCTGGGGTCAAAATTGGCCCCGCCCCAGGGGTCACTTGATTTCACATAGGCTAATATAGGAAAAACTTGAAAAAATCTTCTTCTCCGAAACCACAAGGCCTAACCTTTTGATTTTTGGTATGTAGCATCATCTTATGGGCCACTACCAAGATTGTACAAATCATAGCCCTATGGTGATAAATGACCCCGCACCAGGGGTCACTTGTTTTACATAGAGTTATATAGGAAAATCTTAAAAAATCTTCTTCTATGAATCCAAAAGGCCTAGAGCTTAGATATTTGGTATGAAGCATCATCTTATGGGCCACTACCAAGATTGTACAAATCATAGCCCTATGGTGATAAATGACCCCGCACCAGGGGTCACTTGTTTTACACAGAGTTATATAGGAAAATCTTAAAAAATCTTCTTCTATGAATCCATAAGGCCTAGAGCTTAGATATTTGGTATGTAGCATCATCTTATGGGCCACTACTAAGATTGTACAAATCATAGCCCAATGGTGATAAATGACCCCACACCAGGGGTCACTTGTTTTACATAGAGTTAAATAGGAAAATCTTAAAAAATCTTCTTCTATGAATCAATAAGGCTTAGAGCTAAGATTTTTGGTATGTAGTAGCATCTAATGGTTCATTACAAAGATTTTCAAAGTCTTGGCCCTACGGTGATAAATGACCCTGCGCCCAAGTCTTCTCTGAAACCATATGGCCTATTGCTTAGATATTTGGTGTGTAGTATTGTCAGGGGTAAAATGTTTTAGATTAAGTTATATCAGAATCCTTGTCTGTTTAAAAACCTTGACATCAGTTGAAGCAATGGTACTCAGGTGAGCGATTCAGGGCCATCATGGCCCTCTTGTTATGTAATTCCTCCCCATGTTGATATTTTGACCATTTCTATTTAAACCTAGGTCAAGTGATCACAAACAGTTTTTCAAACAAAAGCACACTCACCATTTGTTCACTCTTCATACTAGTTGGATAAGACGGTTAATGCAAAACACATCTGACTGACAGTTAAGGAACCATCCATTATCTACATAGTACCATAACATATTTGATAGAGGACTACCATTATTAGCTCCACTTTAAGAAAAGTAGAGCTATTGTCATGACCCTTTTGTCGGCGTTGGTAAAGATTTTCATTCAGGTCCATTCCATAACCATCAAACATATTCACTTCAAATTTGGTATGTTTGTTCACTATCAAAAAAAAAAAAAGAACTGTAACCCTAAGAACAGTTTTACACACTCTGAGGCTGAGCATTTGTCCCAATGACAGAATTTCAGTTTGGGATTTTTGACTTGACGATTTGAGTTTACCGTCACTTCGACAGTATTTCAGTCATATATTGACGTCCAGCTAATTACAGGTGGAGGAAGACCCCGAATGCACGGAGGCATCCGGGTAGAACCACCGACCTACGGCAAGCCAGCTGGAAGGCTTCCTCACATGAAAATCTGAATGACCCTTCCGGGATCTGACCCATGCGGTGAGGGGCTGAGTGAGTGTTTAGGAAATTTTATGTCTATTTGAGACAAGATACAGTGCTGCCCTACTGTGAACTACCCTTTCACATGGAGTGCCAAGCATCAGGTGAACACATGTACAGTCAAATCTGCCTTTAGCAGTCAGTAAATGGAACAACAGAAAGTGACCGCTTAACAAAGACGACTGCTCATATACTAAGATGCTACTTTAGTCATATTAAAACTGACTGCTAAATGCAGGTTGAACGCTTAATACAGGTGGCCACTAATGGAGGTTCAACTGTATACCATTTCCAACATAGACTTACAACATCCAGATACAAGAGCACCCATCCAACACACGACAATTGGGACCAGCAGGGTAGAGCTGGGACGGGTAGAAATTTAAATACCCGCAGCCGTATTACTTGCAGGTACCCAATGTTACTAATTTCTCTTTAAACTTGAAAAAATGTCTCTCTCTCTCTCTGCATCATGATGGCTATAAACAAACCTCTAAAAGCCAAGTTTGGCAGTTTTTCAATCTTCTGAAGACAAACAAAAGACAAAATGCAACATTTGCGACCTTGAATTAAATAACCGTTTGGGTGGTACTTCATCCCTGAAAAAACATCTTGAGTTATATAAGGTAACATTTCAGCAGTCTCCATCTGTAATTAGCTGGACGTCGCTTTTATATGACTGAAATACTGTCGGAGCGACGGTAAACTCAAATAGTCATTTCAGCAGTCATTAATGTAAAGAATCATGGAAATTCGAAGTAAATATTCTTTAAATTACCATAAAACAGAGAAAATAATTTAACAACAATATTAATTGAACTATTTCCATGAATATCAGATGTAAACAAAATGTGAACCTGAATATTAAAGACCCTTACTTCATTAAAACTGATTGTTAGTTTTTAGAGATATGCTCTGATGTTGAATTTCACCAATTTATACTTCAATTGGTCTTAAAAAAAAGCAAATAAAATATTTCAAAAGTTTTAACGGACGTCTGTGATATCATTTTGAATGTTATTGGTGTACAAAATCAGGTGGCGTTTGGTTGAAAATCTGGGAGATGTTGACATGACGGTTAAGTTGTATATTAGAGAGATCTATCTGATTTTTATTTACTAAAATTATCATAGTCGAGTATCCGGTTATTTATTTAGTACCCGGGTAGAAGCGTTACCTGACCCCGATACCCAGGTATTCAAGTACTCATAGTTTTGAAGTTCTTGACTGGACACACAAATACAAAACTAAAACCAGATGTTATCAATTTACCACTAATTAATAAAACACACTTCTCACACATATAACTATTTTTAAACTAGAGCTGTCACTGATGGCGATTTATACCCCCACCAAATGCTTTGTTACAGGAGAAGCCAGATTCCAGGCGAAACCTGTATGCATAGTAAAATGGTTATGATAGTATTTAAAGTGGATAGAAAGTCAGTTATGGTTGTTTGGCACAGTAGTTTAAAAGTGTAGAGTTACATTTCTCTGACACTGCACTTCCCCTAGTCGCCAGCTGTTTACATCTTAAGTTTCAAGTCAATACCATGTACAATATTCGAGTATCGATTAAGAAATGTATTTAGCTTTTGGGATGGATGGACAGACCGACAAACCAACAGACTGACTCCTATATACCCACTTCTCAAACTTTGTTTGCTGGGGTATAACAACTCTCCACAACCAAAGACAGTTTTTCAACCAATGTGTTTACCCTAAAATCTGAAAGATTTTCTGATGAGAATGAAACTTGATTTAGACAAGTACTGGAATCTGATGTTGCACCATATCATCTTGGAGTTAACTCCCCCTGACACTTCAGCTTATTACAGGTGGAAGACCTGCACCCAGTTAAAACTGCTTTATGTCATGAAAGGTTTGTTTATTTGTGTTATGTTTAACGTCCGACCGATAGTATTTCAGTCATTTGGAGACGATGTCTTCTTGAGACAGATATAGTGCTGCCACACTGCAGTATCACACCGCAGACATGTGGCATGATACCACATCCAGTCACATTATCCTGACACCGGGCCATTCTGTCTTGGAAATACCCTTTTATGCTGAGCACCAAGCAAGGGAGCTATAACAGTACCATTTTTTACGTCGCAACTGGGGATCAAACCCACAACCACCCGCTCCTGAGGTGGATGCTCCAACCACTTGGTCATCAGGTACGGTGTCATGAAAGGTATTTCAGAACATGAAAATAAATAAACCAAAATACTTAACAGTGATGTAAGTTTTATTCATTTCTTCACAAGATCTGCATATTATCTACTTAGGCAGAAATATTTAACACTTAGAAAGTTATCATAAAATAAGCTAGACAAAAAATATTATCACAAATGGGTTTTGATACCTGTAAAAATAAATCAATACATAAATCCAATGCTGTGGTCCATCTGATCCTGATCTCATATTATATTATCATTACCTGTTACATATATATGTTATTACGGATATGTGGATATGTTCATTTAGAGAAATTGTTAAGTTATTATGCTAAGTATATATATGCATATAAAAGTTATAAATGCTAATTTTGAGATTTTAACTTTTCTCTTGTTTTCAACTTTTTTTCTAGGACCAGTGCTTTGTGCCCAAGAGGGTTATGAAAGATTCCTTGCACCAACAAAGTTCGAACCCACAACTGTTAGATCAGCAGTCCTGTATGCTACCACTGGACCATGGTGCTATTTGACTTTCTGGGGTTACTGGATCACAATGAAACCTCATTAATAAAACCTCATTTAAGGGGGAAAATTGAATAATAAAACCTACCTCTACCAACAAAGCACTTTATAAACACATTAAACAACAAGTTTAATATTATATTGAATACATAATGTAACAATAGAGCAGGAAAACACAACAATAAACTAAAGGTACTTCAATACAATCCCCAACAGATATTTCTGGCTTAGACAGCAGTGAAATCCAGATATCACTGAAGGAGACTTACGCTCCCCTATGCTTTGACTGGACACAATAAAATATGTCAACTTTTGTAAAATGGGACTGGGCAATGCATGTTCTTCCTATATACCTCCCATTTTAATTAGTTGATGGATTTAATTATCCCCTAACCTCACACAGACACACTTTGACACATTGGCCAACAGAGCAGATCTATATCAGAAAACTCATACAATATTCAGTGTTCCCAAATACCCCCTATGGGAGTATTTTACCCCTAAATTAGTCTTCAGTACCCTCAGTTTTAAGATTAAAGTAACAAATCTCTTAAAGATTCAAGAAAAGCACAAATTTTACCCCCTTTTTCAAATCTTAGTGGGAACACCAAATATTGTTGCTTAAGATTTTACACACACTGCATGACTTAAGAAAAATTCATTGTTTTACATATCATTTTTAAGTTCATTTAACCCTTTCCCTCATAGAGGACACCATGAAAAGACCTATGCGAACAGCATAAAACCAGATCAGCCTGCGAGTAACTCGCAGGCTGATCAGGTTTTATGCTGTTCGCTGATCCTCAGTGGTCTGGAAATGAGGATTTTGTAATTAAATTTGGTAAGGTTAAACTGTGGTTTTTCTGCAAATCAGGCTTTATGTGATACCTATTGAGGGCGTCAAAATGAGTATATATGAGGGAAAGGGTTAATTAATATTCATAAAGTTATGAAGCTATGCATAAATATTCATGAGGTAAAGGGATAACAGATTTTAAAGGATATAGTGTCTTTAAAGTTTATACAAATAAAGAATCAGTTAAGAATAGTTTTGCAAAAAGCCTATATGATATAGGGGAGAGAGGTCTAAGGGGGAGAACTCTTGCCATTTTAGCACTTATATGATGGAGTCACTCTTCTGTTTTGGGGAGTTTTGGTCAACTAGAATAAATGTTTCATAAACAAAGAATATTCACTTCCAAGTATGGAATACATCTCATATGGAAAAATAAGCAACAAACAAAAAACAAAGAAATGGAACACCCTCATTGACCCGCATAAAGGTAAAATGGCCAGGGAAAACATTGGAACACATTGTGCATAGGAAATCATGAAAGAACGTTTATGATAATCACAATGGCACAGTCCGAGCACTACATACAACATATGTCTAATATAAAGCAATCTCAAAGTAAGGAAAAAATGGAGTCAAATACATCCATAAATTTATATGAGTATAAATCCACAGGATATACTCATAAGGAAGATAGAGGTTCAATCCAAGACTATCCCCAATGGCAGAGAGGTTACAGCATCGGCCCTTGGGGACAGGCTGTTGCAGGTTTGTGCCCTGGCTTCAAAATGATATTGGAAGCTCTAAGCTCGACACTCAACATGTAGGATTTATTCCAAGACTGAAATCCTGAAGCTAGGATAAAGCATGCATGCCCGATATCCTACATGTCTGTGTAATATTGCAGCGTGGCACCTCTATTTCATGTGAAGAAGCCTTCAAGCTTGCTTAGCAGTATTTAAAGGTATTTTTATCTAAAAATATATTTGTATGAAGAATATATCTGTAATTTCTGATTCTGAGAGAACTAATCATGAATGGGAACTATATACATGTATTATTATAAATCATAAAATTTAATTGAATTGATTTAAACAATCTACTGATACTCAATTTTTGTAACTATACTTTTCTTACTTCATGAATATACCAACCAATAAAATAGGAACAATACTTCCAAGAAATATACAGAAATATTTAAGTATTTTTAATTAAAGTAACAGGGATGATGAAACATATCCTTCAGTCCACTGTATTTAAGTAGAACTTTGGATGGTGGAAATGAAGCCAATGTTATTTTATCACACGATGTTCCTTGTAACCATTACATATTTTTTTTATATTCAACACATGTAATATAACAATGTCACGACGTCATTAATTTAAACCTTATATAATTCACAGAATAAAAATGTGCAAAAATGTGCGCAAAACGTCATAATAGTATTATTCCATTTAATCTCTGAATTTAAAATCATTTGATAAAAAGAATCTCACATGAGCTGTCATATAATATAAACATTTATTACGCTTGTCCAAGAAAAGAAAGGAAACTTGCTTTTTACCATTTTTTTAAACTTGTGTAATAAAATTTTATATTGTATGACAACTCATGTGAGATCCTATATATACCATTCATCTCTAATAGACAATAGTTAACTGTTTAGAGCTTTGACAAACTGATCAAACCCAGATCAGGAGTTCCTCCCAGGAGCCTTGCAGGTCTCCTGTTTGCTCATACATTATTGTACAGGTAGTTTGGATTCTACAGCCTGCATGGCAAAGAAAAATCTATTATTTCATATACCATTTAAAGGTTCAGAAATTTAATATTCATTAAATCATAAATCTGTGCATGAATATTCATGAGGTGAAGGGTCAAACTACAGATAATCCTGATCAGACTGAAAACACTTCTCACTTTGATCATTCAACATACCAGAGTAATAAACAGTATATAAACAGTATATCCCTTTACTTTCATAAAGACTCATTTTGACCCATTTGCAAATAGAGCAAACTTGGAACATACAGCTCCTATAGGAACTATCAGATCAGGGTCTCCTCACTGTTTGCTCATACCATAATGTGGTTCAGTTTCTACACAGTAGAAAAAAATCATGATTTCATATACTGCTTAAAAGTTCAGTTCATTAATATTCATCAAGTCATATATTTGTACATGAATAATCATGAGGTAAAGGGATAGACTCTTATCAGCCAGTCACCAGTATATTTACATCAGACATTTAATGGCTTTCATGTGGTAAAGCTGTAACAAATTCCAGTGACTGGGAAAGATTTTTTTTTCAGTTTAACATTTGGCATGGTTTTTGCAATTACAGTTAACCCTGTGAACAAAGGGCACTTGACGGAAATTAAAAACTGACCAAAACTGACCTTTATCTGGAGGTGGTTGTTATTCAGAGGTAAGAATCTCTATAAAGACCCTTTCACAGTTGGTTATTCAGAGGTAAGAATCTCTATAAAGACAATGCTGGGACTCCAGTCCCTGGCCTTTGTGCACAGGTTGGCTGTTATTCAGAGGTGAGCGCTAACACAGGTTTGATTGTATTCATCAAAATCTATGTAACATTATTTTATTCTTTAAAAGTGACTCTTGAATAAAAAAAAAAAAATGACATTTTTTGTGTCAATGTCGCTATGGTACAGGTCTCCTCTATGTTGAAGCAACTAAGTAAAAATCTAATTTTCATTAGAACTTTATTTCATATATAAATGATACTGACCAGTGCAACAGAAAAAGGACATGCAATATATATTTTTCACAACAATTAAGTACAAATCACCTGCAGGACCAAAAAATTAATAAAAAAAAAAGATGTTTAACAGCTTAAAGCTAAAACAACATAAATATATTTTTTTTTTTTTCATAATCTATTCAAGTTAAGACGTATTCATCCTAAGTTAAAACAAGTTAAAACAAGTTCTTATACAATATACTATTTAAATGCTATAAAAGTACAACATACTATAAGTATGTATTTACTAATTTAGTTCTCTGAATTGAGAGCTACTTAACCCTTTCCTTCATATATACTCATTTTGACGCTCTTAATAGGTACCACATAAAGCCTGATCTGCAGAAAGCCACACTTAAACCATACCAAATTTAATTACAAAATCCTCATTTCCAGACCACTGAGGAGCAGCGAACAGCATAAAACCTGATCAGACTGCGAGTTACTCGCAGGCTGATCTGGTTTTATGCTGTTCGCATAGGTCTTTTCATGGTTTCCTCTATGAGGGAAAGGGTTAATATACTACTCTATTTTCTCATGTTCTATTATGAATACAATGTCATTATGATCAAAGTCACAGCAAATACGATACCAATAGTTTGAACTGGAACAGGAGAAAAACTATCTACTGGTAAATGTATCACTAGACTGAGAAGTAATCTTTTAGTCTAAACTTACTTATCTTACATCAATCTGGAAACAAGTTCTTACAACTTACACTTGCAGTTCCTAGTTAGACCAGTACTCTGAGCCTTGGAAGGTCATGAAAAAATTCTTGCCCCCTCTCCCCCCTCCCATCATCGTATGTCAAACCCACAACCGTGGTTCTGCAGTATTTCAAGCAGACGACCATTGTCCAACATCTGGAAAAAAATCTTAATCTAAACATTTTGATTTTCATTCCTGAATTCAGTAACAATATAGCATCCCCAGCTGATAAGCACAGCCAGTTAAGAATTTTGCAAAATTGGTATACCTAGTGTACAAAACTTATGTTTTCTGATGGAAAGAAATAATAAATCAATATGAAACTTATATATCTTAAATGTATATAAAATTATCTTTCTAATGATTTATGGTTTTTTGTTGTAATGTTCCTATTGCTGTTGTTTTTGTGTGTAAAACCAGTCAGGTAAGTAAATTTTGTGTAATTTCGCACTACCGTGTACCTGACCAAGAAATGATCACACATATGTTGCATGATCGCTTTTCGGCTAACAAGCGGGATTAGCTACCTTTGGATGAAAAAAAAAATCTCTTTAAATTATCAGAAAAGAGGCTATTTTTAATAAATCCCTGAATTACTACAAAAATACTGACTTGGTGTTCATCACTAACAAAAATGCATGTATATCACCCTACAGCAAGTAGTCCTCCCTCATAACACTTTTCATTATATAAAGGTCACAAGGTCAATCTTGCAGTTTTTTTGTATATTTGTAAAGGTACAAGGTACATGAATAACGTGAGAGAAAAGAAGGACATAGAAAAATACACCGATAATTCACAACCTAGCATACTGTGTATTTCATTTGATGAGACAGTCAGTAAAATTAACCCTTACCCTGCTGGAACCGTAAGTGCTAACTTTTGCTACCAGTAAAGAGCCAGGCCAGACCGTACATCCGTGCAGGCTAGCTTGGCTCTTTACTGTTGGTTGATCAACTACAAGTTTTCATCTGGTTATCCCCTAAAATTAATAATGGACAGTTCCAAAAAAGATGCCACCTAAGTCCATTTCAGAAATTCAGCAGGTTTAAGGGTTAAGATAGTATATCAGAGGGAGTGGGGGTCTGGGGGTTATAGGAGATTTAGTAACTTGTTAGTTCTTTTGCCAAAAAATGTTTGTGCTTATCAATATGTGAAGTATTTAGTAAATTCCTTATAAAATCCCATAGTTACTAGTATGTTGGCTCAAGATCAACATGTAAGTTTTGCAAGATCATTTATTTTGTGTATTGAAATTTAAAACAAAAATAGAATTATAAATTCAAATAACTCTGAAAAGCATTTTAGCAATCTCCGAAATACAGGTTTATCCTTTTGACAACAGTATGAAAATGGTAGTAAATATGTGTAAAACTTGATATCTGTTGTTATTATACACAACACCATAACTCTGTATATAACTTACTTAATTTCTCTTTGTCTGCCTATTCCATAACATTAAAAACAAGTAACTGGTGTACAAGCAACACATGAGTCCCCTACCAGTGAGGTGAATAATTTTTTCCGTTACCATAGAAACCAGAATTTTGATCCAAGTGACGGGCTGAATCTCCATACTGCCAGCTATTAATAAACCAAGTTTCATAATATTATCTTAAAAGGTTTTCAGTTATCGCGGGATCCAGAGGGCAAACCTATAGTCCCATCCAGTGTAAAAACTGGTAGAGGACTAAAAGTTCTATTTAGAATTTTCCTCCACTATCTAGCAACAAGATGTTCCTACAGATAAATAAAAATAATGTTATATAACTTCCTTACTTTCTAATTGATATCTAACAATATTTCAAATGCACATTTAAATGAACATTGACAGTTCTCTTACATAAGTTACCAGTTACCAGTAATAATTCATATTATAAATAGTATCAGATCTGAATCTTGAAGTACATTTATACATTTGCAAGTCAAACATTTCTGTATTACAATGTCTGAAGAGTCAAAAAATACAGCAATTCTTTTCAGCACTTTGGGCAATAATCTTTGTTTCACATATTCTGAAAAGTAAAATCAATTCTAAAAACCTTTATTTAAATTACTTTTATTATATCTATGTTTGGCAAAATTCAGAAATACTAAATATGTTTAATATAGATACATCCACTTTGACTTCATATGCATAATTCTATCATTAAATATATTTCATCTTTTCTTTTTT
>CM037779.1:66169229-66204901 GCA_021229015.1 Solen grandis | reverse complement strand
AAAATATAATGAGCTTAAACAATTAACAAAAAACTCTGCGGTTCCAAAAAACTATTCAGAAGAAGAAAGGCAAAAATTAATAGAACAGGGGAGAAAAGAGGCAATGGAGATAATATCCAAAAATATAAAAACTGTATAATATTGAATTTTTATAATACGTTAGAAAACCCTCCTCCTCCATATTCAGAGTGGTAAAAAATGGTTCAGGAAAAAAAACATAATTTTCTTTATTTTTTTTCATTGTTGTTTTTTTTTAAATTTTACATTAGTATGATTTTTTTTAATTTTACATTAGTGTGATTTTTTGATTTTTTTAACTAATAGTAGTATAGGTATTGAGAGTGTTTGCTTTTTGGGGGTTTACACATGATAAGCTAGACGCGCGGATTAGCGCGTCTGGATTTTGAAGTGTGTTAGACCCGCAGTGAGCTAGACACTCTCAATACCTATACTACTGATACGAGTGGTAGTTTGTTTTGATGATGATAGAATGAACACCATGAATCACATTTAATATTAAGTATGGCGATAAATATTTCCTACGAAACAAGAAAATGTATTGTTTAAGTGCAAGTAAAACAAATAATTATCTCCCATTAAACAAAAAAAAGACTTTTCAAAGCATAGTTGGACGTGAATGTAAAATTGCAGAACTGTAAAAAGATACAGGTATTGAAATTTATGATGTGTAATAACTTTAGCCTATCTTTATTATGAATAGATTGAAGAAGTGGACACATATTTTTCACAAAGTGCAATGGCCCTTTGTTTATGAATATTTTTATTTGTTGAATTTAACGTCTCAGAATTTTTTTTCAGTCATTTAGGGACGATGTCTACATGAGACAGGTCTAGTGCTGTCACATTGTAGTATCAAGCTGTACGCAGACATGTGACATTATACCACACCCAGTCACATTATCCTAGGAATATTACAACATTTTTCCATTTTTACCCTTATCCCCGGGCCAAAAACCGGTTCCTTTTAAAAACCATATCCATATTTTACGACTTTGGTTTGTCGCGTCCGGTATGAATATATCAAATAGTTACTTCAGTGAACATTATATATGTATTATGTATGGCATGTTACAAATTACTTTGCTTCCATCTAATAACATTTTTTATCTCATAATTATTCGGGTATCAATTTGTCAGCTTACGAAAATTAATTGACTGAACTTTAAATGGTATAATGAGACTGTGGATTTTCCTTTGCCATGCAGACTGTGTAAAATCTAAGCTACATCTTGTATTAGCAAACAGATAAGAACATGATCAGACAGCTCCTAAAAGATTATACATGAGTATACATGTAGAAAGGGATTAAAACAGGTTAAAAAAAAGACAAGTATGTATGCGATGTACCATTAAAAGCAATAAATAAGATAACTTCATAAGTGGAATTGTGAACTCCTTTATATGGGATGGAATATGCGCCAGTTCATTTCTTTTTCTAATTTTCAAGATGCGTATAACAATTACAAAATACTTATTTTAAAACTCTTCTTACAATTGCGTAAATATTACAGTATTTTCAAAAGTCTTATTTCACTTACAAATTACTTAACAGTGTTAAACTTGGAAACGAGTAATTACATGAATCCCATCGCGACAGGCTTTTCCTTTTTTTATTTCTGGTTGTCATGATCATTGCATGTGGAAATCTTGAGTTCAGAGTTATTTTAATAAATATTTTGCCACATATCTGGTACAGATAATATGAGGAGATGAAGAGAAATATATAAACTTCGTGTGGGTCTCAAAATATATGCCACCTGGTCCACATTTGTGCACCGGTACCCGTTTTTTTTTTGTGATGTCGTTCTACTTTCGGTTTGGCGCTATCCCTTACAGATATAGGCGTGACAAACAGTACAAAAAATGCATATTGGCGAAACAAATGTCACCTAAGATCTAAACATGTGCAACTTATCGCCCTCGTCTAACAACATTGCCACTTCTGGTCAGTACAATATGTACAGGCCTGGATATGTTTTGGAGAAATAACGCATGTGCCAGGTGTTCAGATATTTTGCGTTATAACTGGAAAAGTAGGCATACCATACACTTTGAAAATACGGGTGTTTTAATGTGAAGCAAGCTCTGCTGCCTTTATCATCCACTGTGTTTTGCGGTACTGGTCGGTCTCCATATAATTATTTTACAATGATTTTGGTGGGCTCATCGATAAACATAGATTAACTAATTAATCACTTTCTTTCCAGTAGCACTTATTATGGGTTATTTACTTTGCTTTAGAATTTAAGTTTTCTCAGGTAAGCTTGGTATATTCAAATGCAGTTCTTCATTCTAAAAAGTTAAATTTGTAGAAAAAAGAGAGGAAAAAACATCCATATATATAATGTAATGATATTAATCATAAAAACAAATACAACTGGAAAAGCCTATTTGGCCATTTTATTATCATATCATTCTTACAGTATATTCCTAATCTGACACTTATGACTTAGTCAATTAATTAAATAATTTTTTTTTTATCCAGATTTTCCAAAACCCACAATCAACAAGGCCATAGAAACATAATTTAGAAAATTAAATATAAACATTTTTTTTTTTATTTAAGACCTTTGCTCCAACCTGGGAAAGAAAGGGACATTAAAGCAGTTCTGTGTGAAAAGAAAAGAAAATTTGAACGAAACGATAATCCAAAATACTTCAGAAAACACCTGGAAGCAACATATAACAAGCTACAAGATATAGTAGGCTTTGAACTGCTAAGAAGCCTGTCCAGAAGTAGATGTGATCTTAAACTTATTCCTTTGCCTCCTGATGGATACACTGTCAAGTTCATGTGCAACTCGAGTAACTTGGGACATATGTTATGTTACATAAGGTCAATCCAGCAAAATATGTCTGACATACATATTTGAAGGGAAGGCAAAAGGATATGGAAAAAAATGTCATGCAGGAGAATGTACCCTATATCCTAACAGTCATGATCTTTTCTTAGTTAGTTTGACTTTTTTCGATAGGGTGGGTGTTGGCTGATTCAGTTTCAGAGGGACATACTTCTTCCAAATATCTTTGCTTTATGACCCTTTTTAAATAGAAAAAAAAATGTTAAAGATGTGTTTAATAATCTCCAATTTCTTTCCACGGATGTTCCTAATAATTCCACAGGAAAATGCATACCTGTATTGGGGGTCAGGCAAGGGTACATAACTCTGTCATGAGTTTTAACATAGTTATGCTCCCTTTTTATTTAGAATACTATCTCTTACCTTTAAATTAACCTTTAATATGGAAAATTGGATTTTGACATAATTAATCCCCTTTTTCCGACTCGATTAATCTTTTTGCACAAACTCACTTTTTTAAAGAACCCTTTGATATATTGTAAAACATTATTATTGCTCTTGGATACATTTTGATAATATAGAGATTCATGTTTTGCCTTAAATTGCAAAATTTTTTTTATTTAAAGATATAAGATTTCAGGTCTGTATCTCAGCAATCAAAATTAAGTTAGATGATTTTTAGTTCGAATTTTTTCAAATAAGTGACTTTTTGACTTAAAAATTTCCAATTTTGTTGAGGTTTTGCATGCAGGTACTATCAAAGCCATATCTTATAAACCATTGCATGTACTATATTAGATACAGTAAAACTTTAAAATATATTGCTTACACTCCAATCTACTGAATTAAGAAATAGAAATAACTTTTAGTTTATTTTAATACAAATCATGGGCCATTTTTGACTTGGTAGAAGTTATGCTCAGTAATATCTTCACTTGCCCCCCGTACAAGGAAAAGGTAAAAGTTAAGCATGTAATTTAATATTATTAATATATCTTTGTTAGCAGCAATGGCTGTTGATTTAATCCAGTAATCTTTAAACTCATTAGCAAAAGAATAGTTCAGTGCGCTGTCCTACGGACCGCTCTTGATAAAATCATTGTTGAAATTGTATAGAATTTATTTCAGAGTACCAGCAGCTGTCCTGAAAAAGAAACATCTCATTCATTGTTGTTGATCGTTAGCTGTTAAATTAGTGTTCTGAGTAACTCTTCAGCTTGTTAACCCGCTGAACCATAGGTTTGAGAGGGAGATATTTTTTGGCATTGTCTGCCATATCGTCCGTTTTTTGTTTATTTGTTTGTTGTTGTTTTGTTTGTTTTTTTGTTGTTGTTTTTTTTTCTCCATGTGGAGCTAAATCTCAAAATATGTGAGCCAGAGACAGAAATGCTCAATAGCATGTAAAGTAGAAAATCTTGAAGATTTATGATCATGAGCCTTGAATAAATTGGAAAAAGCTATTATAAATATCTTCAAAACAGTGAGCCAGGGTCACTTTTACAGGAATGTTCACCAGCATGTTCACTTATACAATGGATAGCCACATTCAATAGTGGTTTCTTTATGGATTCTTATGCTTCATCCAATCTATGTAGGATGAAGAAGTGAAGTGTTAAGGCCCGTAACTCTAGCTCATATGATTATTTAATAATTTCCCTTAATTTATTTTGTTTAAAAAGTATAGTCCGGAACATAACTACCATTTGGGCATGTATTGGAGACTGAATCTTCACACGTCTTTCCAGCTCTTCGACCTTCCTGGTGGTAGGGAGGGGGTGGGGTTGGGTGATGAAATAAGTAGATTAATGCCGTGGTTCATATGTAGTGTATCTTTGTTATCATCTATGATTATTAGCAAATGCTGGAATAGTCTAGATGTCTGCTGTCTTGACATATCTTGTTGTAAAATAACTGACGCACAAATATCCAGTACTATATGCGCCATGAGTCCCAATATTTTACGGGAATTTCTCCAGCGTGTGAACCTTCAGAATATGTTTGCTGTTTTAATCAGTTTTAAACCAGTTCTGCCATTTTGAATTGATTAAAAAATAGCTATGCTGCATATGTCTCAAAAACTTTTAAGTGGTAGAACTCTTGCTTTTGTTGTAATTTTTATGTTTGCATGGAATTAATGTTTTGCATGGAAAACATAATTATGAAAAGAATATACATTTTATTAACTTCATTTAAATTGACTCCATGTAATTTAACCATGACTTTCATTGTTATTCATCATTCATATGTACAGTACGTTTGTATGGGCTTTGTGTCTGACAATTATTTACGTTTCTTTTAGCTTATACATTTGAATACAGTGAATTTACTTCTGAATAGTGTTTCTGTTGCATTGGACTTAAGTTCCTAGAAAACATTTACTCAAAGACCTAGGTAGATGAACTGTCAGCTCTTCAGCTCAAACATATCACACCTGAGCTTCACCAAACTTAATCTCTCTCTATATTCTGTGACAGCATACATCCTTAGCTTTTCATGAATGTTACTCTCTACTCTTCAAAGTATTTAGCATGATGGCATTTCCGTCTGGCTCTTGTTTACAATTAATTTTCAAGAAAATCCAGAAAATGTTTCTGTATTTAAAACACATGATCACGTAAAATATTATTCCATATACAAACTAATAAATAAACATCATGAAAATCAAATTAAAGACTATCAACCTAGTTTGATTAAGTTCACGCATTAAAAGTAAGTACAGATTTGTATTAAAAGTAAGTTTTATTGCATTAGATTAGGTTGTGTGCTGATTATAAATAAGTAATTAAAGACACTCCCCATTTAGACAAATATTAAGTGCCAATTTCAATTGTCTTTTAGCATCGTTTGTTCTCAGGTGACTTTCACATTTTTTTATTTTTTATTTTTTTTTTATTTTTTTTTTTTTTGTTTTTCAGAGATCCAGCAAGCAATAGGACATGTTCTACATTTAACGAAGATTTTCCTATGGATCATCTTCGGTACATGCAGACAGCTGTTACAGTACACAGGAAAATACTTCAGTAGTTGTTCCGCCGCCTGATTATTAACAAGAAATTATAATTAATCATCATAAAAATGTTACCTGGTTCATTCTGTCACGATTGACCCGTATTATGGAAAAATTAGGTATGTCTACAAGTTATTGTCGGGCCTCATTTTAATGGGTATTATGAGTTGTGAGTTAGCGGGTATTATAAGTTATTTACTAAACGCGTTATTTTGCTAAATTATTGTTTAAGTACATTGTTTGCTTCTAAAATAAAGCATTTTAGCGTTTATTTCATTAAAACAATTCAAGTATTTACAAAGTCGAAGATGTGTACATTGAAGTTTTGATAAGCGTATCGGTAAAATTTACCATTACCAACTGGACAGGGACGTTACGGTAAAACACAACTTGGAGCGTAAGTGTCCATAATATACGGCATTTGATAGTTCTAAAACTTGGGACAGACTAGTCCTATAAATAAGCCATTGCGTATCGATTTAACATTTTTGGCATTTTTTGATACGCTTTGTCTTATTGCTCGCCGTATACATTGTTGTAGCAAACTCCCCGTGAATTATAAGCATAAACATCAACAATTCATTATGAAAACACATTGAATTTATAGCAGACACAATAATTTACCATAACAGTTAAGAAATTATTAAGAAGGTAAATTACTTTAGAAAAGAACAACACCTACCGTTCCTACTTTTATATCGTCCATTACTTATGATGAGCACCGAGTTGTACTGAATGAGCTGTGTATAGTTCGGGTTGAACTGAGAACACGAATCCAAGGTAGACATCTTTTTTTTCGGCGTAGCTGTCTAATACTCAGGGATGATGGCATGAGATAATGCTGAATGAGTATTTTAAGGATAATTATGTTCCTTACTCACGGAAAAAGTTACTCTCGATTGTTTGCTGTGATGACAACTAGCTAAATCACAGACTTTGTATTCACCAAATTTAATAAGGTATTCTAACTGAATTTCAATTTCCTTGATAAGTATATATAGTTGGTTTTTTTTCAGAAACACTTCTCTTTGATGCATACCGTCGAAATAAACTTACTGTCCGCTGTAACCATCTTAAATAACGAGTAGTGAGCGAGGTAATCCTCATTCACTAACTTGTTACTTAATGCCCCCCCCCCAAAAAAAAAGAACACCAAAAAAAAAAAAACACGCTATTAACTCAAATTCATTATTACTTTTTTAAGAAAAAGGTAAGTGTTCATTCTTTTTCATTTCGAACTCTTCGCAAGCCTATTTTTACTGTAGCTTCTTTTACTGAGTTATAAACAACAAAATAGATATCGCCCCGCTCTTTTGCTGGCGGCTTTGAATGCTTTTGCTTTTTTACTTTAAAAATTAAAGATCATCCACCATTATAGCCCGTTAAGGATTAAGCATTATGTGTGGTATTTTGAATGCCTCTACTGATACGATTTGACTTATTTATAGGATTAGTACTGAGCCAGCATGCAGAATTGCAATCTCACAAAGAATGGATTTTAATATTGTTTAGAATTTGGAAAAGGATTTCCGAGTTTTTGTTACAGTTGCAAACTTATATTTTTCAAGCTACCCATGATTTATTGATTTGTTTTATTGCTTGCTCATTTTGGTCTTATAAATTGCACAAAGTCTGGTGTCGGAAGTACTGGAACCACATTGTACATTAGATTTAACGCAATGTTTAGTCGCCGTCTGGAAAAAATGAAATACTGCCCCACCCACCCCCGACTAATTTCCCAACCAATTTCTTTCATTTTAACAGCCAAAGTTTGGAAATATTCATAAAATGTTGAATCCAATCTATACGTTTGATTTTCTGTCGCCAATACCGATACGAATGTTCGTTGAACACGTTCTTTTATATTTTGTGGGTATTCGTGACATAAGTTACGGATTACTTAGCTCATTTGTCTTTGCCTGATGGAAATGATAAGTATAGTATTAATGTGTCAAGAGTTAAGTATGTTGTTCTTATTTTATTTTTCATATGGTCAACACCATAATTGATGGTGGCTCATGGTCGGCATATTACTATAATTAATAAGTTTACAACAATTTTTATATAAGCTGTAGGGTACAGATCTCCAAACTATAGACACTATAATAAAACTGTTCAAAAGTAAACATAAGATGTTTCAGGACAATCATCATTTTTTAAAATCTTTTATGATTTAATTTATTGTTTACTTTCGACTGGCTGTTTTAAATATTGAAAACCTAATTAGACCTAAACCATTTGCATGTTTTTTTCCTTAATTCATTTTAGATATGATTACACAAGACATTTTAACTAACCTTGATTCATGTTTGATAGCATTCAAAGATATATTGTTCTGTATCCATGATTTATGGATACGATTATGCAATACACAATAATAAATCGTGATAAATGATGGCTAGTATTACAAAGATAAGGCCATACACGAATGTTTAGGGAAAGAGTAAGAACTTCGTTTGAATTTAAGTTTCCACTTAACAACCCAAAAGACAAGTACACAATTTCAACAACGCGTATTCTATACATTTTAATGCTGTCAGTTGAACAGATAAAATACCAATTTGAGGACAAATGCTATAATTTTCAACCAATCCTTGAACGTGTGACATTTTCATTTTGGGCGGGTCAAAAAGAAACTCCTTTGTTTCAAAATGTGCCAATTTCTTATTTGGGCAAAATTGTTCCCACACCTATTACTATATAAATGACAGTCAGTGTGACCATGTATATGGCCTGTGTAACATAGAGCTGTGTGAACCGGGATGGCGGGGACCCTAATGTGACCATGGTGATTTTCATTTTTATAAGACGTGGTATCCAAATTGTTGTACTGCAATTAAACTGTAATATCCGTGTTTCGCAATATCTATGTTAAATACTAATCATCATTTAGTATACACTCATATTCCTTTGGAATTGAACTTGGGAAATATAGACATGTCTGAAAGAAACATTTCTTCGGTCTTGTTAATATTCGTTTGGATTCAAGTTTCATCTTAATAACCACAAGTGCAAAAATCAATAACGCGTACTCTATACATTTCTATTGATGTCATTTGGACAAATGAAATATATGTACCTATTAGAAGACAAATGCTATATTTTTCAATTTAACCTTGAAAATGTGATTTTTTTAATGCGGGACAATATCCAATTTGCCTTACAAAACTGTCCTCACACCTGTCACTCTGTAAAATATATTCAATGTGACCACACAGGTGGCATGTGTAACTTCGAGCTGTGTGAACAGGCATGGTTGAGACCCTCGTGTGACTAAGATGATTTTCATGTTATTAAGACGTTATAACCAAATTGTATTACTGCAATTGAACTGATAATTATAAATTTGATAATTCTGCATTATTTGTGTTTCACTATTTTAAATGTTTAACTTTATTTATTTCATAATAAACATTAATATTTATTTGGATTTAAACTTGGTTTTAGCACTCGGCAATATGGACATGTCTGAACAAAAGGTCAATTTGGTCAGGTTTATATTCTTATGGATGAACGATAAGAACTCTTTTTGAACTCCAGTTATGACTTTACAGCCCCAAAAAACACTTGCTAAATTGAGATTAGTCTGTTTTAAGGTTAATTAAAGTAACAAAACATATTTTTTTACCGATCCTTATCCGATCAGACTAACAAAATGTTAAAATCGCATTAAATAATCATTTATATTGAGACCATTAGTACAATATCCAATACGAACAAAACTGTTCTCACATCTGTTACTGTATAAATGACAGTAAATGTAACAAGGTAGCAAATGTAAGGTAATAAAGTGTGATTCGGGGTGGCGATGACCCTCATGCTACCAATGTATGTTTAACTAAATTATTTCTTGGGAAAATCAAATTATACAACGGAACTATTAATATCCAGAAATTTAAGACCAGCTATCGTATTTTACACATTTGATATTAACTTTTAATACCAAAATTAAGTATATATGTCATGTCTCTTCCCAATTCGTTATATCCGTGAGATTTTTTGAATGAGTTCATAGCTGATGCTTTTTGTTTTAGTTGAAAAAATGTATCATCACCAGAAGTAACATATAACGAAGACGACACAGTTCCTTCTTAATCAATATTTTCTTCTTTCATGTCTGTGGTAGTTTTGCTCTCATTGTCCACGTATGCATTAAAGTGTTAAGAACAATAATCAGAAGCTCTAGATAAACAGATATATCTCTTTTATAAATCATTTTATAATATTGAAACAATATGGTTTGTAAGCAAAATGTGTGGATCAAATGACAATCAAATGGCAGTCTGTATGAAAAACGTTTCATAATCGATAAAATTTAAATTATAATTGTTTCCTATAAGGGTAGCCTAAATAGAATATTAACTACTCAATAGAAATAAGCCAGTTACGATATAATGAAATACCCGTATATTGCTATTCATGCTTAAACGTCGTTGAAGCAACATTGAAAGAATTAGCTCGTATTTTAGACATCTTATCCAATGTTGTTCACGAGAGTCCGATTCCGATTAAGGAGTCATTGTAGCATTTATTCATTTCATTATTACTATAATAATAAATGTTTCGCAGTTTTCCTTGCAATGATGTTATTCTTGTTGTGCTTAATTTCAGCAATACCGAACCTTTTTCCAGCTTATAACGAAAATCATACAGCTTACTTGGTGTCCGTTATAGCTGTGTTACAGTCATCGTTGTTGTTATGACTGTATGCGTTTTGAAGAGAAGAACTCGGTGTATGAGGTAAGATTAAACTTTTTACAATTCTTTGATCATGTCATAATGTCAAAAAGGTATTTTTGATGTCACTAAATTGCTATTCGGATTGCTTGACATTGTATATTAGTTCATCATATTACCTTAATATTGACAAGGAGCCTAATACATTGTTTGTATCAGATATATACCTTCAGAAAGTGCTAATTAGGGTCCCTTGAAACCTGATTTTAGCACCCCGGTGGGTCTTTTTGCCCTCTGGGTTTTACAAGGCGGCAATCCTTGGTAATCCTCTATTTTATTTAATATCCTGTCTCCGTGTTGTTGTTGCTTTTTATTGTGTGTTTTTGGTGTTGTTATTGTTGTTGTTTGTCTATTTACTTGCACCTTTCGCCTTTCCTTATTCGACAGCTCATATGTTTCTGTATGTTTTTTTTAAAGTAATATATATTTTTCTCTTATGTAGTGGATTACTTACCAGAAATACAGAAACCCCTGGAAATCCAGCAGCAAGTAACCTACATGAAATGATTGAGATGGTCGCAATCGATCGAGATATACCTGACTCAACCGAGCCGGGTAATGACCAGGGGGTGGACATAGAAGAAATGATGTCATCTGATCCTGATTTAGAGCGTGAACATATGGAAATCATATCGTCCTCCGATATAGTTCCAGAACGTGAATTTATTGCAAACACAGCATCTTCTGATCCTGAATTGGAACATTAGAAGATAGAAAACAAAGTATATTCTTATACTGTTTAGAGCAGAATGTGAATAAATTAAAATCATATCATCTTCTGATAGAGTTTTAGAACGAGAGTATATGTCAAACACAGCATGTTCTGATCCCGATTTAGAATGTGGGTGAATAGCAAACACAGTGTCTTACGGTGCTATTTAGAGCGTGAATATATGGCAAACACAACGTCTGATGATAATTATCCCACCTACTTTAGTCCAAATTTTGAGCGAGGATGAATAAATTTAACAAAGTGAGCCACTTCCGGTCCCATTTTACAGAGCGACTTTATAAAATAAATGCAAAATAGATTTGATATGTTGGGTATTAAATTATATGAATACTTAGAGATCGGAATTCTGTTAATATTATAATATCCTTATTATATCACTTATATTGCCATATTTGAATTACCGGTAGACATAAATAAAGATATAGACATATTTTCGAAAGTGTGCGCTTTATCGATGCTGCTTGGGGAATCTTACTAAAAACAATTACTTTCCTTATTCATTTAGTAAATCTACTGTTATAGCTACAGTGTGTATATATGAAGGAGAGAAGTTGGCGGATGCATAATAAGAGTATGTTTTATGGTTTCCTCAGAGAAAGAAAAAGAGGAAGAAAGACAGGTATATAACTGGTCCGATATGACCAAGCGTGACTTGAGAAAAGACTGACCATTAAAACATAGCCTCCTGCACATGCACGATTAACCCGTGAATGTTGCCACTTGGGGAATTCTTGTTATTTTGAAAATTGACTGGTGTTATTAACACAATCCTTCAAAGGCAATCATGTAAAATGATTGAGTACTAAAAATGCGCCTCGTCGTATTGTCGATCAACTTCAACGACTTCAGTTTATGTCATTTTTCTTATAGAGCAATTGTTTAACATTTAATCAAAGTTGCTGAATTAGTCTACTTATCTAAATTCTGGTTGATGTGGTTATCATTCAATGTTATACTCCGTAAATATTGATATACTACTTGAATTGCCTCATGTGACAACCTTCCTTTATAAATCAACTGAATACCATTTAAACGTGTTCACTAGTTACTCTCAATATTACAATAAAGTTGACACGGTAAAGTCCATATGACTCCTAGTTTCTCTACATTACACGTGGATAAAAGCTAACCGGAAATAAACAAAGCCATGTGAGGAAAGAAAGATGTGCAAATACCGGGACCATGACATGAATTCGTCAATTCTGTAACTATAATTCTAAACATAAAATGACACTTTTTTTTCTGATCGAAATTGGAAAACATATGTATGTATGTATGTATGTTTGTTTGTAATAGTATGCATATGATTGTATGCTAAATGTGTGCTTGGAATTACTCTTTCAAACATGCAATCTTGTTTAATGAATTTTATATTAATATAAATTATTTTGTTATGAAAATTGCTTAGACGTAATTAAAAATTAATTAAATCAAAAACAGTTCACTCGACTTAGATTGTGCTCACATGACTTAGAAATTGAAATAGGAAGACAAATCGGAAATAACAGAGAAAATAAGTTATGCAACGTATGAAACTTAAATGCAAAAAAATCTATATATCATTTCTTTTTATGTTTTTCAAGATATTCTAGTATACGCCAAAAATATTTATTTATAAAGGAAGATTTGATTATTCGTAAAAATACCTTAATTATTTTATTTTGCTGTTTCTTGAATTCAAATGTTCAGTATTTGTTTCTTTATTTTTGTGATTGTATCTTTGACATGCTTAATAAATTTAGATTATAAATGGCCAAAAGCAAATTTTATTTGCTCACTAATGCCAATAACTTTTTACCAGAAAAAATGAGCGGGACCGAGAAAAAGTGTCGGTTGATAAAAGGGCTAAATCGTTTCGGACATTTTGCATTGTATTACCATGCACAGTTCCCTGAGTGAACAGAAGTTTACAAAGTTATTTATTGTGACTTGAAATAATTCACATTTGTATGTAATATTTTTGTATGGGCGCCTCAGAGTAATAACTATTTAAATGTTATTGTAAACATTCATGTACTTCTCAAAACAATTAACTATTAAATTTTTTTGTAAAAATTCATTTGAAGTAATTTTGTATAAGAAATAAATTTTAAAAGTATATATATATATATATATATATATATATATATATATATATATTTAGGGCGAGCTGGGCACAGTGCTATAAATCTGGGCGCCTGTGTAAGCGAAACATGTAAGTGATCCCGCTTCCGTAGAGGCTTAGTTCGAGATCGTTCACTGACTGGTAACAGAACAATATCTCTTTAATGTGTGTTATCCACTACAAAATTATAAAAATCTATCGGTTAAAAGTATAAGTCCAAGTGCGGGTAGATAGGGTATTAAAAGAAACCTGTGTTAAATTATTTGTCAGTTAAACATATTTTTATATGAAACATATTTAGATATATTTCCACCATGACTTCGTTTTTAATTTTAACAAAAAGCAGATTGATTTCTTTTTTTACTTGGAATACAGACAATCTGATATATTAAGAAATGATTAGTACGTCTACGAGAAGAAAATTATGTCAATGTTGTTTATCAGTAGAAATAGCAATTAAATTTTATATTGGCCTGTCCTACCTATCAAGAAATCAGAATAAAATGTCTTAAACCATTTTATCATAATAATCCATCTTTGCTTAATCTTGTTGAATTATTTAAAATTTAAATTGATCTATCATTTTTATTTAACTATTAATTTTAAAGTTTCCGTACATCATAACATACAATAAGTATTAACTGTTTAAAGGTTTGTCCTCTTAGATTTTATTTTCTTCTTTTCAGATACCAATACCTTACAGTTAGTAATGACGTAAGTTTATGCTGGAGCAACTTATAAGATGCCATTTTTGTTTGATCATTTGACCTATGTATACATAATGTATATATAATTATAACATTGAATCAATGAAATGTATTAGTACTGTGTTCTAGTAGTAATGTGTGTGGATATGAGATTAAATTTAAGAAGAGCCAAATTTATCTTTGATTTGGTTTTATTTTATTTCACATCCCTGTTTCAACAATCTCATTATTTTAAGCGACTCATGATTTCAATTGAAAATTGATTACCATATTAAATCTTTACCTATACATATATTTACATTTCATTCATAGTACAAGCCAAATGCTGATCGTGTATTTGGTTCTACACTACTAAAATATTGTTATTGACTAAATCATTGGTCTTTATGTAACTATATCAACTCCAGGCACTCACTTCAATGTGGTTGCTGAATAAAGGAAATTAGGAGGAATTTTAATGAGGATTATAAATATATTGAGCATTCCCGATATTGTTGATAATAATTTACATACAACAAGAGAACCACTGACATTCTAGTAATACAACAAGCCCAACGGAAGCTATTGTCAGTTAATGTCATTCGTCGTAATGAAAAGACACTTATCAACAGAAGCAATTTCTCAAAATAAGTACCTTTGAAATGTTGCAAAAAATGTTCACAATACATACTTCGAGGCTTGACCCAATACGTATACAGTCGGTACTCGTTATCTCCAATTCGCGTATATCGAAATTTCGGCTATGTCAAATTAATTGACTTGGTCCAGATTTTTCCCTTCTTTGTCTATATACATTAACTTCGTGTGTTTCAAAATTTATTTATTTCAAATTATTGCTATCTCAAAGTGGAAATTTGGACCCTTGCTCTATAGTACAATGCATATTTGTTTGTTTATCTCAAATTCCACAGCCGCTAATTAGCCCGCCGATATTTTTCACACCTATCAGTAACCTGGTGACACTAGCTTTGCACGGGGCTAATTGTACGACAAATCGTGATTTTAGGCTTTCAATAATTACCAGATTATGTTTTGACGCAATATTTGCATGGTAATTATATGGTCAAACACAAGGCGTTGTGCTTGACAATCTCTTTGCTCAAAATGTGCCAGATTTTTTTCTAAATACTATCGGAGAATAAACACAGGTCATAATTCATAGTGTCTCTAGAACCTACTTGTCCATCTGAGCAATCTGACGGTTGAATAAATAAAGAAAAATATGCTACTTATGGATTATTATTTATTAATTATATATTCTACAAAAATGTGTCATCTTCTTTATGATATCGACACAGTATTAGTAGAATCATATCGGTAAGATTTCTTGTTCACATGCCAAAAATACCTCATTTCGGATTGGTCAAATTACGGACATCTCGAAGTCTTATTTTTGGAATTTTATAGGCAGTAAAACAGCCAAACAAGTTTCATTCTTCAAATATTAAATAAAAATGTTACTACCATAAAGTCAGAATGAACATGGATTGACACATTAAATAAAAAAGAAATACAGTGGACAAAAAGTTATACAATCATTCACAAGGTACCTGTTGATACAGCTTTAAAAAATCCAATATAAGTATAATATTATGCGTCAGAAACCTACAAACTCATATTTATACCAATGTAAAATAAGGAATTCATTATGTGAATTATGCAGCAGTTTTAATTTAAACATCTACGTAAAGGTAAAGGTAACAAAACCCCGATTATGTTTTCAAAACGTTTTGGGGTAAATGAAAACTTTTCCGAGAGTGATAAAGTGTAAGAAACATAGGAAAGACAGCCATGAATTAATTAACACAATGCAAAAAAAATTTAAAAAAATAAGAAATAAGCAAATCCAATACAACTTGAATGATTAAATAAATGGGTTATGATGTTTACAGTATTTACATAACAAATAAGATGCAAGAATGTGAGTTTTGACTTACAACCATTGACATGTTCTAATTCAAAGAAATAATTGTTTAAAGGGAAGAACGGTAAACAATAATTTCATTTTTTGTTTGACTTCTGAAGAAATGACAAATAGAATGAAAGAAACGATTGGCAGTTTGTTTTGATGATGGTAGAATGAACACCATGTATTACATTTAATATGAAGTATGGCGATAAATATTTACAACGAAATAAGAAAATGTAATGTTTTAGTGCAAATTAGACAAATCATTATCTCCCCTTAAACAAAAAAAGCGTACTTTTAAAAGCATAGTTGGACGTGAATGTGAAGTTGCAGAACTGTAAAAAGATACAGGTATTGAAATTTATGATGTGTAATAACTTTAGCCTATCTTTATTATGAATAGATTGAAGAAGTGGACACATATTTTTCACAAAGTGCAATGGCCCTTTGTTTATGAATATTTTTATTTGTTGAATTTAACGTCTCACCGAATTTTTTTTCAGTCATTTAGGGACGATGTCTACATGAGACAGGTCTAGTGCTGTCACATTGTAGTATCAAGCTGTACGCAGACATGTGACATTATACCACACCCAGTCACATTATCCAGACACCGGGCCAAAGAATCCTGGAATTACCATTTTATGATGAGCATCAAGCAAGAAAGCTATACCATATCCATATTTTACGACTTTGGTTTGTCGCGTCCGGTATGAATATAAATTATGGTGTTAAAATTACTTTCTTCATCTAATCAATTTATGACCTTACGAAAATTAATTGACTGAACTTTAAATGGTATAATGAGACTGTGGATTTTCCTTTGCCATGCAGACTTCGTAAAATCTAAGCTACATTTTGTATTAGCAAACAGATAAGAACATGATCAGACAGCTCCTAAAAGATTATACATGAGTATACATGTAGAAAGGGATTAAAACAGGTTAAAAAAAAGACAAGTATGTATGCGATGTACCATTAAAAGCAATAAATAAGAAAACTTCATAAATGGAATTGTGAACTCCTTTATATGGGATGGAATATGCGCCAGTTCATTTCTTTTTCTAATTTTCAAGATGCGTATAACAATTACAAAATACTTATTTTAAAACTCTTCTTACAATTGCGTAAATATTACAGTATTTTCAAAAGTCTTATTTCACTTACAAATTACTTAACAGTGTTAAACTTGGAAACGAGTAATTACATGAATCCCATCGCGACAGGCTTTTCCCTTTTTTATTTCTGGTTGTCATGATCATTGCATGTGGAAATCTTGAGTTCAGAGTTATTTTAATAAATATTTTGCCACATATCTGGTACAGATAATATGAGGAGATGAAGAGAAATATATAAACTTCGTGTGGGTCTCAAAATATATGCCACCTGGTCCACATTTGTGCACCGGTACCCGTTTTTTTTTGTGATGTCGTTCTACTTTCGGTTTGGCGCTATCCCTTACAGATATAGGCGTGACAAACAGTACAAAAAATGCATATTGGCGAAACAAATGTCACCTAAGATCTAAACATGTGCAACTTATCGCTCTCGTCTAACAACATTGCCACTTCTGGTCAGTACAATATGTACAGGCCTGGATATGTTTTGGAGAAATAACGCATGTGCCAGGTGTTCAGATATTTTGCGTTATAACTGGAAAAGTAGGCATACCATACACTTTGAAAATACGGGTGTTTTAATGTGAAGCAAACTCTGCTGCCTTTATCATCCACTGTGTTTTGCGGTACTGGTCGGTCTCCATATAATTATTTTACAATGATTTTGGTGGGCTCATAGATAAACATAGATTAACTAATTAATCACTTTCTTTCCAGTGGCACTTATTATGGGTTATTTACTTTGCTTTAGAATTTAAGTTTTCTCAGGTAAGCTTGGTATATTCTAATGCAGTTCTTCATTCTTAAAAGTTAAATTTGTAGAAAAAAGAGAGAAAAAAAACATCCATATATATAATGTAATGATATTTAATCATAAAAACAAATACAACTGGAAAAGCCTTTTGATTTGGCCACGTTTTATTATCATATCATTCTTACAGTATATTCCTAATCTGACACTTATGACTTAGTGCATTTTAATGTATAATCACTTTTTTGAATATCACAATTATGTAATAAACTGAATAAATATATGAAGATATCTGGTCAGGCTCAGACTGATTAACACTTCAGATTTTCCAAAACCCCACAATCAACAAGCGCCATAGAAACATAATTTAGAAAAATTAAATATAAACATTTTTTTTTTATTTAAGACCTTTGCTCCAACCTGGAAAGAAAGGGACATTAAAGCAGTTCTGTGTGAAAAGAAAAGAAAATTTGAACGAAACGATAATCCAAAATACTTCAGAAAACACCTGGAAGCAACATATAACAAGCTACAAGATATAGTAGGCTTTGAACTGCTAAGAAGCCTGTCCAGAAGTAGATGTGATTTTAAACTTATTCCTTTGCCTCCTGATGGATACACTGTCAAGTTCATGTGCAACTCGAGTAACTTGGGACATATGTTATGTTACATAAGGTCAATCCAGCAAAATATGTCTGACATACATATTTGAAGGGAAGGCAAAAGGATATGGAAAAAATGTCATGCAGGAGAATGTACCCTATATCCTAACAGTCATGATCTTTTCTTAGTTAGTTTGACTTTTTTCGATAGGGTGGGTGTTGGCTGATTCAGTTTCAGAGGGACATACTTCTTCCAAATATCTTTGCTTTATGACCCTTTTTAAATAGAAAAAAAATGTTAAAGATGTGTTTAATAATCTCCAATTTCTTTCCACGGATGTTCCTAATAATTCCACAGGAAAATGCATACCTGTATTGGGGGTCAGGCAAGGGTACATAACTCTGTCATGAGTTTTAACATAGTTATGCTCCCTTTTTATTTAGAATCTCGGTTAAGGTCTTCCAACCACCTTATTTTTTGACTTAACCTTTTGAAATATGGCTTAAATACCTGTTTATGAATATCACATCGACATATATATGGCAAGAATACATAACTCTGCCTTGGATTTTGACATAATTAATCCCCTTTTTCCGACTCGGTTAATCTTTTTGCACAAACTCACTTTTTTAAAGAACCCTTTGATATATAAGATAAGATAAGATAAGATAATCTTTTATTATAGTGACATGTGTACATATATATAAACATTATTATTATTATTATTGCTCTTGGATACATTTTGATAATATAGAGATTCATTTTTTTAAATTAAATTTTTTTAAAATTTTCCCTTGTTACAGGTTTTTTTTTAAAATTAATTTTTGCATGCAACATACTATATCTCAGCAATCATAAATTAAGTTAGATGATTTTTAGTTCGAATTTTATTCAAATAAGTGACTTTTTGACTTAAAAATTTCCAATTTTGTTGAGGTTTTGCATGCAGGTACTATCAAAGCCATATCTTATAAACCATTGCATGTACTATATTAGATACAGTAAAACTTTAAAATATCTTCCTTACACTCCGATCTACTGAATTAAGAAATAGAAATAACTTTTAGTTTATTTTAATACAAATCATGGGCCATTTTTGACTTGGTAGAAGTTATGCTCAGTAATATCTTCCCTTGCCCTCCAACATTGGAGGGGTCCCCCGTACAAGGAAAAGGTAAAAGTTACGCATGTAATTTAATATTATTAATATATCTTTGTTAGCAGCAATGGCTGTTGATTTAATCCAGTAATCTTTAAACTCATTAGCAAAAGAATAGTTCAGTGCGCTGTCCTACGGACCGCTCTTGATAAAATCATTGTTGAAATTGTATAGAATTTATCTTAGAGTACCAGCAGCTGTCCTGAAAAAGAAACATCTCATTCATTGTTGTTGATCGTTAGCTGTTAAATTAGTGTTCTGAGTCACTCTTCAGCTTGTTACCCCCGCTGAACCAAAGGTTTGAGAGGGAGATATTTTTTGGCATTGTCCGTTTTTTTTTTTTTTTTTTTTGTTTTTTGGGTTTTTTTTTTCTCCATGTGGAGCTAAATCTCAAGATATGTGAGCCAGAGACAGAAATGCTCAATAGCATGTAAAGTAGGAAATCTTGAAGATTTATGATCATGAGCCTTGAATAAATTGGAAAAAGCTATTATAAATATCTTTAAAACAGTGAGCCAGGGTCACTTTTACAGGAATGATCACCAGCATGTTCACTTATACAATGGATAGCCACATTCACTAGTGGTTTCTTTATGGATTCTTATGCTTCATCCAATCTATGTAGGATGAAGAAGTGAAGTGTTAAGGCCCGTAACTCTAGCTCATATGATTATTTAATAATTTCCCTTAATTTATTGGCTGTGTGAAGTTGGCTCGACATACGACATACAGCAAACGACATTCAACTCTCACTATTCACGACATTGGACATTCATATTTTGAATGTCGCACGCGACATTCACGACATTGGACATTCAGATTTTGAATGTCGCACGCGACATTCACGACATTGGACATTCAGAATTTGAATGTCGCGGCACGACATTCACGACATTGACATTCAGATTTGAATTCGCAGCACGACATTCACGACATTGGCTATTCAGATTTTGAATGTCGCACGCGACATTCACGACATTGGACATTCAGATTTTGAATGTCGCAGCACGACATTCACGACATTCACGACATTGGACATTCAGATTTTGAATGTCGCGGCATGACATTCGCGACATTGGACATTCAGATTTTGAATGTCGCAGCATGACATTCACGACATCGGCACAACATTCAAAATCTGAATGTCCAATGTCGTATGTCGTGAATAGTGAGAGTTGAATGTCGTATGTTGTATGTCGTATGTCGAGCCAACTTCACACAGCCTAATTTATTTTGTTTAAAAAGTATAATTCCGGAACATAACTACTATTTGGGCATGTATTGGAGACTGAATCTTCACACGTCTTTCCAGCTCTTCGACCTTCCTGGTGGTAGGGAGGGGTGGGGTTGGGTGATGAAATAAGTAGATTAATGCCGTGGTTCATATGTAGTGTATCTTTGTTATCATCTATGATTATTAGCAAATGCTGGAATAGTCTAGATGTCTGCTGTCTTGACATATCTTGTTGTAAAATAACTGACGCACAAATATCCAGTACTATATGCGCCATGAGTCCCAATATTTTACGGGAATTTCTCCAGCGTGTGAACCTTCAGAATATGTTTGCTGTTTTAATCAGTTTTAAACCAGTTCTGCCATTTTGAATTGATTAAAAAATAGCTATGTTGCATATGTCTCAAAAACTTTAAAAGTGGTAGAACTCTTGCTTTTGTTGTAACTTTTATGTTTGCATGGAATTAATGTTTTGCATGGAAAACATAATTATGAAAAGAATATACATTTTATTAATTTCATTTTAATTGACTCCATGTAATTTAACCATGACTTTCATTGTTTTTAATCATTCATATGTACAGTACGTTTGTATGGGCTTTGTGTCTGACAATTATTTACGTTTCTTTTAGAGTATACATTTGAATACAGTGAATTTACTTCTGAATAGTGTTTGTGTTGCATTGGACTTAAGTTCCTAGAAAACATTTACTCAAAGACCTAGGTAGATGAACTGTCTGCTCTTCAGCTCAAACATATCACACCTGAGCTTCACCAAACTTAATCTCTCTAGCATACATCCTTAGCTTTTCATGAATGTTACTCTCTACTTTTCCAAGTATTTAAGCATGATGGCATTTCCGTCTGGCTCTTGTTTACAATTAGTTTTCAAGAAAATCAAAAAAATGTTTCTGTTTTTCAGACACATGATCACATAAAATATCATTTCATATACAAATTAATAAATAAACAATATAAAAATCAAATTAAAGACTATCAACCTAGGTTTAATTAAGTTCACGCATTAAAAGTAAGTACAGATTTGTATTAAAAGTAAGTTTTATTGCATTAGATTAGGTTGTGTGCTGATTATGAATAAGTAATTAAAGAAACTCCCCATTTAGACACATATTAAGGTGCCAATTTCAATTGTCTTTTGGCATCGTTTGTTCTCAGGTGACTTTCACATGTTTTTTTTTTTTTGTTTTTTTGTTGTTGTTGTTGTTGTTTTTTCAGAGATCCAACAAGCAATAGGACATGTTCTACATTTAACGAAGATTTTCCTATGGATCATCTTCGGTACATGCAGACAGCTGTTGCTGTAGACAGGAAAATACTTCAGTAGTTTTTCAGCCGCCTGATTATTAACAAGAAATTATAATTAATCATCATAAAAATGTTACCTGGTTCATTCTGTCACGACTTACCCGTATTATGGAAAAATTAGGTATGTCAACAAGTTATTGTCGGGCCTCATTTTAATGGGTATTATGAGTTGTGAGTTAGCGGGTATTATAAGTTATTTACTAAACGCGTTATTTTGCTAAATTATTGTTTAAGTACATTGTTTGCTTCTAAAATAAAGCATTTTAGCGTTTATTTCATTAAAATAATTCAAGTATTTACAAAGTCGAAGATGTGTACATTGAAGTTTTGATAAGCGTATCAGTAAAATTTACCATTACCAACTGGACAGGGACGTTACGGTAAAGCACAACTTGGAGCGTAAGTGTCCATAATATACGGCATTTGGTAGTTCTAAAACTTGGGACAGACTAGTCCTATAAATAAGCCATTGCGTATCGATTTAACTATTTTGGCATTTTTTGATACGCTTTGTCTTATTGCTCGCCGTATACATTGTTGTAGCAAACTCCCCGTGAATTATAAGCATAAACATCAACAATTCATTATGAAAACACATTGAATTTATAGCAGACATAACAATTTACCATAACAGTTAAGAAATTATTAAGAAGGTAAATTACTTTAGAAAAGAACAACACCTACCGTTCCTACTTTTATATCGTCCATTACTTATGATGAGCACCGAGTTGTACTGAATGAGCTGTGTATAGTTCGGGTTGAACTGAGAACACGAATCCAAGGTAGACATCTTTTTTTCCGGCGTAGCTGTCTAATACTCAGGGATGATGGCATGAGATAATGCTGAATGAGTATTTAAAGGATAATTATGTTCCTTACTCACGGAAAAAGTTACTCTCGATTGTTTGCTGTGATGACAACTAGCTAAATCACAGACTTTGTATTCACCAAATTTAATAAGGTATTCTAACTGAATTTCAGTTTCCTTGATAAGTATATATAGTTGGTTTTTTTTCAGAAACACTTCTCTTTGATGCATACCGTCGAAATAAACTTACTGTCCGCTGTAACAATCTTAAATAACGAGTAGTGAGCGAGGTAATCCTCATTCACTAACTTGTTACTTAATGCCCAGTTTTTTCATCAGAAAAAACAACACGCTATTAACTCAAATTCATTATTACACATTTGAAGAAAAAGGTAAGTGTTCATTCTTTTTCATTTCGAACTCTTCGCAAGCCTATTTTACTGTAGCTTATTTTTCTGAGTTATAAACATCAAAGAAGATATCGCCCCGCTCTTTTGCTGGCGGCTTTGAATGCTTTTGCTTTTTTACTTTAAAAATTAATGATCATCCACCATTATAGCCCGTTAAGGATTTAGCATTATGTGTGGTATTTTGAATGCCTCTTCTGATACGAATTGGCTTATTTATAGGATTAGTACTGAGCCAGCATGCAGAATTGCAGTATCACAAAGAATGAATTTTCATATTGTTTAGAATTTGGAAAAGGATTTCCAAGTTTTTGTTACAGTTGCAAACTTATATTTTTCAAGCTACCAATGATTTATTGATTTGTTTTATTGCTTGCTCATTTTGGTCTTATAAATTGCACAAAGTCTGGTGACGGAAGTAATGGAACCACATTGTACATTAGATTTAATGCAATTTTGTCGCCGTCTGGAAAAAATGAAATACTGCCCCACCCACCCCCGAAAAAATAAATCGACTAATTTCCTAACCAATTTCTTTAATTGTAACTGCCAAAGTTTGGAAATATTCATAACATGTTGGATCCAATCTATACGTTTGATTTGCTGTCGCCAATATCGATACGAATGTTCGTTGAACACGTTCTTTTATATTTTGTGGGTATTCGTGACATAAGTTACGGATTACTTAGCTTATTTGTCTTTGTCTGATGGAAATGATAAGTATAGTATTAATGTGTCAAGAGTTAAGTATGTTGTTCTTATTTTATATTTCATATAGTCAACACCATAATTGCTGGTGGCTCATGGTCGGCATATTACTATAATTAATAAGTTTACAACAATTTTTATATAAGCTGGAGGGTACAGATCTCCAAACTATAGACACTATAATATATATATATATATAGTAAATGAACGGCTAGGCAATGTGTGCAAATAATATAGGTGTAATTGCTTATTCATAATTGAAAATACATGATAATTATTGTATTTATAATTCCAGTGCAAGGCCAGTGTGTGAATTCTGACCATGAGCCCGTTTAGGTTTATTATTGTTTGTCCAAATATACATGTTAATCGTGATGGGCAGTCATACATGCGCTTAAGCATAACGTGAAATGATGTGCTCCGAAATGAACTTCGACCTTGTTTAATTTGTAATACCTGAGCTGAATGCTTTATTCGGCTCCCTTAAGCGTGAGAATAATATTGATGCAGTAGGTTTACTACTATACTGAATGATCTTTGCTCAACTATCAATAAATGTGTGTGTGCTTGTATTAGAATGAGTTCGATATGTGACTTAAAGCATAATATTTCTATATTTAAAAAGGCTAAATGGTTTGATTCTAAATGTAATGAGACAAAGAAAATGTATTTTGACTCATTAATATACTATTTCTCTCTGTATATATTTTCTAATCTGCAAAGTAGTTCTGTTACAGTTAAGAATGAATGTGAAGATTTTGTGCAATTTCACGATTTTAACAGTGATGAAAGTAAATTTGAAGAACTAGACAGGATATGTTTTTCGGAAATTTAAAAAAAAATCATGATATCATTTTTTTTTATTTTATTTAGGAATAATTAAACGAATATTTTATAAATGCCTTTGATATTTTATAACTGCACTTAGTAGATTTATCTGATCCTATTATTAATACTGGTCATTTTCCTGTTTAATGGTCAAGAGAAATTGTTGTTCCAGTTTTCAAATGGAATGACCCTTGTGACGTCAATAATAATCCCAATATTAACTTAGTGAGCTTTTTTCTAAAATATTGACCGGGATTTTGGATCAAAGATTGAATGATTGGATAGAAATTAATAATATAATAAGTGGTGCTCATTTTGGGAGCCGCAATGGTCGTTTAACTGCTGATGCATTGTTTGTATAGTATGCTATTGTTGAGAAATACTTGAATGAAAAGAAAATATTATACTGTACTTCTTTTTATCTAAAACGTTGATAGTGTGTATCTGAATGCACTGTGGCTTTAATTAAATAAGATTGGAGTTTCTGGGAAAATGTTCAGAATATTTAGGACAAGATGAAACAATGTGTTCATTTTCTCTAGACGATATTTCTATTATTCTGTTATTATCTGCTGACGATGTTATTTTAAGGGATAGTCCAAACGATTGCTAGCACAGTTTAGACTGTGACATTAAAAGCCAGAAGGGGCTATCAGCCTTCTTCTTACATATGCTGATAGCCCCTTCTGGTTTTCAATGGACAATATGGGGACAATAGGTAAATGTTAACAAACAAAGGTAATATGTGTTTACTTCATAGTGAGCAATGGAATATGACTCAAGGATTAAGAAGTCGTCGATAATTTGAATAAATTGGAAATCATATTCAATTATAATGGAAGATTTAGATCCTCTTAATGTATTGTTAAGTAATCTAAAATATTATTTAAAAATAAGTGTAAAATGTCAACTTTTTGATGCGTTTGTGGGTACTGTTTTTAATTTAAACAGTGAGTATATGAGTATTTGAAAAAAAAATGAAAATCATTCTTACATGTGAAAATATGGGAGTATATGGGGAGTTGGATAGATACCAATTGTACATTAGTAGATATATACGCATGATTAAATATTGATGTAAGATTTTTATATCGAGTAATAACCTTGTTTGAACTTTATATAGTGATTTATTGAATGCTCTTAACTAAAGTAAAAGTATTTGAGTTTGAAGGTGGAAATTTTGTTGGATGATTATGGATTTCCATATGTATTCAATAATCCTGAAAGTATTGACCTTAAGAATTTCAAATCATTTTCAAATTAAGAGTATTTGATGTTTTTATACATTTGGTAATAATAGTATAGCCAGTTGTCAGACTTTACCTACTTATAAATAGTTTAAAGATAGTTTTTGTTTTGAACAGAAGTGCATTTTGTCATAAAAAAGAGTTATCAAGCTTAAGATAAAGTTTAGAAACATTTCCAAAATGTCCTTACTATGCATATAACATTGTTGGAGAAAAATCTGTTGAAGAAAAATATGTACATAAAAAATATTTTGTACACTTGGGATAACTTTATATTTTAATTTATCTTTGTTACAAAGCAATTTATCTTGATGAAAATGCAACCAAGAATACCAAAACGATTATTTTGTAATCACCCATTTGCAAAGATGGGTATTTTCCTGAAATGTTGTGGTAGCCCACCCTTCACTGGTTTCATTTCTACCTGATAACAACAAGATGCACAGTTTGATAGATACACAAATCTGAATATGGTACGTGTTACACAACGGATGGTTAATATACCTATTTTAAACTTACCTATTGTATGTCTATTGGGAAACAAGTTCTTAAACCATTTGTGAACCCCCAACCCCCACGATTATTCCTGGGTTAGACCAATATTTTTGGCCTGTGAAGATAATGAACACTATTTGTCCTTGACAGTGTTGTTCGAACCAACAACATTTGGATATGCAGTCTAGTACGTTCCTAAATTATGCATGATTCCCAACTGTACCACGCACATTTCTCCTGTTTTGAGCTAGTTGGGAAGACACCCATGTACATATGCTGCCTGTTATGGCTAGAGTGATAAAATAAAAACATATTTATTAGCCAATCAGAATGTCGAATATCACTAATTATTCATGAAGGGGATTTTCCTAGATCCTCAGATTTGATACCGGTGTTTATCGTAAAGCGCAAAGTGCAGTGAAATGTAAAATATGCATTCGGCTATACATGTACTTTCAAATAAATATTTGATATGAAATTAAATTAAAGCTTTAAAAAGATATTTGCGTAAAAGTACGAGGATGAAAAGCCCGAGGGGGTGGGGGTTGTCGGCTCCGTGGTCCGTGGCCGAGAGGATAAAGTCGCTGACTTTAACACTCACTTAGCCCCTCACCGCGTGGGTTCGAATCCCAGCAGGGTCATTCGGATTTTCATGTGAGGAAGCTTTCCAGCTTGCTTGCGGTAGGTCGGTGGTTCTATCCGGATGCCTCAGTGCATTCGGGGTATTCCTCCACCTGTATTTAGCTGGACGTCGCTATATGACTGAAATACTGTCGAAGCGACGGTAAACTCAAATAGTCAAGTCAAGTCATGAAAAGCCCGGTGACACCAGTATATTCAAGAAACAAAACTATGTCACAGGAGTTTACAGAAACCGTCCGCCAAATTCGGAAAGGTTCGCTGGTAATTATTTATGAATATAGTACCGTAAATTCATGGAACAAAAGTCACCTATAAAAATGGCCGAACAACATTCTGACAGGGACAAATATGAAAGTTACATGTCAGGGAGAAATGCCGAAAATAGAAACTCATCAAGTTAATTGATGTTTGAACGTCTTAACATACATGTATGACTATGCAAAAATGTGAATGTGGGATGGTGGGATGAAGTAAAATATCGGATGTATATTCATGATATATAGTAAGTGAAGTATAACAGACCCAGGTACGGACAAAATCTGATCCCGCGACATGTATGTACCAGAATGTAATAAATATATGTTCTGTAATTCTGCCAGTCCCCCACAGCTTAAATTAATTGGGTGAGAAAGACGTGCAGCCTGTTTGTTTCTGTATTAATATTCATGTCGTTCCGAGCATTTCAGAATGCGACTGTATAATTTCCGGCTATATTTGGTAAACCATACTTGTCAGTTTAAAAGTCGGTGGTTGTTTAAGATTTTCGTGTTTCTCTTTCAAATAACTTAAGGAAAATAAAAATTGCACGCTATATTCTCATACATTGTTTCAACATACAACTTTTTTCAAGATTGGTAGGAATAAATGTTGAACCGAATACATCTTTAAACATAAACTACAACTGTGCATAGTGACTCCTTCTATACTTTAACAAACAGAACATTTGCAACACACTGCAGAGCGCGCTCATGCGATCTTCTACATAACAACTTTTTGCCAGTACGTTTATAATTCCTTAAAAAAAGCTAAAATTAAAGATGTTATCATAAAATTAATGTTGATAGATACATGAAATGCAAACCTTTCATTCATGGAAATAACAGGTGCGGAAATGACATGGTTATGTATGCGAAAAATTTGAATTTTAGTTTCCTTTTCTATGAAAATACTAAACAAAGAATCCCGACACGGTCAGTCGGATTGTTCATATGAGGAAGCTAGCCTTTCAGCTGGCTTGCGGTAGCTCGGAGGATCTATCGGGGTGTCTCTATGTCCAAGGGTCTTCCCTCTTCCAGAAGTACCTGGGCGTCGTTATATAGGTCTGAAATACTGTCCCAACGACGGTTAAAAAAACAAAACAAATAGATGAACCAACAAGAAAATAGTGTGGATAAAAATTTATGTTAATAATAATATAACATATTGCTACAAATATAGAGACCAAAGCTCCGGGTACTGTCGCTGTTTAAGAATAAGATTATCATCTAGAGCATTGAGTTACGAATAATTCACAGCAACACATACTTTAGTATAAGTAAGATAATAAGTTAATAATATTTCATTGCAGTTCTTTCTAATAACAGTACAATAAAGTAATCACCATTAGTTACAGATCTTCCCTACGATTAGATACTTTATATTCACATAATCAAAAGTGGAGGGCGTGTTGCTAACAGAAACACGAGAATAAAACTTAAATCACATAGATAACTTACAAACAGTACTTATGAGATTTATTTGATATATAACATAATAGCTTTCAAGCCAGGGAACATTGTGTCAAAGTCGATCGTCATATTTGTAAAAATGTTGAAATATTGCTCGCCGTATTATATCTTTAAACCACAGCTAGTGTTTTCTGTATATGGACATTCTTAATCTATGGATCCCGGAGACGAACGCAGTGTACCTACCACTATGAGGGGAGGTAAAAACAACACTTGGTAACTGACAACGACAGTGACTCTTACGCAGTGATTCCCCTTTACATTTCATGTTTTTTGTTTATTTTTTTATTCTTCTTGCTGTTTGACGTTTACGTTTTTATATCAGTTTTTATTGTCATTTTATTCTTCTAACAAATTTGCCGACCATTTGTATTTCCCACGACTCGTGAGATAACATAATTGATAACACTGCGATCGGATAGAAAAAGCGATGCATAGTTTCTTTTAGCCCTAACTGAACTTAACTGAGATACTATGTATACGTTTTATTAGTGGATTGATACAAAATAATTGATGATAGGATGTACTCAAAGTGAACTATGGTATTTTTGGAATATTCATGGGTCATACAGTGCGACTTACCAGGCCAATATCAATCGTATTTGAGCTGGGAAGAGATGTTATAGTAATAAACCCTGCCACAAAGTTTGAAGAGGAAATGTAGATACTAATGTGTAAAAAAAATAACTGCGGACGATAGACTATCTGACGACGGGCAATCGCTGATCCATACAATGAACTATGATCACTCCTGCTAAGGTAAGTTAAAAATATACATATAAATCATTTTAGGAGTAGATACTGTTAAAAAGGTCTTGCAAATTCTGTTTGTGAATATACAGAGGCCCTGTACTTTTACATAGCGAACATTACATGTCAGTGAGTCTTAACACGAGTATGTCATATATAGATTTTTTAAAATATTTTAGGTTCTCTCCTTCTCATTGATTTAGGGAAATGTTACTTTGATAAATACATTTTTTTTTTTCATATAAAATTCGATTTCATTTATTCGAACCCTCGCTATGACTGTTTGGCTAAGAAAACGTGATTAGTCTTATCTCTTTTCAAAGAGCTACTGTGCTTGAACAACTTCTTTCGAACACGGTGCTCAAGTTTCGCGTTTCGTACAAACAAAACTTCAAAACACTCAAATGTATTTGAGACATTTTAAAATAATGGTTCAAAACCTCGTTTGTCCAAACACCATTCTAAACTCCTTCTGTACTTGACAGATGTAGAGAACAAACATAGCATACGTCAGTCCCGATGTCTAATTAGGTCATAAAAATATGAAAATCATAATTTTCTAAAGGGACTTAGCAGATTTTCTTTATGTTAAATTCCATTTGCTGGCTCTTCAAGAAATGGAAACAAAAACTGATGATACTGATGATATTTTTGTACTTGGATTTAATGTCCATATATTTAACAGAAAAAAACTCACTCACTATAAATTCGGTGGAATAGCGTTGCTTATAAAGCAAAACATATCAAAATATGTCAAGGTAGACAATGACAACAAATGTAGTTTAAGTTTCTTTGCAATTTCCAAAGTGTTGTATGGTTCAGATGCAAGTAGTATTATAAATGAAGACCTGAAATGTGGAATAGTATATATACCACCGGCAGGCTCTAAATATTCACATGTCGACCCCTTTTTTGACATCCAAAATGAAATGTTTAGGTTTTTTAGGGATTGTAAACATTACCTTTTATTTGGAGATTTTAATGCTAGATGTGGAAATCTACCAGATTATGTAATGGAGACCAGTTTATGTTTGATATGTATGGCTTGCAACACTTGGAAGATTTCCAAAGCGAAGTTTTTGAAACTTTTGATTTATATAACATCCCATTAGACAGAAATTGTACAGACACTGTTATTAATACATACGGAAATTCTTTCATAGATTTATGTAGGAACAATGATATGTTCATTTGGAATGGTAGAATAGGATGTGATAGACAAAACCCAGTATTGACCTGCAAAAATTCAAGCACAGTAGACTATTTCATATCATCCCCTTTTGTTTTTGAAAATATTATTGACTTTAAAGTTCATGATTTTTGCAGATTATATTCAGATGTTCATTGTCCCCTTGAAGCTACACTTAAAACAAAGTTTCACCACACTCAAAACATAGCAACATCACATATACACGATACACAAAGAGTATGACTTTGGAATTGTAAAAAGTCAGGACAATTTTCTAATAAAATTGACAGAAATATGATTTCTGAAATTGAAAATAAACTCGAAGAAATTTGTGAAAATAATATAAAACAAGATACCTTAGATAATATAGTCTCCGATATAGCAAAACTATTTAAAGATTGTTCAAAAACATCATTCGGAGTCATAAAACACACCGAAAGCAAAAAAAAAGATAAAAAAATAATGCGTACCATAAAACAAGAAAAGCATATAATAAATTCAAGACACAATATTTTAAAGACATGCTAAAAGTGGTAAGCAAACAGTACAAAAATACATTAAGACATGCACAAAACAAACATAATACAAACAGAATACAGAAACTGCGTACACTAAAACATGCTGATGCTAAACAATACTGGAATATTATTAATGGAACTTTAAAAAAAAAATAATAATAATACAGACACCCAAATAAATGCTGAAAATGAAAGTGAAAATATAGAGATAAACGTTCCAATAACTGAAGCGGAAATTCTTGACGCAATTAAAACCTTAAAAAATAATAAATCACCAGGTTGCGACGAAATTCTTAATGAACAAATGAAATATAGTATAAATTATATGTTACAAATATATAAGAAAGTATTCAATATTGTGCTTGATTATGGAATAGTTCCAGAAAGCTGGACAATAGGTCATATCATATCTATATACAAGAACAAAGGTAGTATAGAGTCACCAGAGAATTACCGACCGATATCATTATTGAGCTGTCTTGGCAAACTTTTCACATGTATTTTAAATAACAGACTCACCACATATGCAGAAAAAACAAATCTTATACATGATACGCAGGCAGGATTTCGAAAAAACTATTCAACCATTGACAATTTATTCATCCTCAAAAGTCTTATTGACATAGTACAATCAAGTAAGAAAAAACTGTTCTGTTGTTTTGTAGATTTTAAACAAGCCTTTGATTCTGTCTGGAGAGTAGGCCTTTGGAAGAAACTCAGAAAAGAAAATATTAATGGGAAATGCTTAAATGTAATAAAAAATCTATATAATAATATTAAGTCTAAAGTGGTTACTGAAGAAGGATCTACAGAATTTTTCAAGTGTCTGAAAGGAGTCCGACAAGGGGAAAATTTGTTCCCATTTCTATTCTCTATTTTCCTAAATGACCTTGAGAGTTTTTTACTGTCTAGTGGTATTGAAGGAATAAATTTAGAGACAAATATAGAAAATATACAAGTATTCTTGAAAATGTTTATATTACTATATGCTGATGACAGTCATTTTCAGTAATAATGAGCAGGATTTACAATTAGCTTTAAACAAATTCAAAACCTATTGTGATGAATGGAAATTAAATATCAATACAACAAAAACAAAAATTATGGTATTCAGTAAGGGCCGGAAATCAAAATACCATATGACCTACAAATAGAACTATTCGAAAAAACAATAAGACCAATATTATTATATGGAAGTGAGATTTGGGGATATGGTAGATTTGACATATTAGAAAAAATACAGCTTAAGTATTATAAATACATATTTAAGTTTAAAAAATCAACACCTTCCTATATGGTATATGGAGAAACTGGCATATTTCCACTTAGAATCGATATAAAAAAATAGGGTAATTGCATACTGGACAAGAATGTTAGACAATATCAATAGCGACAAGAGCAATAAACTTTCTTCCAAACTATATAAAGTATTATATGACTTAAACTCACAAAATAAAATAAATTGCCAGTGGATTAAAAATATAAAACAGTACCTCTGTGATAATGGTTTTTCAGGAATATGGTACAGTCAAAGTTATATCAATAGCAACTGGCTTAAAAGAGCAGCATACCAAAAGCTTAAAGATATTTACATCCAAACATGGCAGTCTGAAATAAATCAAACATCCAGCACAAACCTTTATAACACATAAAAACAGAATTTAAACGTAGTTACTTCATAGATAAACTGAATTCCTATCGATGTAAGAAGCTAATTTCTTTTTTAACCCGTAATCATAGACTCCCTATAGAAACCGGACGTTGGCATAATGTACCTGCTACTGAGCGCAAATGCTTAAGATGTCAAGAATTAGAAGACGAATACCATTACTTATTTATCTGTCACTTATTTAAAAATAACAGACTTAAATATTTTTAAATTATTATCAAGTGAGAACATAAAACAAATAGAAAATCTAAGCATTATGTGTGAAAGAATAATGGATTATTTTAAAGAGGTTTGATGGCAAAACACATGTACTGTATATAATGATTTATTTATTTAATTTTTTTGCCTTAACTTTATATTCTTAATACAGAACACACACATCATGTGTGATAATTGGTACATTCCCCATCCATCCACCCTTCTTGATAAATGCTATAGGAGTATAACGCTCTGTGTTTGTTTAATTGAATATGCATATATATTCATCTATGCATTATGTGTAAAGAACATGGGGGAAAATGGATTATTAATTGTGAAGATGCTTAATGACAAGCCAATTGTATATAATGATGTATATATTTTGCCTTAATATTGATATACTTTCTGTTCTTTTCTAAAACACACACACACACAAACATACAGGCCTACATATAGCATACACATCGTGTTTACATCTCCCACTCACCTACATCAGTTCTATATTGTTTATTTGAATAAATGTCATTTTGATAGTAATGTTTGATTTTATTTGTAAATCACATTAAGACATTTATATGAAAGAGTAACTTGAGCAAACTTACTCTTTCTCAGTTGTATCCTGTACAGTCGGCATATATATCTTAAGTTCAGTTGTGTTACTGGCTGGTAAAAAACCCCCTATAAAAATGTTGTCATGAATATTTAATACATGTCAATCAATTTCATAGAAGAAACCATACCATATGTTTATATTCCTTCCCTATTGAAACTTGAACTTGGTAAAATCCATTATTTTCAGTTGTTTTGATTTGTAACAGCCATGTGCTTAGTAAAATCCAGCCATTTCATTAGTCATCCGGTAACGCATTTTTTCAGCACGATCATGATGCGTGAATTTATATTTTAACAGAAATGAAATAGTGATCGGGTATTTATGTAGTTTTAATAGACATATATTTACAATACAATACTCATAAATGAATTATTAATCAGTTATCTATTTTATTTCTTTAATTAAGATATAATGATAATACTGAACAATTGCATGTAAATCTGTCTATGTGCCTCTCTCTCTCTCTCTCTCTCTCTCTTTCCCTCTCTCTCTCTCTCATTTATATTTAATTTGAGCATATTTAGCCGTTTTCCTTTACATCACGTGATAATTTTGTCTCATATGTTATGTATTGTTTGTAATGCTAATGCTTCCTACATGTGTAGGACTTATGCAATGTTTGTAAATAAAATCGGTAAAAATCAGAATTACTTTCTTCCTCCTCACAGTTGTGTCCCACAAGGCAGAAACTATCACAGGTCCTATTTGTATGTATTCAAATCATCATAACAACACATTTTATTGTCACAGAAATACAATACAGAAAGAAAGAAAAAAATGACATGAATTTGTGTACGCCACCTTTTCACTTATGTCGTTTCCAAAAAGTGGGAAATAGTATACCCCCGTGTAAGGGATATTGCAAAGGCTCAAAAGCATGGATAGAAATCATAGTCATAAAAGACTTCAAAACCCTTATCCGTAATTTCTTATAATATTCTATAGGAAGTTAAGTTAACATTGTATGCCTGTGTTCCCTTTCATAAAACAAAACAAATTCAACAGTTTGCTTGGCAATAAGATTTGAAGCAGCTACTTGACATTAGATGGATGGATGGATGGATGGATGGATGGATGGATGGATGGATGGATGGATGGATGGATGGATGGATGGATGGATGGATGGATGGATGGATGGAGGGAGGGACGGAGGGATGGATGGATGGATGGATGGATGGATGGAGGGAGGGATGGAGGGAGGGAGGGAGATAGATAGATAGATAGATAGATAGATAGATAGATAGATAGATAGATAGATAGATAGATAGATAGATAGATAGATAGATAGATAGATAGATAGATAGATTTCAATATTAAGTATAATAACATGGTAACAATATTTATACACAAATAAATAAAATACTATTTATAAGATTTATCACATTTTAAAAGGATGGGTTACAAATAAAATTAATAGTAGAAATTATACATTGAGAATGTTATGTAATATACCATGTCAATTGCATCTATATCAAGGATAACATGAAAAAGGGAAACTATTTTCATTATGAAGACCTGCCATAGAGAGGCATGAAGGTGGTGTTATTTAACTGCTCTATAAATAATTTATGATATTATGTGACAAGAATAGTCATGTAACAGATATCAAAAAGGCTCATTAGTATATCACAATATTTTATGAAAGCATTTGTAATGTTTAACA
>CM037779.1:66119129-66169129 GCA_021229015.1 Solen grandis | reverse complement strand
AAATAACAAGGTGTCAGGACCTGATTGTCAATCAGTATGCTACACCACTGGTGAAATATTGTGAACTACAGGATCACCACTTAGTAAATCCTGGCTATTTTGGTACCATGTTATTGACTATTATCATTTTGAAGAAGAAACAAAGTCACGTGAAAATTTACCTTAGAAAACAATTCTTCAAATACAACTATGAAAGATAGAATTAACATAATGCAAAAAAAAATGTTATTGGCGAAAATTCCGTATGTCGTATTTTACCAATATATGGCGCCGCTACAGGTGTCAGAGCTATTTCAAAACAGCAAGGCTGAGGTTTTAAATAGGCGCCTAGACGGTTTTTCTTCATTGGGTCATTGTTGTTTTCAATATAATCATTAAATGACTGATTTTATTCGTTTACTTTAGGTTGCCCGGGCGGAGTTCTAAGCCTTCTTATATCCGGACTGATGTTTCCATCGAGATAGTCTTTCCATATCTTCCAAGTGTGATATAACTCGTCACTTGTACACGGGCTAACAATATTTCCATCTCATATCATTCTCATTCTTGGTGGGAATTAGGTCAAGTATAGTCGGTTATTTGTTCCCATCCACCCTGTTGGTTTGTCAAAAGCCTTGCATAAACAAGTTGTCTAAGAGGTTCTCTACAAATCTGCTATCCTTTGAGTTATCTCTCCTTGAACTAAGAGTTTTCCAGTCAATGTCAGGGTTATCAAATCCCCAATGAGTATATGATGTGTACAATGATGTGTTATTAATGTCCTTAAGTTCGAATTGTTCTCATCTTTTCCGCCATCAGATCTGTTTATCAACCCCACTAGCATAGATTCTTGTTTGTTCATTTTTACCATGACGTTTTCTTGGAATTCTGTTCCTAAAATTACCTCCTCTGCTTCCATTAAGTTATGTTAACACATGATTATCCCTCTTCCTGTATTATTCTCGAAGTTAATTGTGAAGATGGTATAGTTTGCATTCCATTCACCTTTATTGAATTCTTGAATATTTCATTTATGTTTCGAGGTTTTAGCCTTAACTTCTGTTTTTCCTATAATCAATGGTTTCTGCTCCTTGACTCTAATTTGAGTTACTGTAAATTTGTTTCTGAATCGATCTACATATGAGTAGAAGAATGGTATTTTGTCTAAGACCTCTTTTCTATTTACACTATATACAGTTCCCCCGGCCTCTTCTACTGAGGTTCCCCTGTCCGTATCCTTACTACTCTCAAGGTGGATCTCTGACCTTATACTTTTTTTCCTTTTTTGCAAGTTAACCCACGTTGAACTCATTATATAGTAGAGCGCTGATCAAAAACGTGTTTCTAAATCAACATTGACTGAGAGCCAACAGGGTTTCCCTTTTAAGATATCACCACCGTCTTAAATGACCCCCACCCCTTCTCCCGAGACTATTATCTCAATATTACTTCAGTATCATCAAATTCCTCTTATTTGGGATTTCTACTGATTATAAGAGCCAGTTTTTTTTTTCTTTTGAACAACAGTCTTGTTAAATCTTTATTGAGATGAATACAGTCCTTATAGAGTTCGGTTAATTTTATATATTTTTTTTGGATTTCAACCTTACTTAGGTAAAAAGACCTTTTATAATTTTGGACAAATATATGCATTTATTTTCTTTTTATTTGTGTCAATTATCTTACGAAGATCCTCGTCATTTCTGTGAGAACCCTCCTGTTTTTTTGTCCATTCCAAGTTTTAATTGAATAATATGGGCATTCAAGAAAGACTACTCTATTATTATTATTAGTTATTTTTCTTCTTTTCTTTAATTCTAAGTAATTGTTCAGCAACTCATTTTTTTCTTCTGGTATTTCATCCATTTTTGTTAGCACACACGTCCCGAATAATATTATTACTATTGGGTATCTAGTTGATCTAATACTGCTGAAGAGAGTCTGTTGTAGTATTCTTCCAATTGATGCCAATTGATGCTGCATCTTCCTTTGGTATAAAGACTATGATGTGTTCTTTTGCCTTTTGTATGTCTTTTAAGTATTTGCCCTTGCTATCTGATATTAAAAAAATGGGTAACAACTGAGAATGTCCGTTTCTTGATACCTGAACGATTTTATGCCGTTTTTTTTCTGTAGGTATATTAACTATTTATAATAAGCTTGTGTGTATTTCATCTTATTATATTAATGATATTTATTTTATTAACTGTTTACTACATTTATCTATAATAGCCAATTTGTTATTTGTAGTTTCCTTTTATATTCGATATCCCATATGGCCGCTTTGCGACGCGGCCTCCAAAAAATCAAAAATTCAATTTCTTCCTTTCCTGATTACATTTCATCCTATTTCTACTTTCTTTCCGTATCTCAGGAAGTTCGGTGGTATTTCACCTTCTGTTATATTTTTTTCTTTTTTCCGTTATTGCTATTTTTTAATTTAATTTCTTCCTTTTGTTTCCTCTGAGATTTCTCCAATATCCGACCGGAAGTCACGTGAAAAATTATTCACGTGAATTATAGTATTAATTCAACAATGTTGTTTGATGTGGTGGTAATACAAATCGTTTAATGATTTGTTTCTTTTATTGCATAATATATCATAAATATTTTGGTTTATTGTTTGATTGCATATTTATGCCCCCCCCCCCCATATATGGGGGAGACATATTGCTTTTGTCGGAGTTGTCTGTCTATCCGTCTGTCTGTCACGCTTTCTGTCCGGAGCATTACTCACAAACCATCAAAGCTATTAACTTGAAACTTCATAGATGGATAGATAACATGAAAGAAAAGTGTAGTGAACAAAAAACGTAACTCTGCACATCATATTTTTCGAGATATTGCCCTTTGTAAAATTTAATTCTTAATTTTTGTCCGGAGCTAACTCAGAAAGTATCAAAACTATTAACTTGAAACTTCATAGATATGTAGATCACATAGAGGAGAAGTGCATTGCAAAAGAACTGTTACTATGCACATTTTTTGGAGTTATTGCCCTTTTGTTAAATGTCATACTTAATTTTTGTCCGGAACATAATTCAAAAAGTATTAAAGCTATTAAATTGAATCTTTATAGATGGATATATCGCATTGATGAAGAGTACACTGCACAAGAACTGTTACTCTGCGCGTCACAGTTTTGGAGTTCTTGCCCTTTGTTAGATTTCAAACTTAAAATATGTCCGGAGCATAACTCACAAAGTATCAAAGTTATTAGGTTGAAACTTCACAGTGGATACATTACATGAAAGGGAAAGGAAGTGTCATGCACAAGACCTGTAACTCTGCACATCAAGGTTTTGAATTAGTTTCCTTTGTTAAATTTAATACTTATCTTTTGTCCAGAGCATACCTTAAAAAGTATAATAGCTATTAACTTGAAACTTCATCTGATGTCAATGAGAACAAGTGTCATGCAAAAGAACCTTAACTTTATAATCATATTTTGGAGTTGTTGCCTTTTGTTTAATTTCATAATTATTTTTTTTCAAGAGCATTTTTCACGCACTATGAAATATATGACCTTAAAACTTCATAGATTGGTAGATCACATAGAGCAGAAGTGCAGTGCACAAGAACCACGAATCAGCACATATATTTAGGAGTTACTGCTCCTTGTTTAATCTATTTTATAAAGCATTAACCTTGCACTATGAGAAATATAACCTGAAATCTTCATAGGTGGATAGACGTTATGGACAAGAATTGCAGTAGACAAGAGCATAATCTATTTCAAATGATTCTTCTCGGAGTTTTTTCCGCTTTTTATACAATGTCGTGTCCTTAAGATAACTCCCGTTCGATTCATAATATTGATATTAAATTTCATTTATGGAAATAAATAAATGAGAGAAGGTATCATGCCCAAGGTTAATAACTCCTGCCTCAGTATTTTTGGAGTTATTCTCACTTTTCACAATTTCTTGACCACAAGATAACCATTGTTCTACTTAGCTATTGAAACACATTTCAATTCTGTAAATAATTAAATTGATGAGAGGAAGTCTCACACACAAGGTCAATTACTCTGGACGGAGCTTTATCAATATAGTCAGCCCTTTAACTTTAACTATTCTCATCCCTCATTCCGAACCACAAACGGCTGCTAACATTTGGTTTCTGGTGGGTGCGTCAAGTCCCGCACTAAAATGCCCCAAAAGCTGCTCAAGGCGCAGGCTATATTCAGCCACAGATTCACTCTCTCCTTGCACAGCAGCATAAAACTTTTCCTTCAGCCTCTCACTAGAGGCTACATTGCCATACAAAGCCTCAATCTCTGAGATAATTTGCTGCAGAGTCACTCGTTGAAGACCTAAACTGTTGCAAAACATTAGATCCATCTATCAAAGGGACAGAAGCAGAGTACCGAGTGTCGGGAGCAATCAGAACAGGTACAGACACAGGAGTGGCATTAATGGAAGGGATACCAACATCAACAAGGATGTACCCTGAATAAGGTATAGAGTTGTCACTAGCTCCCCTTATATCAAGTTTAAAATCTGAAAAGCTCCAGAAGTTAAGATTAAGGCTCAAGAGAATTATAGAAGGATTCAGACAAAATAGAGACTTGGGAGCCTGTGTCCAACAAAGCTGTACATTCATGTACATCAAGGTGTACTTTACACACAGGGACCTTTCCAACCAGTGGAACAAGTTTTGGGTCTTTCTGTCCAGGACTCAGACCTCCGTTAGACCCTTCTAAGGAGGTCTCTATGGGTTTAAAGGCTTGGACTTACTGTATCTTTCTTACATTCCTGACCTGCCATTTCTTGTTACCACTAGGAATCTGCTGTTTGTCTTGCGGTTTGAGGGATTTAAAAACATGCAGAATATAGATACAAATGAAAATATGAGATGATAAGTGTTAGTAAAGTGCTCACCGCCTGACCATGGTGATATTAGCTTGATTCATCTTTTATGACTCCCATGCTAAGGTATGTAGTTCTAAAGGCATGATTCACTCTCAGACAGCTTCAGGAATGTCTCACTTTACTAAAGTAAAAGATGAAGTAAAACATTTAAACAATCAGCAAGGATAATACACAAACATTGTCTACTTCAAAGTTTCTAAATGTCAATGTTTTTTTTTGTTTTTTTTTTAATGTACAGTCCAACTGAATTATTCATAATTGAAAGTTTATTGCATTTATCTAATATTAAAAGTTAACTGTAGACAAAGGAATTTAATGACACTAAATGAAGAGAGTTTTTTACACGAGGTGGTCGATGCTGATGGTCTATATATACTATAGAAAGTTCACTGCTATATGCCTAATGAATCAAACGTTGACAAAAGGATTTAACCTCCAACGATGATATGAGTATTACCAATCCAACGTTGACAGATAGGTGAACATGCGTGTCAGCGTATAGTTTAAATTCACATATATTCCAGTAAAGCGCTGAAGAGATAAACTCCCAAGAAAAATATATGTAGCGTAACAATTGCCATAACACAGTTCGAAAAGAGAAGAAACTTAAGGCCAAACTGACAACAGTTTACCGCTATGGGCGCAGCCATGTTGTTTACGCCGGAATCCGGGAAACCCCCTCTCTGGTTGGTTGTATTGAATATTATACCAAGAGAAATGAAGGCGTGGCTCTCGCCATTGACCAGTTTTAATAGAATGCCCTTGCAACATGCAAGGAAGAAAGTATTCAAAAACAATGAAAACAAAAACTCATGAAAAGTAATGAATTAAGTCATGTAAATAATACATTCAACTATAACTCCCAACAACTCACATACCTGAAAATACAGGCAGGCGCCCTCTAAGAAGTGTTAGATTTCAAGAGAAACAAAGGCGTTGCTCTCGCCATTGACCAGTTTTAATAGAGTGCGCATGCGAGGTTAAAAAGAGGAAGTAAGTACATCCGTCACCAGGGTTAAAGGTTAGAGAATATACTTGACTGAAATAAATGATCATATAGATACATATGACGATATGTAATGACTTGACTTGACTTTCCTTGACTATTTGAGTTTACCCTCGCTTCGACAGTATTTCAGTCATATAGCGACGTACAGCTAATTACAGGTGGAGGAAGTCCCCGAATGCACGGAAGCATCCGGGTAGAACCACCGACCTACCTCAAGCCAACTGGAAGGCTTCCTCACATGTAAATCCGAATGACCCTGTCGGGATTCGAACCCACGCGGTGAGGGGCTGAGTGAGTATTAAAGTCAGCGACTTTACCCTATCGGCAACGGAATGAAACTGTGAAAATGAATGAGTATGACTATATGTAATGAGGTTAAGAAAATTAATGAATATGACTATATGTAATGAGGTTAAGAAAATTAATGAATATGACTATATGGGGTTGCTTTTAAATAATATCCGCAGTCAAACTGACCCTGCGACATACGTTTACTATATCTAGTTAGAAAGATAAAAGGATTTGAAGAAATTATCGGCCATATTTTTTAAAATGGCATAGGGCGCTGTTGACTTGGTTCCATATCTAAAAAATATTCAGTATGGGTAGTTTAGAATGTGTATCAGGTTTCATGCTTTCAACCCAAAGTGCACGATTCCACTAATACATGGCCCTAAACAGCCCCACTATTGGTAGAATTATATAAGTTCAGATTTGTGCCGATGCCATTTTGAAAAAAAAACACAAAAAAACAACAAAAAAACATTTTGATGACGTTACCAATGACGTCATGGCGTCAAAACAGTTCAAATACTTTTTAATAGTGAATTTTACAATAATATATGACACTTGACAATTTAATAAGTAATCTGTGATTTTATAAGTGTTTTACTAATATCATATATTATGGTACACTATGCATATTTAGATTCGCCGTCTAAAAGACGCCATGCTGCAGAACGTGTCACATGGTACTGCAAGCATTTGCTTAGGGGATATTCTATTCTATATTTAATCTATTTTCCCTAAAGTGGCGTTTGTGAAAAAAAAAGACTTTCCCATGCACATATCTGGGTCACGGGGTTTAAAGTGACATCTTATATATAACAAGATAAAATCTGATATAAATATGATGTTCGCCTTATTTGTGCAACTTGAATAAGAAAGTTAGCTAAATAAAATGTCACGTGGGTTAGCTACTTGATAAATGAAGGAAAAACTTCCTTTTGTGTGCATAACAGTTGTGCACGACTTTTGAGTGTGTCCTGTTGTTCAATTCAGTGTAAAGTGAAAACGTTTTCAAGTTCGGTGAAGGCATTTGAAGAAATCTTTGGATAATTTCAAATAATTTCAAGGTAATTGTATTTATATACATCTTAAAATTTGTACTTAATATTCATATGTAATACATTAGAATAGGTGATTTGATATAATGATAATGGTAAAAACATTATCTTTATTTATGATCTTTAATGGAAATTTACACAAGTGTTGACAAAATGTGTGTTAAATTAAATATTCCTTTTTGTTGTTATTGTTAAATTCGTTGTTGTTGTTGTTTCTATGGTAATTGTTATTTATTACTGAGACTTAACTTGTGTATGTGTCTAGTAGGATGATTATTCAGTGCAAATCTTGACCAATCAACATAAAATTTTCAGACATTGGAACATAAAAAATAATCATAAAATCTTAGGAGTTAAAGAGTTGAAGAAAGATTAAACTGAACCTGAACAAATAAAAGAAACATGTTGCTATTATTAATAAAGTTTATTATGATATATTTCATATATGAATTTCTTCATTTTTTCCGCGTTATTTATATATTCCCCGAAATGTAGATGCTTGTACATTAATGACGAAGGTATTTTTATACATTAGTAATTCTCCTTGCAAATCCTGCTGAAATACCAGAACTTGCAATAATACATTTATTTATGTTCTGTCTTTCAGTGTTCCAGTTATTAAGAATATTATAGTATGTTCTATTTCATAACTGCTCATATTTTATCACGTTTTCTTTGTTTGTTTGAATCCTGTATGAGGTGTGTGTCATTTTTCAAAATGGTCAACAATTTATTCAAATGCTTTTAATTATAAGTAGCAGACTCAAATTTCTGGTGTGTAATTATACATATTTCAGACCAAGGTTTATTTCCTGACAGAAAGGGCGGATATATGAGAAATGAGATTGTATTGAGATACAAGTAATTGTTGGGGATAATCATATTAACTGCAAATTCATTGCCATTAATTAGACGTAAAACTTTATTCCTTGAGAGGATATCTCCATGGAATTTCCGATATTACCCTTACCCATCCTGACCTCTAGGGCATCTTTGAAGAGTGGCTAATGTTCTTCGGGCGTATAATGCTAACATTTCAGAGGTGAAACGGTAAAACAGAATCTGAAATCATATTGAGCCACAGTTTTTTTATACTACTGGTTTCTCTAATGCTTTTATTGTTTACCTAGAAAGTAAATTGGACCATATACATATAGCAGCCTATAAGTAACCGAATGAGGGAGAAGCGGTCCGGTAGCTCAGTCGGTGAAGCCCTCGCCCTGTAAGAAAGATGTCCCGGGCTTGTGTCCCGGTCTGGCTGCACATTTTCTCACCTGCTTACATATGCGCCCAATGTTGGACTGTTACAGTATAGTTCTCCAGTATATGTGTTTGTTGGAAACATAGCGATTTGTCCTCTGTACTGTAAATTTAGGAACAAATTCAAATTTGCAGGGGGAGTAAAGGAACGGCCTATAAGTAACCCTTATCGGTTAGAAATGTGTGTAACGGTCCAGTATCTCAGTAGATAGAGCAATCGCCTTATAAGTGAGGGTTCTCGGGTTCGAGTCCCAGTCTGGCTGCTCATTTTTCTCACCTGGTTACACACATGTTTTGGTGTAATATCAGGAAAAGTATGAGATGTGTAACAGGATTTACTTGACTGGCGATAAGTACTTGACGGAAGATTAAGCTTACTGGGGTAGTGCGGCTCAAAAACTCACTGGATGAATTCCAGCAACAGTACACCAAGTTTAACTATAATTATTATTATTATAGCATGTTTTATGTAAATATATATACACAACGAAGCTACCTAATGCAATTTAAAATGATAAACACATACCACATACAACACCTTACTTTTCCATCTGAATCTGATAATCCAAATACTGTATTTTACAGGACTTAATGCAACTTTTTACACAAACGAGCGATTTTCAACACATATTTCTCCTATATCAAATTAATTAAACTAAAAACATCTTGTGATCGATATGATCTAACCGGATAATTATGAACGATCTGCTTTTCTCGATAGAAAAAAATGGTTGATATAATCTAAATATTTTCCAAAAGGAGGTCAGCTGTTTGCTTTTTTGTTTGTTTGTTTATTTATTTGAAAATCCAAGAGCATATGCTTCAGATAGAACGTTTTGCATTTAAATGATTTTCATTTGCCTACGATGTGTTTTGACGTCAAACTTGACGTCGTCTAGAAATGTTTGTACGCGGTCTACAACTATTATTTCTTGACCGATTTTCATCAAATTTTCACAGAATGTGTATGTTAGGCTCTAGTTGTGCATCATTGTGTTCGTTTTTGTTTTTTTTCTCAAAAATCGAAAAGGCAAAGGTTTAATGTCGAATCCAAGATTCGAACATTGACGTAAAAAATCAAATACGTATAAAATCGCTTCCAGATGAGTTAGAAAGTTGATACATGGACACATTATAAGTCTTTAAGTGTGCTTTCCATTCTGTGAAAATAAACGTCATTTGACGTCATATGACGTCATAAGGTCAAAAAGAATTTCTGATATCTACGCGTTGATTTTTATATTTTGTTAAGTACCCAGGACCATGAAAATGTAATGGCATGTACAACAAATTATGTCTTTTTGAATGCACTGTATTTTATATTCATTTGGCACCATATGATATCAGATTTGACGTCAGGACAAAACGGTTTTACGCGATCTACAGCCTTTATTTCTGGACCGATTTTCACCAAAACTTCACAGAATGTATATGTAACGCTCTAGTTGTGTATCGCTGTGTCCGATTTTCCAGATTTGAAAAGGCAATGGTTCTATGGTGAATCCAAGATTCGAATCATTGACGTCAAATTTCAAATACGTATAAGATCGCTTCCAAGTGACTTAGAAAGCTGATATTTGGACTGAATATTAGTCTCTTAGACCACTTTCTATTCTGTGATGTCGAACGTCATTTGACGTCATATGACGTTAGAAGGTCTAAAATATTTTTAAAAAAGTTGATAGATTTGTCTTGGTTTTGATACCTTTAGCGACGTCACGGTCACGTGGTATTGCTACACTGTAAATTAAGCATTTTTGATAAATACCTACATAATTTTAAATATTTTCGGAAAATTTAATTGGCAAAGGCCAAGAACAATGAAAATTTATTGCAAATATTTTCGAATGCAATGATTTTCAAATTCATAGGACGTCATAAGACGCTAGATTTGACGTCAGTTAAAACGTTCGTATACGCTCTGCAGACTTTATTTTTGAATCGATTTTCTAGTACATGTCACAGGAGGTTTAAGTTTTCTTGCTTTTCTTGTGCATCATTACTTTCATTTCCAAAATATTGAAAAGACCGAGGTTCTGTGGTCAAACCAAGTTTGGAAAATTTGACCTCGAAATAAAGTTTAGTATTTCAGAGACCCCATTCGAGGTAAAAAGCTGAAATTCACATGTGTGGAATTCAAAACGTTTTATTTAGATTTCCATAGGCCAGACGTCATTTGACGTAATGGGATTAAAATATGTTTTCATTTCTATTGCAATAAATTCAATGTGATCGCAATGGTCCAGAATTATAAAAAAAATATGGCAAATGTTAAATATGCTGAATTTTCATATGCAATAATATTCTTATTCATATGACATCAGAATAGACGTCAGATCAACAAGTTTGTAAGCGCTCTGTAGACATTATGAATTGATGAATTCTTCTAAAATTTTCAAAAAATGTATAGGTTACACTCTAGAAACCTTATATTTTCTGCGTATTTCGTATCAATAATTTTCAGTTTGATTGAGCTTTTAACGGTTTGCAGAAAGTCCTATCGTTTTCTACGCTTTAAATTTTTATATGTTGCAATGATCAAAGGACGATGAAAATTTAATGGCATGTATTTCCGATGCTGAAATTCTGATTACAATGATCTTCATATACCTATGACGTCATACTTGACGTTGTCTACAAAAGGTTGTACGCGGTCTACAGCGATTATTTCTAAATCGATTTTCATCAAATGTTTACAGAATGTGTATATTAGGCTCTGGTTGTGCATCCCGGTGTTCCTTTTTCAAAATTCGAAAAGGCAATGGTTCTTTGGCGAATCCAAGATTCGAACTATTGAGGTCAATTTTCAAATGCATATAAAATCGTTTACAAATATGCTAGAAAAATGATATTTGGACAGAATATAAGTCTCTAGTTTTCCTTTAGATTCTCAGAAGATGAACGTCATATGACGTCATATGACTTCATGAGGTGAAAAGTAATTTTTAATTTTTACGTGATATTTTTATATGTTGAAAACGTCCAAGCACCTTGAATACTTAATAGCGTATGCTTCAGAAAGAACATTTTGCATTTCAATAATTTTCATTTGACTATGACGTGTTTTGAAGTCAAACTTGACGTCGTCTAAAACTGTTTGTACGCGGTCTACATCCATTATTTCTGGGCCGATTTTCATAAAAAAATCACAGAATGTGTAGTTTACAATCTAGTTGTGCTTCCCGTGTCCGTTTTACCAAATTCGAAATGCAAAGGTTTTATGGCGAATCCAAAATTCGAACCATTGACGTCAAATTTCAAATACGTATAAAATCGCTTCCAGATGAGTTAGAAAGCTGATATTTTGAAAGTGTATAAGTCTCCAAGTGGGGTTTACATTCTTTAAAGATGAACGTCATTTTACGTCATATGACGTCATAAAGTCAAAAAGAATTTCTGAAATATACGCGTTAATTTGAATATGTTGTTAAGTTCCCAGGACCATGGATATTTAATGGTATATACATCCATCCATGCGCTAAAGAATGCAATGTACTTCATATTAATGTGACGTTTTATCACGTTAGATCTATGGTGAATCCAAGATTCGAAATATTGACGTCAAATTTCAAATACGTATAAAATCGCTTCAGATGATTTAGAAAGTTGATATTTGGACTGAATATTAGTCTTTAAAACTTATTTCTATTCTGTGAGGATTAACGTCATTTGACGACATATGATGTCATAAGGTCAAAAGGAATGTTTGATATCTACGCGTTATTTTCTATATGTTACAAAGTCCCAAGTGGCATGAAAGATTTACTTTATATATTTAAGATACTTAATATTTCATTTCATTGATTTTTTTTATGCCTATGACGTCATATGACATCAAACTTGACGTTGTCTACACACGTTTGTACGCGGTCAGGACGGATTTTCATCAAAATTTCACAAAATGTGTATGTTACGCTCTAGATGCGCCAACCGATCTCCGTTTTTTTTTTAAAAAAAACCAAGGATTTTATGGCTAATCCATTATTAGATGCATTGACGACAACTTTCAGTTTAGATACGTATAAAATCACTTTCAGATAAGATAGAAAGCTAATATTTGGATTTAATATAAGTCTCCAAGTCTTCTTTACATTCTGAAAAGATGAACGTCATATGACGTTATGTGACTTTATAAGGTCAAGGTTAATTTTGTTTGAATTAAACGGTTTTTAAGACCTGTAGGCCTTACTTTTTGTTTGATTTGCATGAATTTTCACAGAAGGTGCATCATGTGATCCTATGGAATAATGTTACTTCCAGTTCCTGAAAAAAATGTTAAGTTTTATCATTACTTATATCATGAAAACCTCTAAAGCTAGACCGAATCATGTGAAAATCGAATTGTAAACATTTTCAATACATTTGATTTGTTACATAATCATAAAAATAGCACAAGTTAAATGTAATCGATATAAAATGATGTTCAGTTACTTTTGCCATATCCTCCAAGTCAAACGTTTTATTTTTTAAAATTTATTGAAGTTATGGCCATAAAAAAGCAAGTAAAAGGCAGGAATTTCATATCATTTTACTTGTTTTGCTTTTAGTGTATGACAAATTTAGCAGAACGTCCTACCATTCGTATCAACGAAAGAAATCTAGTTTATTATTCATTCTTCTTCTTCTAAGTATTTTTTTCTTCCTCTTATTAGGGCTTTCTGCCTCAAGGGTTTGTTATGTTTTTTATTATTAGGACTTTCTGCCCTTTCGGCAGAAAGTCCTATTGGGTTTGTTATGTTTTTTATTATTCTTATTCTTCTTATTCTTTTTTTCTTCCTCTTGTATTTGTGTTAATTTCGATGTGTTGCCAATGGCCCAGAACAATGAAAATTTTATGGCATATATTTCAAACCATGTGCTTTCGAATGCAATGAATTTCATCTTCATATGACGTCATATAACGTCAGATTTGACGTCAGGTGAAAAAGTTTGTACGCGGTCTACAGCCATTATTTCTGAGACGATTTTCATCAAAATTTCACAGAATGTGTATGTTAGGCTCTAGTTGTGCCTTCCGGTGTCCGTTTTTCAAAATTTAAAAAGGCAATGGTTCTATGGCGAGTCAAAGATTCGAACCATTGACGTCAAATTTCAAATGCGTATAAAATCGTTTCTAGATGAGCTAGAAAGATAATATTTGGACAGGATATATGTCTTAATGTTTCCTTTATATTCTCAGAAGATGAATGTCGTATGACGTCATATGACGTCATGAGGTGGTAAGTAATTTCTAAATTTTACGTGTTAATTTTTATATGTTGAAAATATCCGAGCACCTTAAAAATTTAATAGCATATGCTTCAGATAAAACATTTTTCATTTCGATCATTTCCATTTGTCTATGACGTGTTTTGACGTCAAACTTGACGTCGTCTTAAAATATTTGTACGCTGTCTACAGCCATTATTTCTGGGCCGATTTTCACCAAAATTTCACAGGATGTGTATGTTAGGCTCTAGTTGTGCCTTTCGGTGTCCGTTTTTCAAAATTCGAAATGCAAAGGTTTTATGGCGAATCCAAAATTCGAACCATTGACGTCAAATTTCAAATGCGTATAAAATCGTTTCCAGATGAGCTAGAAAGATGATATTTGGACAGAATATAAGTCTTTAGGTTTCCTTTATATTCTCAGAAGATGAATGTCGTATGACGTCATATGACGTCATGAGGTGAAAAGTAATTTCTAAATTTTACGTGTTAATTTTTATATGTTGAAAACGTCCGAGCACCTTAAAAATGTAATAATATATGCTTCAGATAAAACTTTTTTCATTTCAATCATTTCCATTTGTCTATGTCGTGTTTTGACGTCAAACTTGACGTCGTCTTAAAATATTTGTACGCTGTCTACAGCCATTTTTTCTGGGCCGATTTTCACCAAAATTTCACAGAATTTGTATGTTAGGCTCTAGTTGTGCCTTCCGGTGTCCGTTTTTCAAAATTTAAAAAGGCAATGGTTCTATGGCGAGTCAAAGATTTGAATCATTGACGTCAAATTTCAAATGCGTATGAAATCACTTCCAGATGAGCTAGAAAGCTAATATTTGAATAGGATATAAGTCTCTAAGATTTCTTTAGATACCGAGAGAATTAACTTCATTTAACGTCATATGACGTCATGAGGTGAAAAGAAATTTCTAATTATTACGTTTTAAATTCTATATGTTGAAAACGTCCGAGCACCTTGAAAATCCAATAGCTTAAGCTTCAGATAAAACATTTTGCATTTCAATGATTTTCATTTGCCTATGACGTGTCTTGACGTCAAACTTGACGTCGTCTTAAAATGTTTGTACGCGGCCTTCAGCCATTATTTCTGGACCGATTTTCATCAAAATTTCACAGAATGTGTATGTTTGGCTCTCGTTGTGCATCCCGGTGTCCGTTTTTCAAAATTCGAAAAGGCAATGATTTTATGGCAAATCCAAGATTAGAACTTTTGACGTCAAATTTCAAATGCGTTTAAATCGCTTCCAGATGAGCTAGAAAGCTTATATGTGGATAGTATATAAGTCTCCAAGTCTGCTTTATATTCTATGAAGATTAACGTCATATGACGTCATATAAGATTGAAATTTTAACGGTTTGCAGAAAGTCCTATCATTTGCCGTGCAAATGAAATCTAGTTCTTATTCTTCTTATTCTTTTTTTCTTCCTCTTGTATTTGTGTTAATTTCGATGTGTTGTCAATGGCCCAGAACAATGAAAATTTTATGGCATATATTTCAAACCATGAGCTTTCGAAAGAAATGAATTTCATATTCATATGACGTTATATAACGTCAGATTTGACGTCAGGTGTAAAAGTTTGTACGCGGTCTACAGCCATTATTGCTGGGCCGATTTTCATAAAAAATTTACAGATTGTGTATGTTAGGCTCTAGTTGTGCCTTCCGGTGTACGTTTTTCAAAATTCGAAAAGGCAATGGTTCTATGGCGAATCCAAGATTCGAACCATTGACGTCAAATTTCAAATGCGTATAAAATCGGTTACAAATGAGCTAGAGAGCTGATATTAGGTCAGAATATAAGTCTCAAAAGTTACTTTACATTCTCTGAAGATGAACGTCATAGGACGTCATATGACGTCATGAGGTGAAAGGAAATTTCTAATTTTTACGCATTAACTTTTATATGTTGTACACGTCCGAGCACCTTGAAAATTTAATAACATATGCTTCAGATAGAACTGTTTGCATTTCAATAATTTTCATTTCACTATGACGTGTTTTGACGTCAAACTTGACGTCGTCTAAAAATGTTTGTACGCGGTCTACAGCCATTATTTCTGGGCCGATTTTCATCAAAATTTCACAGAATGTGTATGTTAGAGTCTTGTTGTATATTCCGGTGTCCTTTTTTCTAAATTCGAAAAGGCAAAAGTTTTATGGCGGATCCAAGATTCGAACCATTGACGTCAAATTTCAAATACGTATAAAATCGTTTCCAGATGAGTTAGAAATCTAATATTTGGTAGTATATAAGTCTCCAAGAGTGCTTTATATTCTATGAAGATGAACGTCATATGACGTCATAAGGTCAAAAATAATTTGATATATACACGTTAATTTAAATATGTTTTTAACTTCCCAGGACCATGGCAATCTAATGGTATATACATCAATCCTTGTGCTTTAGAATGCAATGTAATTCATATTAATGTGACGTTATATCACGTCAGATTTGACGTCAGGACAAAAAGGTTTTACGCGGTGTACAGCCATTATTTTTGAACCGATTTTCATCAAAATTTCACAGAATGTATATGTAACGCTCTATATGTGTATCCCGGGTCCCTTTTTACAAATTCGAAAAAGCAGTGGTTCTATGGCGAATCCAAGTTTCGAACCATTGACGTCAAATTTAATTTAAAAGAATGTTAATATATCTACGCATTATTTCTATATGTTGCAAAGTTGCAAGGAGCATGAAAAAATTACTTGATATATTTAAGATACTTAATATTTCATTTCATTGATTTTCTTATGCCTATGACGTCATATGACATCAAACTTGACGTTGTCTACACAAGCTTTTACGCGGTCTACAGCAGTTATTACAGGATGAAATTCGAATTCTAAGCATTTTAAATAAATTTGATTTGTAACACAGAATATAAAAAATAGTCCAAGTTAAATAAATCGATATAAAAAAATGATTTTCAGTGGATTTTGCCATATCCTCCAAGTTAAACGGTTTATTTTTCAAAGTTTATTTAAGTGTTGGCCATACAAAAGCAAGTTAAAGGCTGGAATTTCATATCCTTTTACTTTTTTTGCTTTTAAGCGTTTGACAAATGTAGCAGAAAGTCCTATCATTCGTATCAACGAATGAAATCTAGTTCTTATTCTTTTTTTTCTTCCTCTTGTATTTTTGTTTATTTCGATGTGTTGCCAATGGCCCAGAACAATGAAAATTTTATGGCATATATTTCAAACCCTGAGATTTTGGATGCAATGAATTTCATATTCATATGACGTCATATAACGTCAGATTTGACGTCTGATGAAAACGTTTGTACGCGGTCTACAGCCATTATTTCTGGACTGATTTTCATCAAAATTTCACAGAATGTGTATATTATGCTTTAGTTGTGCATACCGGTGTCCGTTTTTTCTAAATTCGAAAAGACAAAGGTTTTATGGCGTATCCAAGATTCGAACCATTGACGTTAAATTTCAAATACGCATAACATCGCTTCCAGATGAGTTAGAAAGCTGAAATTTTGACTGAATAAAAATCTCTACATATTATTTACCTTATAAGAAGATGAGCGTTTTATGACGTCATGTGTCGTTACAAGTCCTAAACACTTTTTTACTGAAATTAAACGGTTTAAACGGCCTATAGGCCTTTTTTTGTTGTTTAATTTGCATGAATTTTTACTGAAGGTGCAACATTAGATGCTATGGCGTAATGCTGCTTCCGTATCCAGAGAAAGCAACGGTCAAGGTCATAGTTCAATTATCGATATTTTTCTTTAGCCTTATATATCTCTAAAACAATAAATATTCTATCGAGACACTATGCATATAATTTGTAGTGCTTTGAAAGACCTTTCAGCTTTTAATGATCGGGGTTGAATCAGTTGAATTATGATTGGAAAACGAAAATTCTGTTAGCCTCAATGCGTTTAACAGTTTATATCTCGAAAACTATTGATTTTCGCAAATATGAATAATATTTGTAGAGCAATATTGGGTCGTTCTTTTGATACTTTAAGTTTAACGATTGACCCAAAAATCATGGAGTAATGCAACTATCAAAATTCGTATATGTTATTTTATGATAGACCCAAATATATTGCAATCAAGTCGAATGGATTTTAAAGACATTTGTTTTGGTTACTAGATTACTGAAATAAGTCAACTTGAAAGAAAGTGATGTCAAAATAAGAATTGATTTTATTTAATTCTGTTATGCAATATTTAGCTCTTACGTTTGACAAATTTAGCAGAAGGTCCTATCATTCGTATCAACGAATAAAATCTAGTTATTTTTATTATTATTATTATTATTATTATTATTATTATTATTATTCCAACCTAATTCAAGAGTTAATTTATATATGTTGCCAATGGAAAATTAAAATGTTTAGACAAAAACGTATAAATTTTTAAATTCAAGTGATGTCAGTTTTCTGTGACGTCAATTGACGTCAGATTTGACGTCATATTCAAAGGTTTGATCGTGCTCTAGAGCCTTCAATTCTGGTCCGATTATCTTGATATTTTCACAGAAGATGTATTTTCGGATGTAGATGTGCACTATGACATTCAAATTTCCAAATTCGAAAAGATTAAGATTTCAAGGTAAAACCGAGATTCGAACTGTAGTCCTAAAATATATTTTAATGTTACAAGGTCACCTAATGGGTTAGAAGCATGCAAATTGGACAGCATATCGGCATAGAGGTCTTCTTTCTACCTCCTAAAGGATATTTCTTAAGTCACGTGGTGAAGACGTCATAAAAACGACAAATCATATTTTTGAAAAAACAAAAACACTCTGGTATTCTGACTTTTGACTCAATCTTTTTTAAAATTGTACTGCAGCAATTAAAAAGGTTAAGTTTTAAAAGTTCATAAATTCACTTATTTTAAATTTTCAATAACGTCAAATGACGTCAGATTTGACGTCAGCTTCAAAAGTTTGTTCGCGTTCTAGAGCCTTCAATTTTGGTCCGATCATCTTGATATTTTCACTGCAGATGTATTTTAAGGAGTAGATGTGCACCTTGGCATTAAATTTTCCAAATTCGAAAAGATTAAGATTTCATGGTGATACCGAGATTCGAACTGTGGTCCTAAAATTACATTTTAATGTTACAAAGCCCCCTGATGCGTTAGAAGCATGAAAATTGGACAGCATATCGGCATAGAGGTATACATTTTTCACATGGTTATGACGTTTTTTTAACATTTCTCTCGATCTGGTATCATGAATTTTGAATCAATCTTAATTAAATCTTCAGAATTGATAGAGTTAAAATTGAAGTGACTGCAAGAAGTGTTTGTTTTGTCACGTGCGTATGACGTTATGCATACTAAAGCAAGAATTGTTGAAAAAAAATCATATAAAATAGCCAATTAGACCAATGAAATTAAACTCTTCAAAAATGTCGAAATTTAGTAGTTCATAAGGTCTTGAAATTTTCAAATAATTATGTCATCAAACATGACAGATATTCATGTTTGTTGGAATGCCTGCTTGAAAATGTGAAAACAAACCTGTTCACATTCTCGAAGATATTTTTTTTTATTAATAGAACGTTAGCTGAACATGTCATATCGAAAAAGATATTTTTCTTTAGTCACATGATTTTGACGTCGTTGAAATATATACATCATTCATTTCAATTTGTATTCGCGCTACAGCGTCATGAGTATCGGGGCAATCTTAAGTATACCTTAATGAATTTATGTTGTGTCACTTGTTTATGACTACATTGATTTGTAAGCAAAATATATTAAAAAGATCAAAAGATTGGACATATTAACTTTAAATTAGTAATATTGCCTTGCCTAAACATAAGCAAAAAAGTCCAGAAAAATTCAGATGATTACGTTATCAAACATGACTTATTCATGTTTTTCGTAAAAGGGCTAATTCATGAAAATCGTTTTATTTGAAGAAATAAATGAAAGCGGTCATTGGGTTGGTTAAGCACGACCCGATTGTTCTTTTGCAGGAAAGAGTGCCTGTGTTAAATAGTGAATTATGATACGTTTTTGAGTAAATGAGTCGCATTTACGATGAATATGTATAATTATACAAGAGCCAGAAAACCTATACGGAAAACTTATTGCATTTGCTATCACGGCTCTCTGCAAACCTGAAGAAAATGACAAATACATGTATATTTACCTATTGATTTGTTATGTTTTCTAAATGTTTAATGGTTTCTTTTTCTAAATCTGTAAAAATAAGCAAATATATAGAGAAAAATGAATTGTTGAAAGTTTCAAGACGTTAATACGTTAATTACATAGAAATAAGAAACTATTTTGTGATTTTGCTTACACCTCTGCCTTTCTTTCAATCTATTTTTGCAAATGTAAAACTCAATCAATTTAAAGGTTGAAAGTCATGGATTTCAAAGTATTTGTTTCCTTTGTTACAATTTCAATTGTGGATCAAATTGCAAAGAATATTTGTTAAGTCATATGTTTACGAAGAAAAAGATATTAAATAAAGAATAAAAAAAATGAAAAAGAAAAAATTCTTGAGGATAGTATTATCTTAAAATTGTCCGTTTTTTTGTGGTTTTTTTTCTGCATGATAGAAAACGGTTGCGTAATCAAATAAGATCCATATATGCTTTCTCAATATCTCCTTAAGAAGATGAAAATGAAAAAAAAATAAAGCTTACTTTACATACATCAAGCGCGTGACTATACTTACAAGATCGTAAGTTATTCGCGGAATGGAATGGAATTTCCATTGCGAGCATCGCCAAAACCCGAAATGGAAATTTTCTTATAGTATTATATTAGACTTTGATGTAATTCCCAATCGTCCTTTTTCTATAAGAAAAAAAAGATCATGTTATTTGTTATATTGTATTGCTTTTGGTGTTTTTGTGATTTTTGTTTGAATTAACTTTCGGTGTTTCCATTTTGCGTTATATATTACACAACCGAAGTTTGTATGTATGACTTGAATGTGGATAAATTATATAAATAAATATATAGATTTACTTATCATTTTATTATAATTCGAGACTTTATTGTTTAAGAGTAAGTTTAAATAAACAATAAAAGCAAATATAATTGATCCTAAAACATACACATGTCCATTGCACACCAGTAAAGAACCGCCCCCCCCCCCCCCCGACAAATTGCTGGATCCGCGCATGATTATAATGAATATAATTAATATTAAAAAACTATTATTCATACAAATTGTTTACTTATTTTAGTGTTGTAACTCAAGGAGTTATTGTAGCGGTAAATTATGCAACCGAATAATTTGCGCTACATCTCTATATTTTTCTTTCATCTTTTCTCTTTATCTCTTTTTTCTTTGTTTGTTTTTTAAACAATTCATGTTGACATGTATGAAGTTATGTTATGTCTATGACATTTAAATCATTACATAGTTCCATTATTGTTTGTTTGTTTGTTGAGTTGAACGTCCCATCGACAGTATTTCAGTCATTTGGAGACGATGTCTACTTGAGACAGATATAGTGCTGCCACACTGCAGCATCACGCCATAGACATGTGGCATGATACCACATCCAATCACATTATCCTGACACCGGGCCAACCAGTCCTGCAACTACCCTTATATTCTGAGCGCCAAACAAGGGAGCTATAACAGTACCATTTTTACAACTTTGGTATGTCGCGGAAGGGGATCGAACCCACGACCTCCCGCTCAAAAGGCGGACGCTCTAAACACTCAGCCACCGGGATTTCCATTAATTTTCCTAAATTTTTTAATTATCTGGCAGTGTCATGACTAATTATTTATGAATTTAATCTGACACCTTTAATGGCTTCATTGATTATACCTTTGGTCATCTAGCGGCATGAAATTTTGTAAATTCGCTTTGTCACTTTTTTGGTTGTTGTATTGGGGATTATCGTCGCTGCGATAGTATTTCAATCATATAGCGACGTCCAGCTAATTACAGGTGAGAGATTTGTAGTCCACGACTGTAACCGCTCGGCCACGGCGGCCCTCTCACTTTTTTTGGCTTTCCAGTAACTCCGCACACTGAGTCATGATTTTGCTTATTCTGTAAATTGTTTCTAAAGATTCTAATTTTAACCTCTGTCCTATGCAGAAGTCTTTCAGGACAATCATAACGTATTTGATGTCAAATATCGTGCTTTAAATTTATACAGAATACTGTATATTACTAATCGATTGGATATGTCTGTGTTGAAATATATTTATTTAACAACACAGGGACTTGTGTAATTTATACACCCTACAAAGCGTAACTACGGAAGAAAAGTTATTACAGACTACCAGATCTCTAATCTTTCCATTTCACCGGGTTACCAGAGTCACAACACATGCCAAGGCATAGATCGATCAACCTGTGAACTATGGAGATGCAAAGATGATCTATTATATGTGTGTTTGGAAAGAAAATTGAAACTCAAATAATTCTTGAGCACGTTTGTGACAGCATTACAGAGAATAATGAAATCTGAATCAGTTGATTGAGGACGCCCCATCCGAAATATGGGGGATTATATGCTACATGCAAAGTTCCTGCATCATTTGGCCTCAATAGATTCATGGCCTGCACTCTGCCAGGATCAGAAGCTGAAAAAAAGAATGAAAAGACGAATCAGAATGAATTCGCGTCCTCAAATGGTCAAAGGACCGTACTAAAAACACCAACAACGGGATAAAAACATAACATTTGAAAAGAAAAAGGCTGACAGATCACGAACACCAGCTTCTAGGAAACGATTTGTTTGTTAGTAGAGTAACCTGACATAGAGAAAAGAAAATGTCATGATGGCTATATGATATAAACTGATTGTTTTAACAAAACAAAATAAATAGATAAAAAATAAAAATAATATAAATGGGCCATGAAAGAGAGCACCTCCCCGTGGCGAGGCCTGGATGCAATTTATTAGTATAGAAAGTAATAAGCATACTTAATTTTCTGTATTTGACAAGGTTGATTGATCGTTCTCATTTAAGATAAATTTCCATTGGCGGTAACCTTTTTATTTATTTAATTGTAAATTCGATATGAAATTTAAACACAGGCTACGAAAGAATACTAAAAGTTTACGAATATTTATTTTGTTCTTTCTGCATTATTAAACAAATTTTGGAAATTAATCACAAAAACAAAGCCAAATTGTAAATAATTGTCAGTCGAAATCCTACTATTTATTCCATTTGAACCAATAATTGATGAGTGATAAAGTATTTACAAGTCTTAACTAATGCTAAATAAAATGTAATATTTCCATTGCGTGTGATTCTGAGGCGCAGTGGAATTTCTATTGTAGGCCCGTAGACTAGCGTAGGAACATAGGATCCATTAAAATAATTTGTTGAATAACATATGCATTGTACATGAGAAATGTCATTTAAACTTTAGACTCGAAAGCAGGAAAGACTTTAACCTTTTACCTTTTTTAATTTATTTATTTATTTATTTATTATTTTTTTTTGCATAAGGCATACATTTTCCATTACGCAACACCATGTATTAGGCCCATACCAAGAAATGGAAATGCTGTTATATCTTCCAAAATTTTATTTAAACCACAAAATGAATATTTATCAGCCACAAACTTACTTTTGATTCGATAAGAAAGACTAAATGATGAATAATAAACTAATGCAAGTTAAAATATAATAATTCCTGTGCGTGTTTCCCCGAGGCGAACTGCGAATGAATATATACACATACTTTCAAAAGTTTGATTTAACAACCCAATGCAGAGTACATCGAATTTGTATTTAAATATGTCAGGAAAAAGCAATAACTTTATCCAATACTGAACTTATTATGTACATTATTATATACATTCCCATTGCGCCGCACCTCGCAATGGAAATTTTGTAATATCGATCCGGTATAAATATCCCACATAATTAAAACAAAAGTACATAATACATATTTCGCACAATTACTCTTTTTTCCGATAAAAACAACAAATGATGATTTATAAAGTAAATATAGACCTAACTAATGCGTATTAAAAATAATATTTCCATTGCGTATTTTATTTTCTACTGCGTGTATTGTGCTAAAAAAATGCCATTGCGTGTTTAAGGACAACTGGTTTAGGGGAAAAAAAACGCGCGGAAGTTATATCAAACCGCACGTTTTTTTGTTTTTGTTTCTGTTTTGTTTTTCTAAGACCCTTTCACATAAATGGAAAAGATGCATTATTTTTTCCCTATTTCCAGGATTCCATATCATTGCCTCGGTTTTCTTATATTTTTTTGTTTTATATAAAAAGAAACGGATTTACGCAATATGGTTTTTGATGAATGTATTTTCTTGCTTAAAATCGAATTTCTTTTATTATGTTAAATAAAAAAAAAAGAAAATGAATGAAATTGAAAACCTTATTCGCGTCTTTGATTAGTATTGAAAAGAAAATAATCAGTGTGTATATACACGGACGCAGAGTATGGTGTTATCATTTAAAATTCTTTGGACCGGTGTTCTTTAAAGAGGAAATAATTGATCAAACTTTAAATGTTATCAATAAAATCATCAATTGTCTACATATATTTTTAGGTAAAGAGGAAATATTTGTTCAAACGTTCAATGTTATCAATAAAATCATCAATTGTCTACATATATTTTTAGGTAAAGAGGAAATATTTGTTCAAACGTTCAGTGTTATCAATAAAATCATCAATTGTCTACATGTATCTTTAGGTAAAGAGGAAATATTTGTTCAAACGTTCAATGTTATCAATAAAATCATCAATTGTCTACATATATTTTTAGGTAAAGAGGAAATATTTGTTCAAACGTTCAATGTTATCAATAAAATCATCAATTGTCTACATATATTTTTAGGTAAAGGGGAAATATTTGTTCAAACGTTCAATGTTATCAATAAAATCATCAATTGTCTACATGTATCTTTAGGTAAAGATGGCTCTTGGAATTTTGCTGACTCTGGTGTACGTGTACATGTTTACATGCGTTGGGATAGCATCATCATGTAAGTCAATCTATACGTAAATACTGAAAAAAAAGTTCTCCTTGATTTTGGAAGAAATTTTTCACTGTAACTGAACATGTTTAACTGTGACTTGTTTATATCAAGACTATCAAAATCAAAGAAAATTATAAATTTTCTATAACGCGTATATTTTTCTTGCCCAATTTATTCTTTATATAAGCGTATAGATTATTTATTCAAAATAACTAAATTTGTAATTTACTTCATGGTGTATTTGTATTGATATGTTATTGTACGAGATAATGCCTTATGCATTTCTTTACTTGTTATTAGTCAGAGTTTTAATAACAATTCTTATTTTAAAATGTAATTTATAATTTACATCCTTACTTCAGCGGTCAATTTGGCTGTCTGGAGGTCTATACGTCGGAGCGGTGCGGTAACATCAGCTGCATTAGCTGTAGACGGTGTTGTCCAGACAGACCATCAATCCTGCCTCTGTTGCTTTAAATCATATCCTGGATACTCCTGGTTGAGGGTAGACCTTGGCCAGGAGTACAGGATTGCAAATGCCATCATATATGGCAGAACTGACGACCTGGATTATTCGTATGGTAAATAATTATTTTATGCAGTTTGATATAATATACTAGCCAGTGACTCCAGATAACCGGTTTTAAGGCTAATTGTAAGGCAGTCAAACCATTTAGTATTTAGGGTTCTGCTTGTGTTGCTTTGTATCAGAATATGGATAGTCCTGGTTGAGGGTAGACCTGGGCAAGGAGTATAGAATTTCTAATGTCATAATATATATGGAATGGCCGACACCCTGGATTATTCGTTTGGTAAATAATTAATTTATGCAATTTGATATAATGAACTAGCCAGTGACTCGAGATAAAGTGACTTAAGGGTAATTACAAGATAATTAAACCATTCATAACTACTTGTTCGAAATTTTACTGAAAGATGTTCATCGTGATTGGATAAAACTTGACTTGACTATTTGAGTTTACCGTCGCTTCGACAGTATTTCAGTCATATTGCGACGTCCAGCTAATTACGAGTGGAGGAAGACCCCGAATTCCATGAGGCATCTGGGTAGAACCACCGACCTACCGCAAGCCAGCTGGAAGGCTTCCTCACATGAAAATCCGAATGACCCTGCCAGGATTCGAACCCACGCGGTGAGGGGCTGAGTGAGTGCCAAAATCAGCGACTTTACCCCCTCGGCCACGGAGGCCCCCGTGATTGGATATCAATAGTTCCAAAACAACAAATACTATGTTACAGTTAAACATAATCAAGTGTAGGTTATATATTTGCCACCCATCTCTTCCAAACTGAATGTTGAGTATGTATAACAAATTACCTAAACAAACCAATTTCTTTCTGATTTAATATATCATATAAATATTTCCACAGCTGATCTAAACAATGCCACTATCTACCTTCACACGGAGGAACACAATAAAGGTACACCCTTGTACCGGATACCAGCAACTCCCAAGATACGATACTTCAATTACACAGTGACGCCTAGTAAGATAGCACGGTATGTCACACTGGAGCGTGAGGAACAACTGGTCGTTTGTGAGCTGATAGTTCACAAGGAAGGTAATTTCTACAAATTGCGAATAGTTTATTGCTTTAACCTTTTTTTTTTTGTTGACAGGCTAATTACATATATTTCATTTCTATCTCAATGTTTCAATCTTTTAATGGATTTAAAAAGATTTCCAGTTTTTAAACTTTGTGCGGTACTACTAATAATAATAGTATTCACTCATAATAAATCAACATTTAAATATGACAGTAATAAGGCTATTGTCTATTTTTGTAGTGTATATAGGAAAATATGTATAAAACTCCCTTATCATTGGCTTTAAGGACGCATTTAAACACTCAAAGTTCTAATGCATCACTTAGGTATTTCTTTATTTCTAACAAACGCAGGGAAATTTGTGCATTAATTTAAAACGAAAACGAAACGAACACATTATATTGTACATAATAAAGTAAGAATTATCAATAGATTATGGTAATGGTATCCCTCACAATCGAAATTTACAAAATGTTAAAAATTGAGTTAATCGATAGACTAACATTTTGTTTTGTTCCATTTGTATGTCCTCTGTCTGTCTGTCTGTCTGTGTCTCTCTCTCTTATAATTAACATGTGTGACCACATCTTACTGTTATTTGTGAGCTAATATGGCCCATTCCTATCGCAAATCTCAGTCCAGTCCCCTCATATTTTTTCTCCTTTGTTTCGAACATGGCGTATTCTCCTGTCAATAAGATCGCGGATATGTTCTACGAGTCACTAAGGTGTTCATGGCATTACCTATACCCTATTTTTATGTGCCCAATTCAGCCCCCCGCCCAAGATGATTTCCTACCATATACACGGGTCTTTTTGTCTGGGAACACGGGGTAAGTCGCGGAGACAAGTTCCTGCCGTCAGCATACCAACTACAAGGGGAACTTTCTTCTAACGAAACTCGCAGTATTTCAAATAGCAGTTTTGTTGTTGTTGTTGTTTGTGCGTGTACAATACCTATTTACTGACTGTGAGATAAAAACACTCCTGAGTATACTCATGACAGAGAGAGAGGAGGGGGGAGGGAGTTTATTTATGACCGAAAGAGAGAAAGGGTGATGGGAGAGTTTACTCAAGAGAGAGATGACAGAGAGAGAAGGGGTGGGGGGTGAGAGAGTTTATAACTTTTTCCTCCCTTACATAGAACTTTCATTTTTGTCAGTCAGAATGCTGTTTAGCCATTGTTCACATAATGTTATAGGTTTTAAGCTTTCAGGGTGAGTACATGCTCTACTGACTGATCTTCTGGATGACTTGCACAAATCTCTCAGTAATAAGGGTTAATTGGTGAACAATCAATATCCCCGTGGTCAAATTGTGGTAGTGTGTTCCATTTATTGCTTCTTCTGCAATAAATACTATCTGAAATGAAAAGAAAATGTAACAACGAGTACATTGTTATCATCAAGTCATTTTATTTTATTATCATTTTTTTTTTATTTTTACATATGATACTACTCAATTAATTACAATTACATTCTGCACTGTAACAGGGGTGATATTCAACAAGTTCTATACATACAACATTAAAAAAGCAAGATCAAACTCACTAATAGCTAGCATTTTGCACTCCAGATGAAAAAGTTAAATATATTCTCTTCTCATCTCCAAAGATAAATGTACACTATAAAACCTAAACAGATTATTAAATTCAGTTTTAATAAATTAAAATGAACAAATATTTCATAAAAATTCTAAGATGTGAATCAATTGAAAAATCAGTGATAGTAGGCAGGATGTACAGATAGACAATATTAAGTTTTTGAAAAAGTTCAATGAGGGAATTTCGAAACTTTTAAGAAGTACTTTAAAATGTTTATATTCTACAATAACTATGGAACGCCAAATCTACATAAACTCAAATATTTGAAGATATCTTCAAATATTTAGAGATATCTTCAAATGAATTATTGATATCAACTAATCATTTGAAGATAACAGTAATAATACTGCAACAAAATGAATAATTTTGCTCTCTCGATATGCATCTGCGCTAGTATCAGCTGCTTTTCTACGTGGTATATTTGTCTGTTGCAAATTTGTGTACGTAGTGCTTATCACGTGACCTCTCAGCCGTAATGCTTGGTGTGTCATTGGCTTGCAGCATGTGGGGTTTACAGAAAACCCCACGGAGCGAGTAGATGTGTACACAAGAGTGTTCTCTGTGCCACTTGCTGAAGCGTGGCGGAAGAAGACCCGCCACAGACGGACGGACGGACGGACGGACGGACAGATAGACGACGGAAAAGGGATCCCTGTGTGTCACCTGCTGTAAGCAGAGGTGACACAACAAAGTCGCAAGAAACTGTGATGGGGACATAAGATCTGAATACACGATATATACAACACGCACGCAAAGTTTACTCAAAACTTATTTTAACATTCTCCTTCTAATCATTACCAATTAAGGCTGTTATAAATTTAACTTCCATTTCCTTATTATGATTGGTTCTGATACCATTTCTCACCTTTTTTTTAATTGCATTTAAAGATTATGTACGGTTGAACTGCTTTATCAATTTTTAAATTTAAACAATCTAGAACTATCTCCACAATTTACAAACACATACACAAATCTGTGTTTATAGTTTTCACGGGCTTAAATGATTTATTTACAAAACACGGCATACAGTAGATTTATAGAACTTTGTTGTACATACCACTTTCTAAGTATTTAAATGCATTTAAATAAATCCAAATCATAATGATTAGAAAAAAAGTGAAATCTGTGAAAATATTGTTATAAATTCATATTATGAATTTAGATAAGTACTGTCCAGAGTCCGAGTGTGATCTCCATTACACATTCGGAACACCTCGTCCAATACCTAGGGTAAAAATGTCTCACAATGTGTCAACACGTCAGTCAGTCTATTTATAGATTGCACTTCATGATTACACGCGTAATTTTACTGACTCAGATTATGATCGATTGGAAGCTTGCATGTGAGCATGATTTTAATCAGGGTCATTGAAAAGCTTGATCGTACTGTAAACTTCAATATTACGTAACAGTACGTAACTAATACCAGTACACTACAAATCACGGGGCACGGAAAATATTCTTCCACAATGGGTGACATTTATCATACCAACTTATATATAAATTTGGTAAATCTCGATCAAAGTTATTTCCTCGGTCTCAAGGCCGCGTCTTCAAATGCATTATGGAGGACGGATATTTTGTGATCCAAATATACAGTGAATATACCTTTATTTCCTCCACACATAAACATTTTAAATAGATACACTTTGAACATGGCAACGAAATATATTACATTGACCTTATGCAATTGTCCGAACACGGAAATGACTAAGACAATGCGACAATATGCAATATGCTGAACTTTCAGTGAAATTTTCATGCGAATTAGTAAAATCAAAGTGCTAAATGCGCTAAAGGACGGCAGCCGGATTAACAGGAAAAAAGCTGTGATTCTTAATAATTGGTACAATAGAGGCAAAGTCCACATGATGCAAACACTCCGCACACTCTCCTCTCTCCTACAACTATAGTTCGTAGTAAGACAATTAAATTCGCACTCTGTTTGTTACAAAACAATCCGGAACTAGGGTCATGAACCTGACTGTATGAATTTCAGAAGTAGGACCCGATTTATATACACTATCTACTGTTACTTAAGTGTAGAACTTGACAAGATACTTGATGTTTCAGATACTTGAATGTTTGTTTCTATTTGAAAGTTAAGAAATGCTCTGGGAGAATTCTAACTCGCTTTCGTGAACAACTTTAGATTAATTACAGACATTCGAAGAGCTACTTTTTTCTTTTTACAGGAATAGATTTTCAAGTATGTAAAATGGGCTGCTGTTCTGATTTATAAGTGTCACGGATATATTGTTCACGCTTAAAATGGATCTTTACAGAGCAAAATAATACGTTTACAAACTACAGCACATTAATAGCGGTTTCGGTTTTGAATAAATGGTCTGCGTAACATATTCAATTCAAATTCGTAAGTGCAATATCGCATTACGTGGATCCGTAAGAAACGCGGAGAGGTACAGTTAAACTTGTCATGGAAAATATGAAAATTAGCAAGGTCAGCCATACCTGGTAAGCATTTGTAGCTACTTAAGACGGCAGCAAGCTGCCGTCTAAAACTAAAGAATGCAGCACCAGACATCTGAATGTAGCTTTGTGGCAGCACACACACACACACACATATATTTTTCCATTGAAAATGCCGTCAGTCTTTACAAAACTGATAGAAAATGTTTAGGCACACATCCTTTTAAAATGTGAGCTTATCTAGAAGCTTCGCAACAATTTAATTCATTTTCAGATCCAAAGCTTGGTAATAATTAAAATCCTATTTCAGATCCAAAGTTCGAAACTAGGATCAACCATAGAACCCTGGTCTTTCCTAGTCTGGAAAAAAAAACGTATACGGAAGCGCACATCTACAATGTAATGAATACATTCTGTGAAAATTACATAGAAGAAATGATGGCTGTAGAATGTCAACAATATTTGGTAGCTAATTCTAACGCTGATGTCATATGACGTCACATAAGAACGCAATTTACTGCATTCAAAAGGGACAAAGTCATGTTAATTGTTGTTGAAATTTCACGATACTGGCTCATAGGAAACCTGTTTTAATTTGAACCTCAAAATGAAGAAGCATGAATACCGATAACTATATTTCGTTTGTCTGAACAAACGATACGGCTTTCTGCTCTGCAAACCACAGCAAACCTTAAAATATTCATTACATAATTATCTTGCAATACATTATCTGTAAAAATTGAAACAAATCATCTAGAATTGAAAGCTGTAAAGCACAAATTAAGTTGATAGCAGATGCAAAGTTTGACGTCAAATGATGTCATATAAATATGGAAATGAATGTAATCAAAGGAAATTAAAGGGCTTGCCCCCTGATACAATTTCATGATGCTTGCTCTTCAAGGAACCGTCTTAAAAATGAACCTCAATAATTCTCAAAATTGGTGTACCACAATGCTGTAAACTACCACTAGTCCTCTTTACATGAAACAAAGGTTATTTTCCTACCAAGCAGGTTTTTTTTTTTTTACATATATGTTTTTTTCCTGAATTAAAAGTGAGCATATGGCATTTGAACAAATCACAACAGCACATTATAACTAAAATAACCTAGGTACCATTAGGAAGGTCTTAAGATTCCCAACATTTCAATGGCTTTATGTTTGAACCTATCTTTGACGGATTTTGAAATATGAACGGTCAAACCCAAACAAAACGGCAAAAAGATACTTATGTCAAATACTTCTTTCTCCACCAACAACTTTGGAATTAATAACCTGATCATTTAAACATACAAACCATTATAAAAGCAATGCATCAAGCTAAAATTTTAATACAAATAAAAGAAACAAGGAATAGTTCTACAAATTATGTTCATACTTTTATCTACAAAAATCAATTTCGAGATTAAAGCAGCTAGATTTACTTGCGGTAACATAATTTTCTTTTTTTTTATGTCATGACTCAACTAATTTAACCTTGATCTTCAAAATCTAAATGTCATTTGAAAGATCCTTAAAAGGACTACAAATTACAGAATCATTTATTGAAATATACCCCTTTTTATAGTGAACGAGTATATGTGAAGCTTGATGACAGAAGCTTTAATAGTTTAGAAGTTATGGCCAAGGTTAATTTTTTTCTGACGACAACACCAATGACAACACCGAAATCAGATTGATGACCTCAACTTTTTTTCTGGTGGGCGGGGGGGGGGGGAGTAGCTTTGCTTGTTGTTAATTTTATGTTGCTGGCTCTTCAAGAAACTATTTTAAAAAGAACCTCATTTCCCATAAAGAGAGCTGTCCTATAAGGTAAAAATCTATCACTGACGGTCTTTCGATGCATTACACAAGTCATAATGGTACACTTCAATGTAAGAACTTTGGGAGCTGCACATTACATGATTATAAAGATTGTCCCTTTCAACTGATTTCCAAGGAGAGGAAAAGGGAAATTTATAACTGTAATAGGGACCTTGCTAAGGGTCTTAAAGTCCTTGCTAAAGTAAGGTTTACTGAGTAAGTAAAACTTGCGCGTATGTTTTGTTGCGTTTATGATAGAGAGGGAAAAAGATCATCAAAAAATATATGTTTATAAGTACAAAAGTGTCATAGGATCTCCACCATTAAAGCTGTACCTCATAAATATTCATTTACATTTGTTTTTACTTCATAGTACTCATAGAGTATTCATATATCCAACTTAAATGATCTATGAAAATATATTTTTAGAATATGATTTACATTGTTGTATGCACATGAACAAACAGAAGATACCTGTCCTGTAAAGATGTTGCATCACAATAGTAAAACTGGTATGTAAACAATGCCTTGAAAGTAACCAGTCTTTGATCATGAATACATACCACAACATACAACAAGAAATCATTTCATAAAACAAAGCAAATTCACCATTTTGTCCAGCAAGTTAGCTTCACTATACATCTGAAACTGCAGAAACCAAAACATTTCTAAATGGAATAGCAATAGCACAAACCCAAATATATAAGTACTGGTAACCGTTATTAGAAAGAGATTTGTGCGAACAGTCCGTTAGCTCAACCCCTTATAAGCTAGGGATCTTGTTTTTAAATCCTGCTCTGGTACACTATATATTAATATTATATCCTATGGAGTGTGATAACACATACTGTCGATCTGAGATTGGTAATGTCCACTGAGGTGTTATAATTACCATGTCCAATGGAGTCATGTCTCTTATCCTTTTATGCATATTTAGGCATAATAGCTAATTTTCAGGAGGGGTTTGGACCCCAAGTCCCCCCCCCTCTAGATCCGCGCACGTAGAAAAGCGATCGGGGAAAACAAACGATTTTCCTACTTTATAGATACATTATTTTATATGCAACAAAACAGAGAGAGAGAGAGAGAGGGGGGGGGGGGAGAAGAGGAGAGGCAGTGAGGGACATTAAAATTAAAAATAGGTTACTGTTTAAGACAAAAATTAAAAAAAATGTTAAGTTATTTTCCGTTTAAAACAGTATGTTACTTCAGTATCGGTAGACGCTCTACCTCTGTTTTTGTTTTTACCCCGACTACACTATGATTAACCACACGAATAAATTATGTCAAATAACGTCACCATTGTGGTCAAAAATTGCATAAGATTTATTAAGTTCATGTTATAGAAATAAGCAACCATCCAATATTTTCTGAAAAATAAAGGAAGGATTCGAGAAAATCGATTATTTTTCTCAGGTCGGACTGTTGAAGTCCGATCGGAAATAAACGACAACAGAAATGTATCGATCGATCTTTTCCCGGTCGGAGCGAATTCCGATCGGAGATGGTGATTTTCAAATCACTATATCTTTTTTATTTATGGATGGTTTTTCTTAAAGAAACTATGTTTAGAAACTTGGAACTATGCTCTTTCAGAGTTTGTATTGGTGAATAGTGTATAGGCATTGTAGTCGTTGAACGTTTATGGAAAATACCGACGTTCTATACATTCATCGACGCGGGTCGGTTATGTACAAAGCCGTGTACGAGTCCGTGCATTGTACAAAACAACTTTAAATGACCTTTTTATTCTATACCTATATTTTGTTCGATAACAAAGCTATTTATTTCATAATCTTACAATATTTTAACTTTACTTTCTACAAACACACCATTGGTTTGGTGAAAACAGAAGTTTTATCATAACGTAAGCGCTTGTCGAATTAGATTTGCATATGGAACCTTTCCATGCGTTTCTGTTTTTAAATTTTGTTTAGCATGGGACCTTTGTGCAATACAGTAAATATATAAGATTTTTGTACACACTTGCGACCAGATACATAAATATATTGTGCGGTCACGTGATTGAAATCATCTCGTTCACAGATGGTCATTGACAGAAAATTAGATTTCAAACTATATGTGTTTAAACGTCTACTAATGCCCATCTACAAGCACATGGTCAACCAATGCAACCGTCCGTGATTGTGAAAAAAATGGGTGGTTCTTATATCACTCAACAATAGTGTTAAAAAGATAATGAAACCATATTTAGAATTATAAACTATATTTAGATTTTCTATTTTCATTTGGCGTAAAATGACTGACCACTCATCGCGCATGTGCTCACTTCACATGTTAAAAATTCGAATTCACTACCCGGAACTGGTGAAGACGTAATGTTGCATAACGTATCACGTGGAACCGCAAGCACCTGCTTCGAGGATATCGTATTCTATTTTTAATCGATATCGCCGGGGTGGCGTTTACTGAAATGCAATTTGACCTACAGTTGACACTTTTTTTCTCAGAAAACAAAGACTTCACCATCATTAACGATGGAGGTAAAACTTTTTTTTTTTAAATTTCTACCGATCATCTGTGAAAGAACTGCTTTAAAAATGGACGTTATATAGGTATTGAATACGTTCTACGGCGTGATATCGCAGCGATGCAGTGATACAGCTTTTCAGCTATATATATAGAATATATATAATATATATATATATATATATATATATATATATATATATATATATATATATATATATATATATATATATATATATCATGATAACATGCCAATAAATCATCTAACGAGAAATGTTGAAAGTATTAGTAAATACCCGCAAATCAATATTTCTTTACAGTACAGATACTATTATATATTGACGTATTTACATTGAATGAGTTTACCGTTTCTTTTCGTATTCTAGTCTCAAATGTTTGCGAAGCTGGCATGTATGGTGCCAGTTGCCAACATACCTGCGGGTATTGCGAAACCATGACTCCTTGTGATCCCGACAGTGGCCAGTGTGACGCTTGCAGCCCGGGTTATACCGGGAAAACGTGCCAACAAGGTATATGTTACAACATTCAATTTTAATATCAATTTCCTTATTGCGTTTTACTCATCTGTTAGGCCATAGTTCATTGCCTGTCTAAATTATTATTCAACCTTAAATAAATAAAAGCATACTGTCATATAAATATACTGTTTTGATTTAGCTTGTATACCTTTGAGACTACGACTATGTTTGATTAAAATATTTAGAGAATTTGGCATATATTATTACATTCAAATTATCTACTGAGCGATGCTCAACGGAATACGACAAAAATCGCAAAGGTAAATAAATGATAAAACTATAAAAATTCGGAAGCTTAATTGATTAAAATAAATATTTTTTTAAAGTATGTAAAATATTCCATTTCATTAAAAACGCCCATGTTATATTTGATTAATCCTTTTGGTTTTATTCATTACATTACAATACAGTCGCGGTTATACATAAATCTCAAAAATACAATACACAAATTACTAAAAAATCAAATTCATTAGCATACACATACATGTTCATACTATCATTAGTTACTTGATCTTGGAGATGCTAGAATATATAAAACAGCAGCAACTACAAACAAACAAAAATCAAAGACGAGAAAATATGAATACTATGATTGACATTTCCATTCAAAAATAAGGTTATATTAAACACACTTGTAAGCATTTGTAACAGATTCATGATTGCAGTCCGGAAACAAGCTGGCTGCCTTACCGTAAATATTAATACCGGGATTCGAACCAGCGGTGAAAGCTCGACAACAAAGTCCACTATAAATGACTGACTACGTCGCAAAATACAGCAACAATTTTTCAGTGTACATTATTGACGTCACGTGGAAACGCGGCGTCAGTTTTTGCCAATAGAGTCGCTTAATCAAAACAGGGAGCAACTACTGTTATTATTGTAAAAAAAAACAATATGTTAAAACAACACTTTATGAATCAATTACTTGCATTAATTGATGAAAAAATAACAAGATTAAAAATAAACATGTCTTCTATCGTTATTAAAAGAAACTGGACATACATGTGTATCTGATGACTTCTCCTGAAACTCGTAGGCAACGGGTTTTAAAACTTGGTTAACGACCCCTGCAAGCAACCTGATTCATTAAAGCTCAGAAAAAAATGAAGATATTTTGAGATCTTTAAATGTTCAGAATTTGGATACAAACCGTCAACTTGAAAAATCAATGAAAAAGCTGTTTTAATATATGTATTACAGCATATAACACACAAAAATACTATACACATGGCCGTAGCGGACATGTCTAATTTACGACACCAGGTCCAATCTTCGGTCCCAGTATGTATAGTGCTAGAAGTGGGTAAATTTAACTGAACATTACACAACTTATGTGGTAAAGCCTTGTTAATATATATATATATATATATATATATATATATAGTTTTAAACTCGCGGGTGTATTGGGTCTTTGGTAACTTTGATTCTCGAAGTATTGGGTCTAATATATTATATTGGGGCTTTCTCATTATATTGGGCCAAGACCCAGTAAATTAACGACCCAGTATTTTTTCATGTCGCTAATAACGCTATTAGTTGAAATAATAAGATTGAGCGTATGTTGTGAAAACAATATATTGGGTCAAAATCCGTTCAAATTTCGTCAGTTTTTTCATCTACCGTGTTCCGTATATATTTATATATCCCGCGCAGCAATCGGAACACCTCGCTCATTTCTACTTTTTAACGGATACAGCCGAGTAGTTACGATTGCCCGCGCAGCGTTTTGCAGTTGGAACACTCGGTTGTGAAGGTGATCGTATTCACCCTGTATGGTGCCTTGGAAAAATCACGGTAAATAAACGTTTACTACTAAATATTACGTATGGTCAAAAGTTACGATAACATGATAGTTTATCAGCTGCGTGACATTTTCCATTCAAGAACCAGTGCAGGTAAATGCTTAAAAAATCGAACTTCAGGGAGTTATTGTAGCGGGACGAAGCGTACCATTGCACAAGCGTACCATTGCCTGAACGTACCATTTTCGGACGAAGCGTATCACCTAAATATTTCAGTGTTGATTTTGGGGTGGTGCACTCACTAATAGAGTGTTAATTAGGTGTTAATAAATTCTTAATGAATAAATATCGGGATGACTGAAAACACAAATTGGTTTGTTTATTCTATTTTATTAAATATTCATATTAAAACTCAGCTAGTTTATCATACGACTAGGTTACATCTTTGTGTTAGATCCTTCGCCCTATAAACTGGTATGCTTCGTCCTGGTGTGCTAGTGCAGTGATACACTTCATCTTACATTTCATCGAATCAGTGTTGACTTATTTTTTTACATACAAAAAATGTAAACACGTTGTGGCATTGCTCTTTGCATTGTGTGTGTGTGAGTGTGTCAGGTCGTCCTACTTTCTATGTCGAGCTGGTACATGTCAGCTTACTATGTTTGTGAATAGTGTGCAGTATTTGATTTATATCTCCCTCCCTAGATCCTTAACGTTCGACCCTCCTCTCAAATTATTATTTCCGTGTAAAATAAAAATATGAAGGGCATTTATAGCAAGCATGGAAAAACTCCTTGAAGTAATAAAATAATGAAAAAATTGGTTAATATCATTTTTTTTAAAATTTAATTCTAAAAACATACCCTCGCAAAATAAAACATTATTGTAAACATAATAAAGCCAACTTGCTGTTTCAAAAATTCAAGAGATTGTTTTAATTTAACAGTAATCCAAACATAAAAACCTATGACAAGTGCAAAAGCCATGCTGACCTGATTGTATTATTCTATCTTTCATCTACTGACTCTGTCATTGTAAAGAACTGAAGTGGAAGAACATGCACAGGTAAAGTCGGTGGATTAAATTCAGCATTGTTATAAAACACACATGAATTGTTAAAATCTGAAACTTGTACTTGTGTATAATTTCCAACAGACATGAGGTGCCTCGGCCTCAACATATGTATATGGGTATTGGAGGGGTATCTACCCTCAAACGGAGTTTTGAACCTAGAAAATATTTAAATCTGATAGAGGGATGGTGTCATTTCCCGGACTTTCAAATGCTGTTTTTGATGTTCAGATTTTACTATGAAAGGTTGACACTTTGTTTACAATTTGAACATTAGGTTGCAATAAGACAACAATGCTGTGCAGACAACAATGACTTCTTAATTTAATTGTCTGACCCATAAAAATTGATCACATATCCTGGTGTTCCAATGGGTTCTTTCACAACCATGTCTTCCAAGTGTTAGTATGTTCAGATATAGAAAGGAAAAGGGTTAGTTTTATTTTCATAATTTGTAAAGGTATTCAAGCGTTTTAGGGTCATGTACCTAGGTAAAACAACATTCAATTTTAGGTGCTTTCTTAACTTACTGATCATTAAATTCTAAACACCATGGTAAAAGTTCAAATTTTTACATATTTATTCTACAACACAACACTGCAAATTTTGAAGCAAGTTCATTGAAATAACAGATAGTATGCTATTAAAGATTCAATTTATTAAATTAACAAACATTTTGAGCTATGAGTATGTAAAATAAATTTTCAAAAAAAGAAAGATATAACAAATTTGTTTTCTATTTCCTGTTTCTGTTTTATATGTAGAAATGTTAAGCCAAGTTTTGGTAAAGAAATAACACTTTTCGTAATAAAAAAATGTATCTTTTAGTTGTTTTTTTCTCGGTCTGCTACCGGGAGACCGAGTTGCTTGGCTCTCAGCATATAAGGGTAGTTCCAGGACTGGCTGGCCAGGTGTCATAATGTGACTGAGTTTCGTATCATGCCACATGTTTACGGCGTAATATACTGCATTGTGCCCGCACTATATTTTTCTCAAGTAGACATTATAAGTCTCCAGGAGACTGAACTACTGTTGGTTGGACGTTAAACCCAATAAACAAACAATTTTTTGGTGCCAAGCTGGACAAAGTGGTTCAAATAAATAAATAAATATATGTAATAACTTAAATTAGTTAACAGATGGTAAAAATCATTAAAACTTTAGTATTGTTTATCTTATATACTATATTTTTGGTAGTATATGATATTTCTATTTGCATTAGGGTCCAAGGACTTTAAAAACCCTGTTCTCTCAGCCTGATTAACATCTGTGCTATTCAGATGCTTAATTGTTATATACTCAGTAAAACTGAATGTTAATTGATTCGGCTTAAAGCCAGTGATATTATAGTAGTTGGTAACCAGCAGGGTCTCTGAAACAGCAAGGGCCTGTGTGACTGGTTCGGTGCCCCTCACCCCAACACACATACACACTTATATACTTTCGAATTCTTGTATCTCAAATTTGAATCTAGTTGATGCTGAAGGTAACCAGATAAATGTAAATTTAGTTGGCTTGAATTTGTTTTAGTAGGCTTATGGTACTCTGGTTTTTATTACTAATTTTTAACAAATTTATTTATCTAATACTTTGATTTACTATCACCAGCATATAATAAAATCATACTGTCCCCGGTGTCCGTCTCTATAGTGGGAGGTTGTGGGTTCGATTCCGACAGTGACATACCAAAGTTGTTACAAATGGTACTGGTATGGCTCCCTAGCTTGGCACTCAGCATATAAGCGTAGTTCTAGGACTGGTTGGCCTGGTGTCAGGATGATGTGACTAGGTGTGGTATCATACCACATGTCTATGGCATGATACCGCAGTGTGGCAGCACTTATACATCTTTTATTTCTTTACACCTGCCGGAAGCGTATACATTTATGTAACTTAAAATCATCACTTTTTTGCTCATATGAATTCAAGTAACCAGAACGGTAGCCAAAGTACGAGACTTACCTCTGTTTCTCAAACTCTGGACGTGGGTGTGCACAGCAGTCAGTACAAAACATATCGGAGACCATCTCAAAATAATTTTGCAAATTGTAGTAAAGTTGAACATTTCAATAGATCTTTTCAAATCTTCTTGTAGTATTATGAAATGAAAACTTAGAAATGAAAGGACTTTGGTAATATCAATTTATTATAAGCTGGGCAAGCCTTCCTCTTAAAAGGAAATTTTATAATATACAGTTATTGATGATATCATATTATAAAATAAGAGCATCTTTCATTACAGGGTCGGGTGTTTTCGCCATTGATGATATTGAGAAGGGGCAACTGGTTTGCTATTATAATGGGGAGCTGGTGTCGGCACAGGAGGAAATGAAGAGATTTTGCTCTCTTGGTGATCACCTGGGAAGTTTCCTCTTCTTCTTCCGTCATAAAGAGAAGGAGTTGTGGTAAGTTACTAGGCGTACAGAGCTTTTTAGCCAATTTAATTTTCACATTGTGTTACAAGTGTGATTTTCATTACATTTCTTAATTGTTATGCCCCACTTAGAATAGGGGTGGAGTGGCATATAGATTTATTCTTGCCTGTCCATCTGTCTGCCATCTGTCGGCCCTTTGTCAGCCCTTTCTTTTGCCCATCACAAAATCTTGTGTCATGCATACCTCCAAAACAATGGTATATGAGCCAAAGACACAGCATTTTACAGGAATGTTTACCAGCAGGGAAGTTGTGCACAGATCATTGTTTTGTTTCAGAAATAGTCAAATCCTGGCAGAGTAATGACCCTTTACTTTGTGAAATATTCTAAGAAAATTTGTGGTAGGCATAACTCCAAAGTATTTGTACTAGATTGATGATACATCACAGATATATTTAACTTGATGTTTGAGTTTTGAAATTTGATTCATGAAAGAGTTATGACCCTTAGAGACCATATTTATACAGAAGACAACAACTTTAATATGCCATATGTGCATTTAACTGCAAGGAGCCAAAGCAAATTAGACAAGCACTTATCCCACTTATAGATTTGTTAGTGGACACATCTAACTCGGTTTGTTCCAAGGACAGCCTTGCTCTACACTGAGATCTATACAAAATGTCTCTCAGTTTCACCAACATCTTGTTTAAACCTCTTTTGTTTTTCTTTCTTTCTTTAAAATTATTTAAAGATCCATAGCTTTATAGCCATTGGTAGCTATGGACTATGGGAGGTCTTAATTTAGAATTTGAATAAAAAAAGTTTGAAGATCAAAGCGATCTTTTATAGCAAAAAAAAAAAAAAAAAACAAACTCCCTAACAGCCAATAAAATAAAGCCAAAATAATGACTAAAAAAAAATTTTAATTTTTTTAATCCTTGGAAATTCTTAAAATAATTATTTAGAGATATCCTGCATGGTGAACAATTGTATTTGTCGCCAGTAGATGCAGTCTAACAGGACTCATATTTTGGTTAGGTTCTTTTTTGTGATTTTATTGTTAGAGTCAGACCAGTGGGATCCTCCAACAACAAGAGGGGTCTATTATTTTAGGGGAGGCTTATAAGTGTTTGAGTGTTTAAGTGTCAACTTTGAGAAAAGAGAGAACTGAAGTATGGATTTAGACAGGTTGTTGTGAATACCCTTCTACCTCGACACCCAGCTAAAGCCAAGAGAAGACAGAAAAAAGAAAATTATAAAAGAAAAAAGGAGAATTCCTCATTTTCAAATTTTGATAGCTGAAATGTGCTAGCAAGGATAAAAAGTCCTTGTAAAAGCTAGTGTCAAAATATTAGTTTTAATTCTGAACTAAGCATATTGGCCTAATGTACTTACTTTATTTTAAATAATATAAAAGAATGGCCAATATGGTATTTGTGGTATCAGTGGTGTTTTTGGTGGTATTTTTTTTTTTTTAAATACACCCTTAATGAGCCTGATTCACTAGGGTGATTTTTGGGCACCATTTCTGAAATGACACAATTTCCTCATATCCATCCTCAGGACTCTATGCTCCTTTTTAACTCGCTAACTTAATTAACACGATGTGTATAAGTAAAGAAAAACTTATTATTGTCACTGCAAATTGCCTGCCCACACATTGGATCACTCTGCTTTGCTTTTCTCAGCTTGCTTTTTCAAGAGGTCCCTATTGTGTTGTTACATTGAGTCGCCTCTCCAGTGTACTAGTACTTAGCTATTATCTCCCACATTATTTCTCTATTGGTATATTAATAATTATTAAACGTCACATGTGTTTCAGAAAAGCCACTATTAACAGACCTGACAGTTGCCATCCCTAAATCATTTGTGTCTTGGTTTTGTTGTTCTTTATTTATAAATATCATTAAATTAACTATGAAGATTTTGGTAAAAGTATTTCATTAATTATATGTGATTAAAAAAATAAGTTAGATAACTAAATATAGAATAACCAGTAATATTAGACTCTGTGAACTTTTCCAAATGCAAATTACAAATTGCCCAATACTAGGTAATTGTTACATGTCAAGGTGTAAGAAACTCATGAGCAACTAACTTTGAACCATATGTTGCACACAAGTGTCTGATTTTAAATTACATGGTCAGTCCAAATATTGATGACATTTTATTAATTTGATTATATAATATTTAGTTGACCCAACAATGCAATTATATACATTATTATTTTGAAAATGCTTTTTAGATTTGTTGGGTCTTATTAATTCCCAATTTTTAATACACTTTATACAAGGCTATTGGGTCTCTATAATATATATATTTATGTTGGGCCTATACAAACAAAATGAGATATATACATATTTTGTGTTTTGAAAGAATTGTTGGGTCTTGTGTTATCTAATTGACCGTACATTTTTAATACACTTTATACAAGGCTATTGGGTCTCTATAATATATATATTTATTTTGGGCCTATACAAACAAAATGAGATATATACATATTTTGTGTTTTGAAAGAAATGTTGGGTCTTGTGTTATCTAATTGACCCAATATTTTTAATACACTTTATACAAGGCTATTGAAGTCAACTTTTATTCATATTGTTATTTTTAGCTCACCTGAGCATAGCTCAGGGTGAGCTTTTGGGATACTTGATTGTCCGTCGTCCGTCAACAATTTTGATGTTTACACACTAGATGCCACAATTTTGATCCAATCTTCCTCAAACTTGGTCAGAATGTTTTGTCATGATGATATCTTGTACCAGTTCGAAAATGGGCGGGGCCTTATCGAAAAGTAGGTAAGTAGGTCAAATCGTAGAAAAATCTTGTTTACACTCTGAGGGCAACATCTGAGGGCAACATTTTTGGTCCAATCATCCTCAAACTTTGGCAGTATGTTAGTCATGATGATATCTTTTTATGAGTTGTGGATGGGGTCAGAAAATTCCTGAATATTGTTTCACCTCATCATCTCAATTCTAAAGCAATCTGTTTTGTACAGGCAATGAAGAATACTTTTCTCAGGAGAGTGATTTAGGGACATCTTGGCCCTCTTGTAATCATATAAGTGCTTATATGCCCCACTTACTTTATCGTTGAGTTATATAGTTTTTCGTTTTGTGAGGTTTACATTTGCGTTTAAGCTGATTTCTCAGGAACCAATAATTAGATCTGTACGATACTTTGCACACTTATTCATAACATGGAAACCTATCCCAGCAATAATTGGGCATTTCCATCAAATAATGTTTAGATTTGATTATAATAAGAAAACCTTCAAAACCTTATTAGGTAAAATCCCAAAATCGTAAGTCATTCCCTGCTTGGTATGTAGCATATCCTAACAAATCAGTGCAGTGCAGAGAGCATTAAAACTGTGCAATTAACATTATAAATGTTATAATAATGCTCCATGGCAACACATTTAGCACTGACCTTGGTCACAAATTTTACATATAGACTTTGGGAAAAACATAAAAACATCTTGTCTAAAACCACAAGGCCAAGTGATTTGGAGTGATTTTCCCTTACTGCTTGATGAGAATTAATGAATACCAGAATAATGATCAGGTTAACCTCCTTTATATTTACTGTAGTGGTTGCTGCCTGTTTCATAGTCAGGTCAAAGCTTAAGCTATTTTTATGCCCCAGAAGGGCAGCATATAGCAGTTGCTTTGCAGGAATCTAAATTTGGCGATGTAATGAATGCTGATGTATTGTATACGCTGTATGTATCATTATGTAACCACTCCACAAGTAAAAATTAGAATAGAATCTCTCCAAATAAGGACTTTTTATTATGTAATATATCAACATTTATTGTTTATTAATTTATAGCAATTTAAATCAGTTTATTTTTTCTTTTATTTCAGACATTAGATGTCATTTCCTCGACCACAGACAATGAGCGCTTGACAGCAGGTGCCATCCATGTTACTGGTCACCAGGGCTAAGTAACCCAGGTAGATGTTCAACCTGATGGTCAGCAGGGCCAAGTTACCAAGGAAGATATCCAAGCTGCTGGTTACCAGGACAAGTTACCAAGGGAGATATCATAGCTGTTGGTCCCCAGGGCCCAGTTACCAAGAGAAATATTCAAGCTGCTGGTTACCAGGGCAAGTTACCAAGGAAGATATTCAAGCTGCTGGTTACCCAGGCCCAGTTACCAAGGAAGATATCCAAGCTGCTGGTTATCCGGGCCCAGTTACCAAGGAAGATATCCAAGCTGCCGGTCACCAAGGGGATCATACACAGGTGAGTTATCATTACAATAAGCTGATAGACAATTTGTGCTAAAAGCTGGTGCATACAAAACTCCATATGAATTGTCTATTCACTTAAAAACTACATCTATTTGATAATATATTTGCTATTTTGTGGCTTAACAGTATGTAAATTAATAAATTGATTTGATTGATATTTAACTATATTTATAATAAATATGATAAGTTTTGAGTTCATTTTGATTGCTCTAGTACATAATTTATGATTGGTTGATAGAATTATTATTAAATGTATTACACCAAGGTTTTCTGACCAAGTCAGTCTCAGTAATTTTCCTATTACATCATTGTACCATCGTATTTCAAGACAAACGTTTGGACCTCACTATATGTAGTTGAGCTGGATTGACCTTTAATTTGATTGATTGGTTTCTATTTTCAAATTTGAAAATATAATCTTTCCACCTGGAGGACTGAGTGTGACAGAAAGCAGTTATGATATGACAATATGATAGTTGATGTCGTAAGGCTAGGAGTCAGCTCGAAAGCTTCTTCACATGAAAATCCGAATGCCCTGCCAAGATTCGAACCCACACAGTGAGGGGCTGAGAGAGTGTTAAAGTCAGCGACTTTACCCTCTTAGCCACAGAGGCCACTTAGGCTTGAGTAGAAATTTGATAAATGCTGATGTTGTTATATAGTTCATGTAGTTTTGTCAATTGTAAATAGATTCATTAAGTCAGGCGATTTTTACCAACCCCAGTGGCCTAGTGGTTAGAGCATCTACCTCGGGTGAGTGAGGTTGTGGATTCGATCCTTGGCCAATGTCATTAAAATAGAATTGCTATAGCTCCCTTGCTAGGCTCTCAGCATATAAGGGAAGGTGAACGACTTGTTGGCCTTGTGTCAGGATTGGTTTATGCCACATGTCTACGACATGATACTGCATGCAGATTGGCAGCACTATATCTGTCTTAATTAGACATCATCTCCAAATGACAGAAATACTGTCGATGGGATGTTAAACCCACTAAACAAACAAACAGATGAATTTCATAATAAAATTATTTTCCACTTTATGATTTGGTCAATCAAAATGATCTATTTTCCTAAATTATGATATGCTCACATTTATAGATATATTTATATATTTGGTGTAGATCATCTACAAGGAGAAACTGCTACCACCTCTGTAGATAAGGGAGAAAGGGAGATGAGGATTCACCAAGTATGCTAATAGGCAAGTGAATGTTTTAAATGTATGGTAGGGTGTTTAAAGCCCCTGTAGGATGCATGATAGCAGTTGCACTGTAAGTCTGTCCTACTTTCGTGGCTTGACCATAACTTTATTATTTGATTTTAAATGACTTGGCAAAACTTTTAAGACAATCTGACACGCGTATCATCCAGGTCACACTAAGAGATTAAGGCTAAGGATTTTGTGTCAAGTCATCTTTTAGGGGCAGATTGTTTTATTACTTTGTCAACAAGTTCATTCAAGTTGTTTTTAATACCGGGTTTACATTGTAATTAAATTCCATGGAAAGGAGATCAAGAAGAAGCGTGACTTTCTTGATTAACTTGAAATACTGAACATAACAAATAAATGATAAGATTTTTCATGAATACAAATACTTTATAATGTGAATTTTTTAATTATTTCATATAATTATGGCTTAATGTCTGCATTTATTACCCATAAGCTTGACTTTATAGAGATTATGGAGAGCTATTGCTGTCCCCTTTGTGTGAGCGTTGCCTGTCATATCTTAGAAACCACTTGGTGTATTAGAATGAAATAAAGTCTTCCTAGATTAAAGAATTTTTACAAGGTCCTTCTTAAATCATTATTTATTTAAGAAAGTCTGAATGTCTCGGTAATTGTGTATTTGCTGTTGTTTTGTTCGGAGCTTATGCAAATTGGTATTGCTAATTTAACTTGAAAGTTTAAAGTATTTAAAATGTGTCCTAGCCCTTTGGCTCATGCCATTTTTTCAGGTATGGGATTTTGGACCCTTAGAACCCTCTAATTTTTGTATAACTAATATATATTTCTTTTCTTTTCTTTTCTGACTTAGGCGAACAAAAAAAAAACAGAGAAAAAGATTGACAGATGGAGGAAGAAGGTTTCCCTCGGAGAACTTTTAAGTTTCATATTGAATAGATAAGGTCCAGTGTGCACAAAAAAACCTGGTAATTGTGTAGAACTGTTGCCCTTCACTGGCATCAAGACAGTTGAAAAAGCCATGTTAATAGCAAATCTATTTACACACTTCTTTTCAACTATAAACTAGGTTCATGGATCATAATAATCATTATTTGCAGTGGATTTTATCAAACCATGTTATGTTATAAGGCTTTTCAATGATCAATAATCCTCCAGTCCATAACATTGTTTTTGTGCTTGCATTTGAAATGTTTTGTCATATGTGATCATTATATATAAAGACAATTTTCATTTCCATTTTTTAGTCCCCTACCGGTTTGCCCTCCGTCTGTCCGTCCGTCTGTCCGCTCAAATCTGGATCCCGCAATAACTTAATAACTAAGCAAGCTAACTTGATGAAACTTGGTTTATGACTAGATGCCAATGTGTAGATTATTCACGTCGTTTTATTTTTGTTCTTCGACTAAAATTGTGGTTGCTATGGTAACGGAAATAGTGAAAATATGGCAAAAAATGGGATCCCGCGATAACTAAGCAAGCTAACTTGATGAAACTTGGTATATGACTAGATGGCAATGTGTAGATTATGCACGTCATTTTATTTTTGTTCTTCGACTAAAATTGTGGTTGCTATGGTAACGGAAATAGTGAAAATATGGCAAAAAATGGGATTGATTACCATATTGAGTCAAGGTGGAGCCGGTAGGGGTGTTGCATACAACACCAGTTACTTGTTCAAGATTGATTTTTTTTTAAACTTATTTATTTTACGTCGATTGGGAAACAAGTTCTTACAACTTATACCAATCCCTCTGGACGGTTCCTGGGTTGGACCAGTACTTTGCGCCTGGGAAGGTCATTTAAGATGACGGGGTTTGAACCCACAACCTTCGGATTCATAATCGGATGCGTTACCTCTGGACCACGGCGCCCTTTTCAAGATCAAAAATCTTGTCTAGTCCATAACTTTGTTGTGTAAAGTTTATTGAGCGAAAAAGGGAATACCAAAATTAAGCATATAAACTTGATAAATCTATCATGCCTTTAAAATTGTGTGTGAAAAACATGTTTTTGTCAAGCCTGCTTGCGCTGAGCTCGTTATAGTTGTAACAATGTCAGTTGAGTGTATCTGCAGGCGTGCCCTTGTTTGTGCGTCCAAATTATGCTTGTACATTATTGATTGGATTTAAAAATAACTTTGCACAAATTTTCACAAAGATGAGACCCTATGTCACATTCAAAGTCAAGGTTACTCTTAGAGTAAAATGCAAAAAGTTTGTTTCAAACAGCTTGTCTGGACCATTACCATTACTTTTAAATGGGATTTAAAAATTAATCTGCATATATGTTCAGCATGGTGATATACTGTGTCTGAGGCAAGAACAGTGTTTTAGTTCAAATGTCAAGGTCACACTTTAAGGTCAAATGTAAACAGTTGATAAAAGACAGCTTGTCCAGACTATTACTCTGACATTATTGGTTGGAAAATAAAATAAAAAAACATAACTTTCACAAAACCAGTGAGTTCAGCTCAAAGTCCAAGGACGCACTTAGTGGTTCAGTGTAAAGGGTTGGTTTCCGGACCATTACTCTCTCATTATTGATGGGATTCAAATATATCTTTGCACATATGTTCACCAAGATGAGATTATGTGCTACGCTCATTTGCCGGGCTCAACATGTAGCCCTTGGGCATCTAGATGTATATGTGTTTTGTTTCAGCTCAATTATTGTAAAAAAAGGAAGAATTACTGTATTCACATGACCGTTTGTGTTAGCATCCTAATTCCAATTTAGAACTAATACTAACTAGTACTGAATACAAATTGAAAAAGTAATGGTTGTTGATTAAAAATGGCTGAAATTATGGTCTTAAAACTTTCAACACACATATGGTTTTGTTTTGTATTCTTACCATTTATACTGAGAATTGTATAACTGCACTTTTTGAGGTAAACAAAATGTATCAAACTTTTATTTCCCCATTTCATGTATGGTTGTGTTATTATAATTTTATGATACTTTTTTGTTCAAACAACTTATTTACTGATGTTTAGTCTGATGGACATGACTTTGTCATTTAAGTTAATTACAAGTATGTGTACAAAGTATCTCAAATGCATCTATAATATGAATAGACAAGTTCTAAACAGAATAATTGGGTCATGTACATTACTAAATTGGAATATAAATAAGTATTTTGTTTCCTTTTATTTTCACAATATAATAACAAATTGCTGTCTGACCCGAGCAAGCTCAACTAGTACTGCAAAAGAGCTTATTTCTTTTTCTAAATTCATTTTTTAAGCCTGCAGTTTGTTTTTATGGTAATAATTTAAAGTTTGTTATGTACAGAGAGACCATATGGATATACACTGGCAAATTCATTATAATTCATTATAAACATAGAACAAGCATTTGTTTTCATGTCTGTATATCATAGAACTGTACAGTGCTATTGATATTACATTGATGTTTTAATTGTATTACGGTCTGTAGGGGTCCTACGTGGCTCAGTGGTTAAGGTGACAGACTTGGAATCCACTGTTTCTGGAGAAGTATGGTGCTTGTTCTCCACCAGCGCCACAAAGTTTTTGCAGAGTGTCCTTTGGCAAGACATTTCATAGCCCAAACCCATGAAGTATAAATTATTTCATTGTTTTCGTAATATGACTGAAATTATAATAACAAATGTTAAACACCAAACAAACAAGCTGTCAAATATTTGGTTTGACTTTAAACATGTTTTTTCATGACTGAAAAATGTGTATTAGTAAACAGAAATGTCATTCTTTAATTTCTTTTCCTATAAATAAAATGATTTGTAAACGCTGAAATCATTCGATTATACGCTGGATTCTATGAGCGTGGCGGTTTGTTAAAGATGATTACATTTATTTGATATGCAAACATTACTTTTTGGAATTTATATAAAACATGTGATAAAAATACTTAACATACCAGATAGTTGTTTTTGATTTATACCCCCTCCCTGATAAAAAAAAAGTTGGAATGGGTGGGTATTTGAGTATCACTCTGTCTGTCCGTCCTACCAAGCGCAATTCCTCCTACCGACCCCGGTGGCCTAGTGGTTAGAGCGTCCGCATTGGGTGCGGAATATTGTAGGTTCTGTCCCGGCCGCGACATACCGTTAAACTTGTAATACTGTAGCTCCCTTGCAATTGCTTGGTGCTCAGCATGTGAGGGAAGTTGCAAAAATGGTTGGCCCGGTGTCAGACAACTGTAAATGGGTGTGATATGCCACGTGTTTACGGCGTGATACTGTCGGTGGGTCGTTAAACCCAACAAACAAACCTCTCACATTAGAGTACATGTA
>CM037779.1:66093981-66119029 GCA_021229015.1 Solen grandis | reverse complement strand
TAAAGCCCTCCCCTATAGCAATATCTTGCTGTTGTTACGATAAATATTACAGTTTATGTCAACAATACTCAAGATTTGACAATGCCATGTAATCGGATTAAAGATATAATTTAAAAAAAAGGAGCAATGTATTATATAATAGAACGATTGGTAATTAAGAGAGAAAGAGAGAGAGAGAGAGAAAGAGAGCTACAATGTATGGAGGGGATGTTTTTGAAAGAAAGAGTGACTATAATTCACAAATTAAATACAATAACAAATCAGTTCACTTAATTCAACACCTCAAATCTGATTGAACTAACGTGCTAATCAGGAGATAACCTTTTACTATTTATGATAAATCTTTGAACTGACTCAAATATCGCAATGTTTTCTTGAATTGTGAGGTTAGGATGACCATATAGTAGGGTTTCGATTGAGGTGTCAGCTGGATATCATTCAACATAATGTTTCTACTTTCATTAAAGCGGGTGCTCTCAAGTAGGTAAAGAAAATGAGGTTTCATTCTTACCACATATACAAAAGGAGAATCTACAACATTTCTGAGAAATAGATGATGACTGAGACGACTGAAAATTTATACGAATTGAGTGTGTAGTACCTGGGGGTATCTAATCCCCATGATAATAATAAAGTGGTAGCTTACTAATATTTTCATTAGTGAAAGTTTAAATGATCTTCGTGAATCAGCATTCTGAATTTCCAGGTGACAAATTATTCCACTCTCTACTGATGAAGAAGAAGAGTTATGATATATAGTTGTTCTCGAATCAATGTTATCAGAATTTCTTAAAACATAATGGGTACTCTGGACTATGCTAGTTGGAACTTTATTTGATAAATATTCTGGTGTAAAATTATTTTTCATTTTGTATAGCATAATTAGTTTATGTTTTAATCTTCTACTTTCCAAGGATTCCCATTTATCTTCGTTATACAGATCTCTCATTGAAATATGTTTAGTGGCACCAGAGACAATTCTCGCTGCTTCATGCTGATTTTTTTTCTAATCTGCCTTTATCATGTTGATTACAATTATCCCAAAATTATGTCCTACATATTCTAAAATAGGACCAATAAAAGAAAAATAAATAATTTCAAGAGATTTCCTATTCTGAACAAATTTTAACTTCCTCATTTGTTAATTCGTTTCCAAGTTTTATCGGCAATATAATCAATATGATCATGCCATGAACAGTCATCAGAAAAGAGAAGGCCTAAATGCTTGTGTATATTGACTTCCTTTATTGGTACATTACGCATATATAGGGGGTCATGAGTGGTGCTGATAAATATTCGAGAAATAAAAAGTTTTCGATTTTGAGAGATTAAAATTAACAAGCCATGTATCGGCCCAGTTGGGTATCTTGTCAATGTCAGTCATTAGATTATGTGAAGCGACTTACGCATTTTGTACAATTATAAACTAAACAACTTTTCTAATTGGTCACCCTTTGATTTTGATATTTTTCAATACTGGTGAATATATTGATGGTAAACCATCATAATTGAGTTACCATGAACATAACCTTGAGGTATACCATGAACATAACCTTGAGGTATACATGGATTTTGCCAACAAAAACATCGTAGGTAAACCAACACAGCGCTTAGTTCGAGTTTCCCTAATTTGCACGTGCAAGCTATGGGCGGATTCGTTGAGCCACGTGTACATACACGTAGACAGCCTAACTCCTACCTATGCTGAAAAACAAGAAATATGGCTCGAATGACAATTCAAGAAAGAGGGAGAGCTGTTGGAATGTTGAGCACCGGCGCATCCCTAAAACAGGTAAGTTATATGGCCACTTAAATTAATACCGGAAGTTGTTTAATTTTTTAAACTAAACTGCTTTTCGCCATTTCGGGAGATTTTTGAAGTTTTGGTTTATTTGCAAGTAGCAAGAGTCTTCAATCGCCGACTTTTTACCATTCAGGCACTTTGGCGCAAATTCAACGCCACCGGAAGTGTCGATGATCGACCTCGACGTCCACGACGAAGGGTTACAACCCATAGGCAGGACCGGTACATGATTGTCACACACCTCCGGGACAGATTTTTACCCGCAGCACACCGCTAGCAAGTACGAGGGTTCCATGGTCTCCCGTGACGTCCCAAACAGTACGTAGACGTCTACGTGAGGTCGGTATACGCTGCAGACGCCCTAAGAAAGGTGTTATCCTTACATAGAGACATCGTGCAGCTCGTCTAGCCTGGGCGCGACGGTATTTCCGTTTTCCAAGGGCAGAATAGGCGAACGTTCTTTTCGTTGACGAGACAAGAGTAACCCTACGTAATGCCGACGGCCGCAAGCGCGTTTTATCGACGCCGAGGTGAGCGGTTCAGTGCAAATTGTGGAGCTGAGGTCGATCGCTTTGAAGGTGGATCAGTCATGATTTGGGCTGGCATCTCCATGCATGCAAAAAATGCAGCAATAGTGGTAAGGGGCAATCTGAATGCTATGCGCTATCAGCAAGACATCATCCAGCCCGTGTTAATTCCCTACTTTAATGCCAATAGACGGACAATGCTCATCCAGGACAATGCTACGTGCCACGTTGCCAGAGGGTCTATGAATATGCTACGTGCAAACAATATTCAGGTTCTCCCTTTCCCTGCAAAGAGCCCAGACCTCAACCCAATCGAACATGTCTGGACTTGCTCAAACGACGAGTTCATGCGTTGCCTCAGCAGCAGAATCTGAACGAGCTGGAGCGTGATATCGCTCAAGTCTGGAACAATATAACCCAGCAAGAACTCCAGTCTTATATTGTGTCCATGAGAAGTCGTTGTCGCGCGTGCATTGGTGCAAATGGCGGTCATACCAAATACTAATGTTTCAAGCACATGGTAGTGTGACTTTTTCAAGTGAGGGTGGGTCATTTAAAGGAACCATAAACTGTGTCAAATTAAAAGTCAATGAATTAAACCTATGATTTCTATTTTGTAATAAACAGTTCTTTAATTTAAATACATTAGATTTTCATACACTTATTTCCTTGTGATATTTTGATGAAATTATCAGTGACCAATTAGAAACGTTGTTGAGTTTATAAAGACTAGTGTCCATCAGCAAACAGGCGGTACTTATTAAAAAGTTTACACAGTGGCCAGAAAGCTCGATAGAAGCTTCTCATACGTTCTACATTCATACTAATTCCATCTGGGCCAGATGTTTTACCAACTGGTAAGGATTTAAGAACTTCAGTCACTTCAGAAAGGGTCTAGGTTTTCAATCACTTGATCGGGAACAAATAATTCTGTACTATTTTGCCCTGGTCATCCAAACAGTTTTGTTTTTTGATATAAGCCCTCACTATTTACAAAATATCAGATCCAACAGCTAATTCACGTGCTTAATGAGAATCTGATACACAACAAAATGTACTTATAACAATGAAGTGGATGATCTAGCTATCAACATACAGTAAATCAATGAAGCATGCATGATTATATCTATACCTCATATAATAAAGAAGCATTGGTCAATCTATATAAATTTGTTTCCAGTCTCTATATGACAAGAGCCTATGGCGGCGCATGTCGCTGTCAAGAACAATGATGTTACCATCGGAGGAGAATGCAGCCTTGATCCGACCAGACTTCACGAGAGATTGAGCTTCAAAATGTAGTTTATTGCGAACAACCGTTAGGTCCTCGTTGATGTAAACAGATAGCGTCTTTCGGTTAGTGAAGAAGGATCTCCGGTCCCAATAGCTAACGAACTTAACGATGATGTCTTTGGTTCGTTTTCTTCCGACACGATGAGATCTGTCCGATCGCACCTAGCTGTAGATCGACTCCTATCTTTGAAGCGATTTGCAAGACGATTTCGTCTGTATTCTCACCCTGTTGCTCCTCAACATCCGAAATACGGACATTGTTCCGACGAGAGTACTGTTCCACATTGCCATTGGCTACTTTGCATGACTTGAGTTCACTCTCAAAAGTATTACATTATACAATGAGACATTTGTTTTCATGTACAACATCGCAAATAATGTTGTCATATTCAAGCTTAACAGTGTCAACAGTATCATTCACTGCATCGGATATAATCACCTCATATCGGGGCGTATAACGTCAACTACAGATTTAAGTTCAGGCATCATAATGGCTCTTAACTCTGACGCGATACGAACTATATCGTCGGGATTCATTGGCGACACAATATAATGACATTCAGCAATATCCGCCATGTCTTCAGACAGATTACGATTTTTTCTAATGGGTTATCAGAAGTTTCAAGCGGAGAGGAAGCTGGTCGCTTAGCAAGAGTAGACGGTTCTGGCGTCTGGGCGTCTCCGCTTTTAAGTCAACGGGAACAGCTAGCGCTGAAGCTTGTTGTTTCTTGGGCATGTTGCGCATTTAATTTTGAACAGTTTAGATGTAAAAGGGGGGGGGGGCACGGAATTTCGTGTTTAGACAAAAGTAAAGTAACTAGTAAGTGATGACAATGACTGCACCAAAATACACAAAGTAAAGTCAATAGATGATTTTTTAACCATTTCTTTCGAAAACTATGCACACAAAATTTCCGAATCTGTAACCATTGTCCAAAGCACTTTAGAAAGTCGAAACACCACTTTTGATCATTAAAGTGAAATTTTAAAACACTATTTTGGACACTTAACTCACACTTAAACTTACACCAATAAAAACACGACCGCTACTACCGGAAGTCACGTAAAACCCCAAATTAGGTTTCTAAAAGTACACAAGGAAGGAAAAATAGATAATTACAACGGAAAATAAATGGTATCGGTCCACACGAGTAAAAAAGGAAGATGAATTTATTGAGGCTATTGTCTGCTGCGTACATGTCACAACAGGTTTTGGTTAAACATTATTTATTCCCATATAATACATACATCAGATATTTCAAAATATTTACACAAATATGGAAAGGATTGAAGGAAAGCTTTAAGCTTATATAGTTCACAACAGGTAAGTTGATATTTATTATTGCTTTTAATTTAATAAAAATAATTGATTGAGATGTTCATTATTTTTACTATATTTTTACGCCAGTTGAGTTAAAATACAATTATTTACAGAAATAATGATTGTTTAATGTTAACAAAGAAAGCCTACAACTCCATATCAATATAATGCTTGCAACCGATATGAAGATTTTTTTAAGCATTTGAAGGATCAAGATTATAATTTTATGATTGACGGATTCTTTATTACTGATGGACCATCCTTTGACTTCAAACTTGTTTTCGTATCTTCGTAATTTGCAAGTATTTTATGGGTACAAGTAAAGGAGGAACACAACTTTTTGTAGGCAAAACGCTGAAAAGGGTAGTTGGTTGCTAGCTCATTTTCTCGTAATATTTTGAAGCTTACATGTATTTTGATTATTTACCCCTTTTTAAGGGAAACGAACTCGACTTATGATTTATGTCTAGTGCATTCGATTGCTTTGCAAAGAATGCGGAAATATAATCCGAAATGTAAGCCCTTTTGTCAATGATAACGATTTGAAAAGATTTAAAAAGATACTAAAAAATATGAATATGATATCGTTTAATTACAATCAAGATATGATAATTTACAATTATACTTTTTAAACAAACTTTTCAGACTTCGTTACCGTTAACGCAAAACCCCAAAAACAATGGAGAATGCTAATTTTACTGATCCTCTTCTGATGGCCCAGATAAGCAAGGCGAGACTCAACTTTGGTTCCCGTCGTCATCTATATCAGTCTGATGAGGGTCTCCGGCCTCGTTGGCAACATTCTGGTTATTGAATTCTACGGATTTGTTTCCAAGATGACTACTAGTGCTTTTTTTTATAGTTGTACTGGCTATCTTTGACCTTATTTCCAGCGGTGAAGCATGCCGAATGAAATTGCTGATGTTATAGAATACATACATAGAAATACGGAAGCCTGCAAAGGCATACGTTTCATCAATTACGTCGTACCAGCGGTTCTGTCTTACCTTAGTCGCAATTGCAATAGACCGCTATAACAGGATATATCGCCTTTCGTCGAAACAAATAACAATTCAAAAGGCAAAGATCATAAAGCACTGCTATTGCATTTGTTTCAGTGCTACTTTCTTGGGCCCGGGTTGTTATCTTTTCCCATTTTGTCCCAACACCAATGCATAACGAATACAATCGTTCACTTTATGGTTCAGAGTGTACAACTACAAGGGATTATCCTATCGTATTACATTCTTATCTTCAACCTGATTCATTTCCCCTCTTTTTTGCTACCGCGGCTTTTGTTTGTTTCTTATACGCTCGAGTCGGGAAAGTGATATATCGCCACAAAAAGGGCGCTTTACGGCATCAAAAAAATGGATACGGCGGCCAGTTCACGTCCAATCAGATTCCCATGACAGAGTTTTCGTCGTCTCTTCAAGGGAGATAAACAAGGCGGCTTTAAAGTTCAGGTCATATCTGAAAAAAACACAAAAATGCGCATGGGACTGAAGATTTAACAGATCCAGGAAAGCTATCCAACAAAGCAGCAATAACCAACCTAACAAGCCTGTACTGCAATAGGCAAAATAAAAGGTCAACAAAGAAAAAAGAACAGATACAGAGTCAATGAAGATCACAGTGTGATGATTGCGGTCACTGCGTTGTTGATTGTCACTTTTTGCCATATCTCAGTACATGGTGTGGGTCAACACGATATCTGCAGAGGAGGTCAAAGATTTCGGGATCACGCCTTGTGTTATTGGAGATCAGTATTGGGTCCTTTCTTTTAAATAGGGGAAACTCAACCCTTGGGTATGGTACAATGAATGGTAAATTCCGCGAGTACTTTCTGACGAAATTTTTGGGGAGATGTCCGCTCTACGCTGAATAAAAGGATCACTCTGCATATTAGACAAACATTGCTTAGCACGAAGTGATACTTAAATTCTTAGATTGATTAGAATCAGATCAATTTGCTGATTAGAATCATGTTTATATTTTTACAATGAAAACCTGTATCCTTGAAATAGCGTAGTAACTTATTAATAAGTTTGTAAATTCATCAATACTACTGTTCCTTAAACAAACATCACTTCCAATTATATATTAGGGTTTATAAATGACACATAATATATACATTTAGTATAAAGAAAATCACCATGGAAACGGAAGAATTTCAATCATAAAGTGTTTCTTTTTTTTTATTCGTGCGACATGAATCGTAACAGAATCAAAGGAAACACACACAAAACACGATATACTAAATTGTTTTACAGTGTATATTTATGACATCATTATATTATTGTATTTATGTAAATCAACTTAAGTTAAAAAAGTATATTCTTGTTTAAATATATGTGTGTGTTTATGCGTTTTTTAAAATGCATTGACTATTGACTTGACTATCTGAGTTTACCGTCACTTCGACAGTATTGCAGTCATATAGCGACGTCTAGCTAATTACAGATGGGGGAAGAAAAACGAATGCACGGAGGCGTCCGGTAAGAACACCGCCCTACCGCAAGCCAGCGGTTTTAACCCTATCAGCCACAGAGGCCCCAGTTTATATGCGGATGGTGACTTGTTTTTTAAACATTATCTCTTAGGTAAAGCCGTAACTAATTTTGAAAGAACTTGTGTCCTAAAACTAAACCTTATATTGGTGAAATATGTAAATGTAATGTTTGTAGACTGTTAAAGTACAGACGGTAGTGAATATAGATTTAAGTGCATAATAAGGTATCGCACCCTAAATCTGAATCTGTCTAAATAAGAACAACTGTTTATAATAAGGACGAACGCCCGGGCCAAAAGGTTTAGATCCCCGAGTATTAGACTTGACTTGACTAATTGGTTTACCGTCGCTTCGATAGTATTTCAGTCATATAGTGACGTCCAGCTGATTACAGATGAAGGAAGACCCCGAATGCACGGAGGAATCCGGTAGAACCCCGACCTACCTCAAGTCAGCTGAAGGCTTCCTCACATGAAAATCCGAATGCCCCTGCCGGGGATTCGAACCAACGCGGTGAGGACTGAGTGAGTGTTAAAGTTAGCGACTTTAACCTCCGGCAAAACCCGATGCAGACAATCAAATGAAGATCTTCATTTTCCTGCTGATTGAAGTGACCTAAAACAAACACACTCTTATTTTTTTAAATTTGAATTTTTTCAAACAACAAACAACTTAAGTATTCTTCCTTCTCGAAGTAGTTTTTAATATGATACAAAGATAGCACGGCGTGATATAAACGTCACACTTGTCCTTGATTTATCAGACAAATCAGAGAGGCACTTGTATCTATCTAGTCGCTATATTAACCTTTACTATGCACATTTTTGGACTTATCCTTCCTTCTTTTTGGACTGAACCATTAGCTGTTTACGGGGTATTTGCTGAAAATTTTGATATTGAATATTGATTAAATAGCGATACAGTGCAAACCATGATAAAAAACTGCACGGGTGTGCAGGCTAATCACGGTATGCATTGTCGCAAAGTCAGTCCACTATTACATGTACCCTTACTGTAGCACTGTAGGGGTTATCAGTGAGACGCTACTCCGGCATATTTCTGCAATAGACAATACGCATTTCGTTTAGATAAGAAAATGGAGCTTTACCCAGCTAAAAGCAGGAGATAAATTGAATCCATTAGTTGGCTCGGTCTTTGTCAAATTTCCTCCAACTGTGGAATAGACACTCATATTATAATAGAGCGACATGGATACCGTTGTGAGGCATGAAAAAAAGTCTAACAAAATAATTGCGAAAGTATTTTAAATATAGGCACATTCATTCTCCTAATCTGACACTGCACGTGGTATGTATAATCTTGAAAAACGTAAATGAATCATTGTATAATCATCATAGGGTCTTCTTGAAGCTCAACGCGAAACCTTTTAAAATGCTCAGGACAGGCAATGCCTACGTACTTTTAATTTTTAATGTTTACAATCGTAGAATTAAACCCTATTCCGACACAAAAGGCTTCCTTTAACAAAGGTAATGCTAATGTCACTGCCCTGGTCTTCTTTATAAACGTTTGAGGTCGCAAAAACGATCGCAATATCGCCAGTCTACATAAGGGAGAGCGGTGAAAAAGTAACAATTGATGGAAGGGTAAAAATATCATGCTCGGAACGATAAAAAAAAATTTATAGCCTAATATTGGACTCTCACAAAACCTTTTATTAATTAACTGAATTACTCTTAATTTGACAGTACCTTCCCTGTGTTTCATAGATAACTAAATTAAGGTTTTCCCAACTCATAATCCTATGGTTCATTTTCGTCAGAGTAATAGCACAGACACTGCCAAAACTTCATATTTCAAGGGCCGTAACTCTAGAGTGTCTGGGATATCATGACAGGTTTATGATAATTGGTCGAGAGTTTGTGCCAATACACAAACCGAATTTGTAAATATCGGTTTACGTGTGCCATGGTTAGGATTTCTTAACAGCTTTTTAAATAAAAGAAACAGAGATAGATAAAACGAAAATAAAAAAAAAAATAAAAGAAAAAAACTGTGGAAAGATGCACACGCTATTGGAGAAATCACCATACTTTTGGGAATTTAACCTACACATTCGATGTGTAATATCATACCTAATATACTGATTATGAAATGATTCGACAAATTGTTTGTAAGAAAAATAGTTCCATACGTTCAACAAATTAGGAAATAGAAACTTAACATCTTTATCCATGTATGGAAACTATTATGCTTTACATTTAACCTTAGTTACTAAGATTTGATGCAAGAGTTGTTGCAGAGTATTTAGTTGAACGATAACATTTTATTAATTAAACTATCAAAGATTGTTTTATACGTTTGTATAAACAACATAAAAAAAGACAATGTCACGTGGTACCACTAAATCCCTCGTTAGATCATTTTACAACGACGGACCATTCTATTTCAGAAAAGAACGTAATATTATACTAAAACATTTCTTATAAAGTTTAATGGGGTATTTTGATTTGAGTTTTATAGTGAAATTTGTTTTTGGGGACCTGTTCTAAGTGGAAAATAGTCTGTAATGTTATCACCTTTTGTTTTTTATCATTATATATTTCTTGACCGTCTCCAGTTCTGGAAAACCCGAATTACTTGTGTTTCAGACTTGAGAGAAAGAAACATGCATGAATGTTAGTTACTGATAGTTTTTCGTAAGATTTATTATAATGTTTATAATTCATAATTAGAATCCTATAAATTATATTGTCTTGCGTGTTGTAAATTAAGTATTGAACGTTTGCAACAGATTACGTATCGAGAACCCTTCAAATCGTCATTTGTTACCTCAAAAGCCATTCTGTCATACATTTTGATTGTCTACATGCAAGCGATGAAATGAATTTTCTCGAAACCCTCGCATATGTTGGAACCATCACAGGTCATGATTAGTACATTTCTTTCTATAATGGCAGTGTTCTATGATATCCACGTGTTTGTGTTTCAATCCAGACGCTCCTTTAGACAACTATTGTACATTGTAAAAGTTTCATTGATTCCTACCTGTTGTTTACATATCATTTTGATGAATTCAAGATAGTATAAGTAGATTTGTTTAGTACGGTTTTTATCCCTACACCCAGCCATTCAATTTTGAAATATTTCTCGGGAAGCTAGTAATTTTGTAAATAAACATATAATGTTTTTCTCATGTGCTGATCATATTTTCTCACTAAACCAAGTCAGATCCTATATAGTTTTACATTAAATAATTGTTGTTCACTTGGATAAAAAATAAAGATTTTTTATTAATTCATTCAAATGATTAGTCTTGTCTGTCCACTCTAAATTTCAGCAAAAGAAACTAACACTGTGAATGATCCATCTCAAACTTTTGTGACGATGCGTCGTGGGGGAGCCCGACCCTTTGGCTCAGTGGTTAGAGCATTGGACTTGCACGCTGGCGGACTAGGTTCGATCCTGGGCAGAGTCGAATTTGTTATACTTTACACTTTTCATTGCATCTTATGGGTTTTTGTAATATTTCTCTATATTAAGCCCTTTAGATTAAGTTACACTTTATACACACACACACAAACATATATATATATACATGTAAAATACATACTTTATACATATACTTTATTTGAAGTTGGTTTGGTCAATTTAATTGTGCAGAGATGTCGAACAAAACAAAAATAATATCATAATTTCCTAGTGAAATCATATTTACTACTCAAGTTTGCTAAGCACCACCGGCTATTTCCCATAGATTTAACCTGCTAAGACAAGCGACTTTAAAGGCATGCTACTTTTAAAAAGTTTACATTAAAACAAATATTGTTTTTATGCATAAGTATTTTTTATGTACCAAAACTTACTACCATTTACAAAAAATAAGCCTTTCGGATCCTCAATACTGGAATAATCAAATTTAGAAAGTGCGAAATTTTGAGAAAACACCTTAAAATTTAAAGTCAGCTAAATTCAGAACAGCTAAATTTTTGAGTCTTTTTTCTATCATTTTGACAAAAACAAAGCGTAAAAAATGATGGTCAGCTAACCTTTCCTTTCAGGTACATAGAAATTACATTAAGCATGTGTTTTCATGTGACTCTATGAGAAATAGCCGGTGGGCTTTGCAAACTTTGAGTAGTATATATTGCATTTAACGTAATGCTCAGTCTTTTACCAGTATCTACATTTTTATTTGTTTGTTTGTTTGTTGGGTTTAACATCCCACCGACAGTATTTCCCGTCATTTGGAGACATGTCTACTTGAGACAGATATAGTGCTGCCACACTGCAGTATCACACCGTAGAATGTAGCATGATACCAAACCAAGTCACATTAATCCTTACACCGACCCAAATAGCCCTGCAACTACCCTCATATGCTGGGCACATTTTATTTGATACCATTAATCGTGAACCATATTGTAAATATGATACCCGTTTATTTGATTTTATTGTTTTTGTTGTTGTTGTATTGGGGTTTACCGTCGCTGCGATAGTATTTTTAATCATATAGCGACGTCCACTAATTACAGGTGGAGGAAGACCCCGATTTCACAGAGGTACCCGGGTAGAACCACCAAAACCTACCGCAAAACCAGCTGGAAGGCTTTCCCCACATGGAAAATCCAAAGTCCCTACCGGTTCGGCCACAGCGGTGAGGGGCTGAGAGATTTGTAGTCCATGACTGTAACCGCTCGGCCAATATTTTGATTTTATCCATAGAGAAAAATTTCGTTGGTTTAGATTACGAGCATATATTCTTTTTTCTGCTAAGATTATAGAAAAACGTCAATTAGCATAATTTGTTAACAAGTAAAACAGATTCTATTGACAATGCAAAGTAAACAATTATATAAATTAATCAAAGAAAAAAAGCTGAATTTGAAATCATATTCCAAAACACATAATACAAAAACAAACAAGGACGTACCGGTTGATTAAAAGCATGAATCGAATGGTTTGTAAATTTGCAAAATTTTTTATTTTTTTTACTGTTTTTGTTTTCGTTTTTTTGTTTTTCTATATAAAGTTGTCATTTTGTTAAAGAGTAATACAAGTAATACGAGTACATAATCATGAAATTGTAAGAAACAACGTCGTAAAAATATGTATATATAAAAGTAAAAACAGAAATTGTTTAGATGAAACCTATTCCAAAGTTAGTAAGCTTTCTATTCTAAATGCTTTGCAAATGAATGAGCATAGCAAATTTGATGCTCATCGTTTTATTAGCTCGTCTGTTTTTGAAGAAAAAAATACGAGCTATTGTCGTAACTCCGGCTTACGCGGTTGCGTCGTTTGTCCGGAATCTTAACGTTGGGCATAACTTCTCTTCTATTCCATATACAACTTTCATTTTTGGTGTACATATTCATCTGGACAAGGCCTATCCAGACATATGCAAATTTTTCCACCTATTGACCTTGACCTTTGACCTATTTTGCTGTATTTTTGAAAACTTTGAAATGCCTGTCATTTCAGAACCGTTACCAACAGGGCACTGATATTTCACATGTGAATTCCTTGTGGCAACACCTTGCCAACAATGTTAAACTTTTGAACTTTTTACCTTGACCTTTGATCTTTGACCTTTTTTTTAAATATTTAACAAAAAAACTATAACGTTGTCCGTAATTTCTTTACTATTTGACATACAACTTTTTTTTTTGGTACGCAAAATTCATCTCTGCAAGGGCTTTTCAGATATACCCAATATTTCATCTTTTTACCTTGACCTTGACCTATTTTTGCTGTAACTTCTGAAAACTTAAAATTCATTTCAAACCGTTACCCAAAAGGGCACTGATATTTCACATGTGAATTCCTTGTGGCAAAGGGCCTTTCCATCAATGTTACACTTTGGACTTTGACCTTGACTTTTGAACTTTGACCAATTTTGAAATGTTTAAAACAAAAAACTTAAACGTTGGCCACAACTTTTTTATATTTGCAATGCAAACTTTTATATTTGGTATGCTTATTCATCATGTCAATGTTTTTTTCAGTTTACCTCAATATTTTATCTATCGCCTTTACCTTTGTCCTTATTTTGCTATAACTTTGGACAAGTTTTATAATAGATATTTTTTTTGTCATTTTTCATCATTTTTTTTTAAAAAAAACTTTTTATCGGTTTGTCATCATATGAACCTGTGCAGGGGTTTATTTTGGTCATGATCTTTAGCAGATAAAAAAGAACAAATTTTTTTTAAATTCTTCAAATTTTACAGTTTTTGTGTTGATTAATCAAAAAATCAATGGAGTGCAATTCGATTTTTTGTTTACAATTTTACATCTTTGTGTTGTATACAATTTTATTCCATGCATAGGTCAAGGTCATCCTTCAAGGTCAATGTCAAATTTAAAGGGAATGGTACTTCAACTTTGCATTTTAAAGCCTTACAGTTTAGTTGTGATTTTCAAGGTCAACTTTTTTCAGTGTTTAACAAAAATGTGTAACGTTGGGAAAAACAGACGAGCGTTGGCACCCGCATGCGGTGCTCTTGTTTTCATTTCGAGTTTTACTACGATTTTGATAGCATTACTCAGAGAAACTGTAACAGAAATCATGATGTTTACGCAACGCATTTTAAGATGAATAAATGTAATTCGATATCTCTCTTCCGTTACCCAACCAAAGGTAAAACAAAAAAAATTTTGTAAAGAACATGACGGTGAAGATACATTAAAAAAGTACAGTCGGCTCTCGAAGTTCGAACACCCTCGGGGACAAAAAAATGTTCGAAATTTCGGTAGTGCGAATTTTTCCCAAGTAAAAAAGAAACAAGAATTTTGACATGCACCATAACATTTATCGCCCGGTTTGTTGGCAATTTCATTTGTATATGCATTTAAAAAACAAACTTGCCACACGTACTAACATGTACTTGTGAAATATATCTGCAATTATGTTGATAAAAAAATGAAAATAAAAAATGAAATTTTACTTGTTTAATTTATGTATCTGTATGTTCCATGTACGTTTGTGTATACGCATTATGCATGCCGATTGCGTGGGATAGGATACACCAAAGACGAACACAAATGTCAATATTGTTATCGTCTCAAAAATGGTAAAAAAGCGGAACTACTAAACGACAGGGAAGGGTTGTGCCTTAAAAGGCATTTAATAAAAAAATTAAAATCTTGATTCATTGAGTCACACACTTTACACTCACATTTCACGCGGAACTAACATGAGCCAGTTTCAATCAATTAAAACGCGTCGCAACAAACACACTTACACATATGTCTTTGTTTGCTATTCACACATTCGTCGGGGGTGTTAATTCGGGGTGCGATTAGGAATTCGAATTTACAGGTATAAATTACGTTGATTTAATTGTACTGGGACCTCAGATCTTGTTCGAAAGTTCCAATTATCGCGGTTCTGATTATCAGTACCCGAACATATGAATTTTATAGGGAAATTATGCCGGGACCAAGAAACGTGTTCGAAAAATGTGGTGTTCCGAAAATCCGGATTCTAACTTTCGAGAGTCGACTGTATTTACTTACTGGTATAGCTACTTGCTTGGGCGCTCAGCATACATAGATAGTTGCAGGAAATGGAAGGCCCGTGTGAGTATAATGTGATTGGGGGTGGTATCATGCCACATGTCTACGGTGTGATATTAGTGTGGTAACACTAAATCTGTCTCATAAAGGCATCTTCTCCAAATGACTGAACTAATGCCGGTGGGACGATAAAACCAAGACATAAACAAACGAATATAGGTGTTTTTTTATTTTATTGTGTAATCATTACAAATCACTTCAAGGTCAGCTATATGAGCCCGATCGTTTACTGATCACAGTGGTGACCGTGACCGTGTTGCCCGTGTCCGAACACCACACTCCGTAAACTGGAAAATTGAAACAGAAATAGACGCTTAAAATTAAAATTTATAAATAAATAAGTATACTAAATAATAAATATATTATTATAAGGAAAGTCCAATATAGTGCATTTATATATATACAAAAAAGCATTATGCCTTTTTTTCCCCTTTTTTGTGATAATGTTTGCCTGCATAAAGCTTAATTGAAATTAACAATATACTAAAAGATACTTAAGAAGCTGTTTTTTTTCAATAATATTGGTTTTAAATTTATTAAAATGCTTTTCTTTCTTTATTTTTCTCATATTATCAAAGTTTTGCACATTATTATTAGCAGTACAGTAGCAGTATAGTATTGATAATATAAGTTTGTTTGTTTTATACTTACACTGATAGAATACTGTTCATATTCATGGGGGGAGACACCACCATCACCTATATCACCAACAGTCGAAAATAATTCAAACACCTGATAATTAAATTCAAATGTTGAATCAAAATCCATATGAAAGTTTTGTTGTTATTTATCGTGTCAATTTTTTTCTGTTTTTTCCCGGGGGAGGGGTGGGGAGCCTCCCTTTGGAAATAATTAGTTACAAAGTAATCCAAAACGAAACATATGAAATACACTAGGACAATTAAGGTTGTTGTATAGACAATGAAAATTCGCCTATTTTGTGTGGTTAAACATGTTTTTATTCTTAAATAGAGGGAAATCTGCTTACCATTTTGTCCATGATATGGAAGTACTGTTGGAAATAGTTGTTAGGTATAAATCCAACCAAGTTTTTTGTCGTAGCATTTAAGATGGGACTGCATATTTTTCTGGTGGAGATTTTTAAAAATCCATGTATTCCTGCACTGTAACCATCCCGTCGTCTGAAAAAAATAAGAATGACTGATTTTTTTTTCTGGCGTGTTTTCGAAGTCAAAAACGAAGGCAAAAAGTCGAAAAGAGTCCTAGATTTTCGGGACGACAGCAGAAAATTCGAATTCTTTGGGGAAAATTCGACATTTTGAGGCGCAAAATCGGGAACAATATTTCAACATTTTGCCTTGAAGTTACGATTCTTTTTCCCTAAAGATGAAAATAGTTATTTATGAAGAAAACCAAAAAAAGTGTTAAAAAAAGATTTTATTTACCTTGTATAATGTCTTCATTTAAGATTAGTCGGAGGGAGCAAGTATAAGAGAAAAAAAGCATTGGCCCTGAATTTATATAAACATTGGGTTTTGTACATAATAAAACATATAAAATACTCTAAAACAGGAAATGATAATCAAAGCACTATACACTGGACTTTTAAAGGAGAACATATCAAATATGTTTTATAGGTGGTTTTGATGCAGCACAAACTTTATTCAGTGAACCAAAATATCTATGAAAAATGGAAAATAACAGCATAGATTAAAGATGATTGACGAATCAATATACTAACTACTCCCCGGAACATAATCTTGAAAATTGAAACTTGCAAATTTGATTAAACGCCCATTTCTACATATAAAATACATATTTAATGGCGTTGTACAATGAAAATGATAAAAGCTGATGAGATATACACACATACATACAACAAAAGGAAAATGTCAGCGATGCCGTTAGCATCACGTAAAACAGTGCAAAAAAAGTCCTTGAAGTAATATGATTTCAGTTGTGTTTTGAAGATTTCTACAGATTCACATTGTCTCAGACTAAGAGGGAAATCATTACACGGTTTTGGACCAATCGTACTAAAACTTCTGTCAGAGAAAGTCTTTTTTCTTATTAAAAGGAACAACATTAATACCGTAAGAGGATTTACAATGATCTTAAGGTTCGCTTTACACTTGAGAACAAAAGCTCCGTTAAATACGATGGTGCATGTTTTGTTGATATGTTGAAACTGATTCGTGCTTTAATCGGAAACAGTGAAGATCAAATAATGCCTGTATTGAACTGTCGTACTTGGAACGGTTTGACACGAGTTTAGCACACATATTTTGAATACGTTAAGTTTGGATAATTCATTTTTAGATATCCCATAAAGAATTATGTCGCAATAATCTAAGTGGTGTTTCAGCGGCTTTAATTGACAGATACTTTCGAATGTCTTTAAACTTGAAATAAGTAATCATAGCAGTTTTAACACTTTCTATTTATTTTGATCTTTGAAATTTAGGGACTAATCCAAAAAAGATCAAGACGCCTTGTACAGTTTTGTGATTCAATAACATCACCACATATATTGATTTCTTTGGTGTTTACTTTTTAGCTGTGAACGACTTCCGAAAAGAATAAACTCTGTCTTGAATTGTTCATTTTTAACTTGTTATTGTCATCCAATCATTGATAAGAACTGCACAGTTCTGGAGGTCTTGAATTGCGCTTGACTCTTCGGTTGATGATGGTTTTTTTAAAGTTTATTTGCCGTGTGGGCGTCGGGAAATCCGTAAAACAGAAAAGAGGTGGCACAATGTCAAAGATAATACCTGCGTACGTCAAGTAAACCAAGGGCCCAAACAACTTCCCTGGGGGACACCGCAATCAAGGTCCCGTTCTGACGAGATATTTTAGTTAACACTCACTCGACAGCTACGCGGGTTCAGTATGAATCCACCATTTCAACGCAGATCCCCAGACACCATATGTATGCAAAGGTCGACAGTATCGAAAGCATTACTTAAATCTAGAGCTATCAGTGCAGTGACCTCTTGATACTCCATTCCATCAAGAATATCATTTATAAGACTCACAGGAGTGACAATAGGCCGACTGATTCAGCGGAAGGATGTCGTTTTCGTTTACATGTTCATTTAGTCGATAGATGGCGGCTTTCTCATTCAATATGGACAAGAATGTCAAATTTCTAATGGATCGATAGTTTGTAAATGTTAATTCAAGAATAGACTTTTTCAACAGAGGCTTGACTTTTGTCTTTTTCCATTTAGATGGGAAAAAACCTTGCGTCGGAGAAAGGTTCAGAAGCTGGGTAATCGTAGGCAAAAGTTCATTGAGAAATGATTTCAATACTTTTGTGGGCAAAATGTCAAGCTCACAAGATTAGTTTATAACTGACTTATAAGCATTTTAGTTTCATCTTCTGTAAGATTTTCGAATGATCCAAACGGTGATAGGTCTTTAACAGAAGCTTTATAGTTTTCAAAATCTTTCAGAGACTCACGTATCTTCTTGAACTTGTCCATAAAATGGTCTGAAAACTTATCCGCTAGTGTCTTTTCATCTTCCACGGGTGCCATTGGATTTTCAGACTTGCTTCCGGTAAGATCTTTTACAAACCGATAAAGCTTTTTAGAGTTACATATTGGTTCAATAACCTTCTGACTGAGAACAAATTGTTTCTCAATTCTAAGTTCATAGTGATATTTGTTAAGTGCGGACTTTTCATGGTCCTTGGGTTGCCGATGTTTGCTCCAAAGTCTAACTGATCGAACATAATCGACTAATGCACACGTGATGAGCTGTGCTGCTGTGTCTAAAAATAGATTGTAAGATCAATTTCTGCAGTTAAAATGTTCATTTTAAAATTCTAAATAAGCTTATACATTTTTCTTTTTGCATACGAAGTAACGCATAGCCAACACTGAAAACTATCTATAAACGTTTTTTAGTTGTGTGGCGTAGTCACTCACAACTTTAATACCTACATTCTGAGGGTCCAATCCTCTACATTTAAAACCGAATAACCTCTTAATTTTGTATGAATGATCGAACGATTGAAAATAATTCTACAACACAGGTATGCTGAGATTCAGCCAAAGCGCTGAAAACTCAATTTTGAGTAAAATATACATAGTTACGGGAAACAATAATTGTATGTAGCATAAAAGCACAAAAGAACTATTTTCCCTGTTGTGTTGTTGTTGTTGTTGTTGTTGTTGTATTGGAGTTTACCGTCGCTGCGATAGTATTTCAATCATCTAGCGACGTCCAGCTAATTACAGGTGGAGGAAGACCCCGAGTACACAGAGGTGCCCGGGTAGAACCACCGACCTACCGCAAGCCAGCTGGAAGGCTTCCTCACATGAAAAATCCGAAGTCCCTACCGGGATTCGAACCCACAGCGGTGAGAGGCTGAGAGATTTGTAGTCTATGAGTCCGCTCGGCCACGGAGGAGTGTAGTTTCTTTCTATGCAAAGGTGGCTCGTGCCTGAAATTGGTTTGTAAATGTGCAGGTTTTGGTTATTTGGTTGTGTTACAATAGTCCATAAAGAATACTAGAAAGCTTGAATTCCGATACAAATTCCCATAACTTACTAATAATCACATCAAGCTATGTAAGATAAATCGAGATACCTCCAGGGGTTATTTGTTACTCTATGGAATGGCGGAAACCTGTATATATCTGCTATCAGAAGTATGGAGCCACCTATTTGCATCTATAAATAGAGCAGCATTGTCGCATTTCTTTTTTTTTCTTTTTTTTAAAGAAACTTTAATAAACGGGCGTCAAATTTTCGCGCAATACCAATAACCCCACTCTAACGATGCGATAACATGGTTATTACAAGAAATTAAAGATGAATGTACCACTGTTAACAATTGGCACATCGCCACTCTTACTCTCCCCATTTCTATAGCCTACAGTGAACAATCGTTTATTATTTTGATATAAGTTTGATATTTGGCAAAAACTAAGTTACACTGTATATCTGCAGCTCGTCAAACCCTCTTCCACTTCAGACATACCAACTTCAATGCCTTCAGCGCTTTGATTAATTCTTACACGCGGATGCATATGTTCTTTGAGGAAACATGTGTGGGGAACTCTGGGAAAGTGTCATATGTCTGAAAAGCGGTATAATACCATTACATGCGGGGGATGCCCTTGCTGCAAAAAACAAAATGAAATATTTGACATGATCAATGATTAAATCTTACGATTTAGGTCCTCCAAATCAATGATATTTCCAAACTCATCAACAGTTATTCGTCCATCGTGATTCTTGTCTAAGTAAGTGAACGCCTGGTGGATGTATGTCTTCATCTCAGTATGACTGGGCAATGTTGGTGCCAGGGCACTAAAATATTGAACGAAACATATCGGCTGAAGAATTGATCCAATCTGGATATTGCAGATTTTTTTTTTTGCCATTCTATCAGGGTTATAAGACCTAACACTTTAGCGCTGTGGGTTCGATTCACGGTCTATCGACTCGAATTTTTCAAGAAAGAATTTATCTGTGCCTCCACGTTTTACAAGCTGCACGTCGATTCTTTTACTGTAATGCTATCAACACAACGATGAGAGTGTATATAACAACGACAATTTTGAAAGAGATTGAAATAAATCTATGAAGCGATGCTTTAAAAAGTTTTATATTTATGCTAACATTAGCTATTCTTCATTTTTTTCAATACTTGCACAAAAAAATATACAAAGAATTTGTTTAAAACAAAAATGATTCAGTATGTAAAAGTTAAAATGTGTTTTCAATGATCGAATCAGGATCACGTGGTGATCCCCTATATTTTTATGTAGGGTCAGTAGAGATTCATATAGAGTCAGTAGACTCAAAAGAAAATGGCACTCAGCCCCTCACCGCGTGGTTTCGAATCCCGGCAGGATCATTCGGATTTTCATGTGATTAAGCCTTCCAGCTGCCTTGCGGTAGGTCGGTGGTTCTACCTGGATGCCTCAGTGCATTCGAGGTCTTCCTCCACCTGTAATTATCTGACGGTAAACTCAAAAATTCAATCCAATCCAAAATAGCGTTTCAAACGACGAATATTATAACAGTGATCGATGAAAAAAAAATTTTTTTGGCTTGGAAACTGACAACCCTTTATGGAAATAAAGTGTGTCACCGAGCGCCTCGCCTCTTTTGTATTGTCAATATTAAACCTAGTATATAATACAGGTTTACCTGCAAACCGATGAAGAGAATCAAAACGAAGATCTTCATGTTTCTGCTGACTCCTGTGTCCTAAAAGAAAAACACACACTGTTTTTTTTTAATCAGAACCTGTTTAAATGAGGTCACTTTCCGACAATTTTCTTACAGAAGCCAATACGTGTTTCATTTTCAATAAGTAGATAGAAGTTTTAAGTATAGCAAACACATAAGAGAGAAGAACACGAAAATAAATTTCTTTCGTTCTAATCCCTATATTTATTGTATTTCCAATATTGTATTTGATACAATTTAGAAATAAATATGTTTAAACTAAACACATAAGAAATTGAAATTATTCTATCACGTATCCATTATCACGGGCAACTGAGAAACTGAGCTCGTTTCATTAAAGCGACTTGCAACATCGTTTTAAAATGAGCGTACCCTAAAGATAAAACCAAATGTCTATAAAATCAAGCAAAATAAATTTAAGAAAAAAAAAACTTACAGACGGAAATAATCAAGGCCGAACCACAGAGCTATTCATGTATTTATTTTTCTTTACTAAGGTAAATGATAAATAATTTTGATAAATGTATTTTTGTATGATCAATATGCCTACAGCTGTAGATATGTTCACCGTCATCTGATGAATTAGTTTAATTTGGAGTTTTAGGAAGCAAAGAAATATTAAAAAATATTGTCTCGTGATAAAAGACACAAATTCACATAAGTGAATGATTACAACCTGTTCAATACATTTCACGAAGAGTCATAGTTTCAGCCATAAACTCATAAAAAATATATATATATATCTTTTTTTTACTAAACAAAGAATAAAATTCATTTTTTCTTTCTGAAGAAATTATTCAATTAGAATAGAAACAACTAAAAGTGTATATACCTTCACGCAGCAGGTATTAATATGATAAAAAGATAGCACGACGCGTAAGAAAAATCAGGGCAGCTCTTATCTTCGTCCTCAGAGTTGTGTCTAGTTGTTCTAATTATTATCTGTAAAGTATTACTTTGGTCAAATTCTTACGGAAACTAATACGCGTTTCTTTTTAGATAAGTTTGGGAAACAATTTTCTGGATATATCTACTTATGATTTATTGAGAAGGTGAACACAGATAATTTACAGTGAAATGGTGATGAACTTAGTTTGAAGAATGCAAATTACATGTGTATAATTTTATGAGGGTTTTCTGTTTCATCAGTTCCCACAACGGCTACAATTTTAAGAAGGAATAAACATGGACGATACAAAAGTGATTTTGGCTTTAAGGTGCCGGGGTGTCTGTCCCCCTGCTTAGCACAGTATGGCCTACCACGTGGTATATGACGTCATTTTAGATAGTCACAAGCAACATCTTTTGTATTAATTCAAAGAAGAAATTTTATTTCTTCATTAAGTTAGGCGGCGTATAGGTACTAATCATTCCTCTGTCAGTTATACAGTATATTATCAAATCCTTCAGAGTTCGTGACATTGTGTTTATACAGCGAAAAACGCATTCTGATGTTTTCCCGTATGTTAGGAAATATTTCCGCTTCGCATGCGCTATAACCCATTAACATTAGTGAGGAAGCAAAATACAGCGGTCCGTCCCCAACCCAGCCACCCCGAATCTGTTTGTAACGGTTTAAAAAGACTTCACACACCGCGTATCTTAAGAATTATGACATAACGCATTCATGAAAATATGCGAGTACGTAACAGTAAATCAAAGATTAACATTCACGGTATTCACGTATGGAAAGTAAAAGTGAATGTGATTTATTAATACGCCAAGTGAGACTGACATAAAATGTGATGCTGTTTTTATGTTGCTCTGGTAGAAATGAAAAGAAGACAGTGAAAAGTGAACCTTTATCCAGTTTTTCAAAGGTAATCCAAATGATAAATTTTTTAAATAAAATAACCGATCTTAAGGTCACAATGACGTACATTCTAGTTCAAAACCCTTAATCTAATATTTACGCGCAAACTTATGAAGAATTAAGTATTTTTATTAATAAAATCACAATTAAATCATTTTCTAATAACCGACCCCTGTGGCCGAGTGGTTAGATGCGGGAGGTCGTGGGTTCGATCCCCTGCCGTGACATAACAAAGTCGTAAAAAATGGTACTGTTATAGCTCCCTTGTTTGGCGCGCAGCATATAAGGGTAATTGCAGGACTTGTTGGTCCGGTGTCAAAATAATTATGCCTGAGTATGGTATCATGCCACATGTCTACGGCGTGATACTGCAGTGTGGCAGCACTATATCTAAGTAGACATCGTCTCCAAATGACTGAAATACTGTCGGTGGGACGTTAAACCCATCAAACAGACATTTTCTAAAAGCCTTATGTAAACATGACTAACACGGTTAGCAGTATCTTGAAAGGCTTTTTATGAGTGGGGGTGGGGGACTTTGCTTAATTTTTTCTCCACTGTCAGACCATAGGAAAAGCAAGATCAGTTATTAATTAATTAAATTAATTACTGTCCATAAAAAGAAATACTATTTATGGCGTTTTGGGGAGGACAAATTATTAATGTATACATAATAATATCAATAAATACTTGGTAAAAGACTTGACTTGACTATTTGAGTTTACCGTCGCTTCGACAGTATTTCAGTCATATAGCGACGTCCAGCTAATTAAAGATGATAACTTATTTAACAAGAAAGTTTATCTGATAGTAATGTACATATAGGTAAAAAAGTTGGTATGAAACATATTATGTAGTCTTAGCTTTTATGATGCTTGGCTTTTTCAAGAAATTGAACATATTTGAGTTGCTTTCATTAAATGTGCACAAGACTACGGGATCGATTTATTCAAGGGAATGGTAGGTTTATAGGATTCTAGTAGGGCGCATTTACCCCGAATCTATATGAACACACATATTTCAAAATTCAGTCTGATCTTGATAACTGACATATTACAAAATTTAGATAGTTCTCTACCATATTAAGAGTAACATCGCATAGATTATATGATGAAACTGGCAAATGGACTTAACCTTATCCAGTCCCATTCATAGATAGAATATTCTTGTAATCCATTAGAAGATAGATACCAATTTGTCCTGGACTGTAAATGATATTTTGACCTTAAATCCAAATACAAATATGTTTAACTTTCTATTATAAAAAAAAAAAAAATTAAGTATATTTGTCGGTAAAACTTTTGCCTAGACTTGACTAGACTATTTGAGTTTACTGTCGCTTCGACGATATTTCAGTCATATAGCAACGTCCAGCTAATATCAGATGGAGGAAGACCTCGAATACACGGAGGCATCCGATTAGAACCACCGAGCCAGCTGGAAGGCTTCCACACATAAAATCCGAATGACACTGCCGGGATTCGATCCCATGCGGTGAAAGGTAAAACTCTTGAAGGCACTCAATTATATTTATGTCAATAATGTTTAACTTCAAAATTAAATGTTGAAAAGAAAATTAATTATTTAGAACCAATATGTTATCCTTAATTTAGTTCATGCTTATAAGGCTTTTGCACAAGACAATTTTAACCATATGTGAATATTGCATTACTGTTATACTATATTAATGTCAAAAGAGTGTTCTTTGGAACACGTGTCACCTGCTGAAGCGTGACGGAAAAAGTGTGATGGACAGACAGACGAAGAAAAAGTGATCCCTATGAGTCACCTCTGAATACAGCAGGGATATAAAAACTATGTTGAAATACAAATAGTTGTTAACCCATATGTTATCCTAAATGTAGTTTTGTTAGGGTTACAAGTGTATGAGGATTTACGTTTACTTATATTAATATAATATGTATGTGTCTTAAGCTAATTATATTTTAGTTGTTATTGTCTTTCTAAATTTCATTTTACGTTGCGTAACTAGAGGTAGTATTTTAGATAATCGTCGAAAATTTAGTATTAATATACACTTCAAAAATATAAATTTTTAATAT
>CM037779.1:66043881-66093881 GCA_021229015.1 Solen grandis | reverse complement strand
GTCGGTTTATTAATAAAAATACTTAATTCTTCATAAGTTTGCGCGTAAATATTAGATTAAGGGTTTTGAACTAGAATGTACGTTATTGTGACCTTAAGATCGGTTATTTTATTTAAAAAATCTATCATTTGGATTACCTTTGAATTGAGAAACAGTTATGACTGAAGGGTTCAATTTCACTGTCTTCTTTTCATTTCTACCAGAGCAACATAAAAACAGCATCACATTTTATGTCAGTCTCACTTGGCGTATTAATAAATCACATTCACTTTTACTTTCCATACGTGAATACCGTGAATGTTAATCTTTGATTTACTGTTACATACTCGCATATTTTCATGAATGCGTTATGTCATAATTCTTAAGATACGCGGTGTGTGAAGTCTTTTTAAACCGTTACAAACAGATTCGGGGTGGCTGGGTTGGGGACGGACCGCTGTATTTTGCTTCCTCACTAATGTTAATGGGTTATAGCGCATGCGAAGCGGAAATATTTCCTAACATACGGGAAAACATCAGAATGCGTTTTTCGCTGTATAAACACAATGTCATGAACTCTGAAGGATTTGATAATATACTGTATAACTGACAGAGGAATGATTAGTACCTATATAGGACGTCCGCCTAACGTTAAGCCGATAATTAATAAAATTTCTTCTTTGAATTAATACAAAAGATGTTGCTTGTGACTATCTAAAATGACGTCATATACCACGTGGTAGGCCATACTGTGCTAAGCAGGGGGACAGACAACCCGGCACCTTAAAGCCAAAATCACTTTTGTATCGTCCATGTTTATTCCTTCTTAAAATTGTAGCCGTTGTGGGAACTGATGAAACAGAAAACCCTCATAAAATTATACACATGTAATTTGCATTCTTCAAACTAAGTTCATCACCATTTCACTGTAAATTATCTGTGTTCACCTTCTCAATAAATCATAAGTAGATATATCCAGAAAATTGTTTCCCAAACTTATCTAAAAAGAAACGCGTATTAGTTTCCGTAAGAATTTGACCAAAGTAATACTTCACTGATAATAATTAGAACAACTAGACACAACTCTGAGGACGAAGATAAGAGCTGCCCTGATTTTTCTTACGCGCCGTGCTATCTTTTTATCATATTAATACCTGCTGCGTGAAGGTATATACACTTTTAGTTGTTTCTATTCTAATTGAATAATTTCTTCAGAAAGAAAAAATGAATTTTATTCTTTGTTTAGTAAAAAAAAATGATATATATATATTTTTTTATGAGTTTATGGCTGAAACTATGACTCTTCGTGAAATGTATTGAACAGGTTGTAATCATTCACTTATGTGAATTTGTGTCTTTTATCACGAGACAATATTTTTTTAATTATTTCTTTGCTTCCTAAAACTCTCAAATTAAACTAATTCATCAGATGACGGGTGAACATATCTACAGCTGTAGGCATATTGATCATACAGAAATACATTTTATCAAAAATTATTTATCATTTACCTTAGTAAAGAAAAATAAATACATGAATAGCTCTGTGGTTCGGCCTTGATTATTTCCGTCTGTAAGTTTTTTTTTTCTTAAATTTATTTTGCTTGATTTTATAGACATTTGGTTTTATCTTTAGGGTACGCTCATTTTAAAACGATGTTGCAAGTCGCTTTAATGAAACGAGCTCAGTTTCTCAGTTGCCCGTGATAATGGATACGTGATAGAATAATTTCAATTTCTTATGTGTTTAGTTTAAACATATTTATTTCTAAATTGTATCAAATACAATATTGGAAATACAATAAATATAGGGATTAGAACGAAAGAAATGTCTTTTCGTGTTCTTCTCTCTTATGTGTTTGCTATACTTAAAACTTCTATCTACTTATTGAAAATGAAACACGTATTGGCTTCTGTAAGAAAATTGTCGGAAAGTGACCTCATTTAAACAGGTTCTGATTAAAAAAAAAACAGTGTGTGTTTTTCTTTTAGGACACAGGAGTCAGCAGAAACATGAAGATCTTCGTTTTGATTCTCTTCATCGGGTTTTGCAGGTAAACCTGTATTATATACTAGGTTTAATATTGACAATACAAAAGAGGCGAGGCGCTCGGTGACACACTTTATTTCCATAAAGGGTTGTCAGTTTCCAAGCCAAAAAAAATTTTTTTTCATCGATCACTGTTATAATATTCGTCGTTTGAAACGCTATTTTGGATTGGATTGAATTTTTGAGTTTACCGTCAGATAATTACAGGTGGAGGAAGACCTCGAATGCACTGAGGCATCCAGGTAGAACCACCGACCTACCGCAAGGCAGCTGGAAGGCTTAATCACATGAAAATCCGAATGATCCTGCCGGGATTCGAAACCACGCGGTGAGGGGCTGAGTGCCATTTTCTTTTGAGTCTACTGACTCTATATGAATTTCTACTGACCCTACATAGAAATATAGGGGATCACCACGTGATCATGATTCGATCATTGAAAACACATTTTAACTTTTACATACTGAATCATTTTTGTTTTAAACAAATTCTTTGTATATTTTTTTGTGCAAGTATTGAAAAAAATGAAGAATAGCTAATGTTAGCATAAATATAAAACTTTTTAAAGCATCGCTTCATAGATTTATTTCAATCTCTTTCAAAACTGTCGTTGTTATATACACTCTCATCGTTGTGTTGATAGCATTACAGTAAAAGAATCGACGTGCAGCTTGTAAAACGTGGAGGCACAGATAAATTCTTACTTGAAAAATTCGAGTCGATAGACCGTGAATCGAACCCACAGCGCTAAAGTGTTAGGTCTTATAACCCTGATAGAATGGCAAAAAAAAAATCTGCAATATCCCGATTGGATCAATTCTTCAGCAGATGTTTCGTTCAATATTTTAGTGCCCTGGCACCAACATTGCCCAGCCATACTGAGATGAAGACATACATCCACCAGGCGTTCACTTACTTAGACAAGAATCACGATGGACGAATAACTGTTGATGAGTTTGGAAATATCATTGATTTGGAGGACCTTAATCGTAAGATTTAATCATTGATCATGTCAAATATTTCATTTTGTTTTTTGCAGCAAGGGCATCCCCCGCATGCAATGGTATTATACCGCTTTTCAGACATATGACACTTTCCCAGAGTTCCCCACACATGTTTCCTCAAAGAACATATGCATCCGCGTGTAAGAATTAATCAAAGCGCTGAAGGCATTGAAGTTGGTATGTCTGAAGTGGAAGAGGGTTTGACGAGCTGCAGATATACAGTGTAACTTAGTTTTTGCCAAATATCAAACTTATATCAAAATAATAAACGATTGTTTACTGTATGCTATAGAAATAGGGAGAGTAAGAGTGGCGATGTGCCAATTGTTAACAGTGGTACATTCATCTTTAATTTCTTGTAATAACCATGTTATCGCATCGTTAGAGTGGGGTTATTGGTATTACGCGAAAATTTGACGCCCGTTTATTAAAGTTTCTTTAAAAAAAAGAAAAAAAAAGAAATGCGACAATGCTGCTCTATTTATAGATGCAAATAGGTGGCTCCATACTTCTGATAGCAGATATATACAGGTTTCCGCCATTCCATAGAGTAACAAATAACCCCTGGAGGTATCTCGATTTATCTTACATAGCTTGATGTGATTATTAGTAAGTTATGCGAATTTGTATTGGAATTCAAGCTTTCTAGTATTCTTTATGGACTATTGTAACACAACCAAATAACCAAAACCTGCACATTTACAAACCAAATTTCAGGCACGAGCCACCTTTGCATAGAAAAAAACTACACTCCTCCGCATGATAACTTGAAAGTTACGCAACATAACAGGAGAGGGGGGGGGGGGGGGGGGGGGCGCCGTGGCCGAGCGGACTCATAGACTACAAATCTCTCAGCCTCTCACCGCTGTGGGTTCGAATCCCGGTAGGGACTTCGGATTTTTCATGTGAGGAAGCCTTCCAGCTGGCTTGCGGTAGGTCGGTGGTTCTACCCGGGCACCTCTGTGTACTCGGGGTCTTCCTCCACCTGTAAGTAGCTTGACGTCGCTAGATGATTGAAATACTATCGCAGCGACGGTAAACTCCAATACAACAACAACAACAGCAACAACACAACAGGGAAAATAGTTCTTTTGTGCTTTTATGCTACATAAAATTATTGTTTCCCGTAACTATGTATATTTTACTCAAAATTGAGTTTTCAGCGCTTTGGCTGAATCTCAGCATACCTGTGTTGTAGAATTCTTTTCAATCGTTCGATCATTCATACAAAATTAAGAGGTTATTCGGTTTTAAATGTAGAGGATTGGACCCTCAGAATGTAGGTATTAAAGTTGTGAGTGACTACGCCACACAACTAAAAAACGTTTAGCCATAAACTCTGATGTGAAATGAATCAACATGCGTTACTTCTGTATGCAAAAAGAAAAATGTATAAGCTTATTTAGAATTTTAAAATGAGCATTTTAACTGCAGAAATTGATCTTACAATCTATTTTTAGACACAGCAGCACAGCTCATCACGTGTGCATTAGTCGATTATGTTCGATCAGTTAGACTTTGGCGCAAACATCGGCAACCCAAGGACCATGAAAAGTCCGCACTTAACAAATATCACTATGAACTTAGAATTGAGAAACAATTTGTTCTCAGTCAGAAGGTTATTGAACCAAAATGTAACTCTAAAAAGCTTTATCGGTTTGTAAAAGATCTTACCGGAAGCAAGTCTGAAAATCCAATGGCACCCGTGGAAGATGAAAAGACACTAGCGGATAAGTTTTCAGACCATTTTATGGACAAGTTCAAGAAGATACGTGAGTCTCTGAAAGATTTTGAAAACTATAAACCTTCTGTTAAAGACCTATCACCGTTTGGATCATTCGAAAATCTTACAGAAGATGAAACTAAAATGCTTATTAGTCAGTTATAAACTAATCTTGTGAGCTTGACATTTTGCCAACAAAAGTATTGAACTCATTTCTCAATGAACTTTTGCCTACGATTACCCAGCTTCTGAAGCTTTCTCCGACGCAAGGTTTTTTCCCATCTAAATGGAAAAAGACAAAAGTCAAGCCTCTGTTGAAAAAGTCTATTCTTGAATTAACATTTACAAACTATCGATCCATTAGAAATTTGACATTCTCGTCCAAATTGAATGAGAAAGCCGCCATCTATCGACTAAATGAACATGTAAACGAAAACGACATCCTTCCGCTGAATCAGTCGGCCTATCGTCAGTTTCACTCCTGTGAGTCTTATAAATGATATTCTTGATGGAATGGAGCATCAAGAGGTCACTGCACTGATAGCTCTAGATTTAAGTAATGCTTTCGATACTGTCGACCATAGCATACATATGGTGTCTGTGGATCTGCGTTGAAATGGATGGATTCATACTTGAAGCCGCGTAGCTGTCGAGTGAGTGTTAACTAAAATATCTCGTCAGAACGGGACCTTGATTGCGGTGTCCCCCAGGGAAGTTGTTTGGGCCCTTGGTTCTACTTGACGTACGCAGGTATTATCTTTGACATTGTGCCACCCTCTATTTCTGTGTACGGATTTGCCGACGACCACACGGCAAATAAACGTTTTAAACCATCATCAACCGAAGAGTCAAGCGCAATTCAAGACCTCCAGAACTGTGCAGTTCTTATCAATGATTGGATGAGCAATAACAAGTTAAAAATGAACAATTCAAAGACAGAGTTTATTCTTGTCGGAAGTCGTTCACAGCTAAATAAGTATAACACCAAAGAAATCAATATATGTGGTGATGTTATTGAATCACAAAACTGTACAAGGCGTCTTGATGCTTTTTTGGATTAGTCCCTAAATTTCAAAGATCATATAAATAGAAAGTGTAAAACTGCTATGATTATTATTTCAAGATTAAGAGCATTCGAAAGTATCTGTCAATTGAAGCCGCTGAAACACCACTTAGATTATTGCAACATAATTCTTTATGGGATATCTCAAAATGAATTATCCAAACTTCAACGTATTCAAAATATGTGTGCTAAACTCGTGTCAAACCGTTCCAAGTACGACAGTTCAATACAGGCATTATTTGATCTTCACTGTCTTCCGATTAAAGCACGAATCAGTTTCAACATATCAACATACATGCACCATCGTATTTAACGGAGCTTTTGTCTCCTCAAGTGTCAAAGCGAACCTTAAGATCATGTGAATCCTCTTACGGTTGTTATGTTGTTCCTTTTAATAAGAAAAAAGACTTTCTCTGACAGAAGTTTTAGTACGATTGGTCCAAAACCGTGTAATGAATTACCTCTTAGTCTGAGACAATGTGAATCTGTAGAAATCTTCAAAACACAACTGAAATCATATTACTTCAAGGACTATTTTGCACTGTTTTACGTGATGCTAACGGCATCGCTGACAGTTCCTTATTGTTGTATGTATGTGTGTATATCTCATCAGCTTTTATCATTTTCATTGTACAACGCCATTAAATATGTATTTTATATGTAGAAATGGGCGTTTAATCAAATTTGCAAGTTTCAAGTTTCAAGATTATGTTCCCGAGGAGTAGTTAGTATATTGATTCGTCAATCATCTTTAATCTATGCTGTTATTTTCCATTTTTCATAGACTATTTTGGTTCACTGAATAAAGTTTGTGCTGCATCAAAACCACCTATAAAACATATTCTGATATGTTCTCCATTAAAAGTCCAGTGTATCAGTGCTTTGATTATCATTTCCTGTTTTAGAGTATTATATATGTGTATATATGTACAAAACCTCAATGTTTATATAAATTCAGGGCCATGCTATTTTTTCTCTTATACTTGTCCCTCCCGACTAATCTTAAATGAAGACATTATACAAGGTAAATAAAATCTTTTTTTAACACTTTTATTGGTTTTCTTCATAAATAACTATTTTCATCTTTAGGGCAAAGAATCGTAACTTCAAGGCAAAATGTTGAAATATTGTTCCCGATTTTGCGCCTCAAAATGTCGAATTTTCTCCAAGAATTCGAATTTTCATGCTGTCGTCCCGAAAATCTAGGACTCTTTTCGACTTTTTGCCTTCGATCTTTGACTTCGAAAACACGCCAGAAAGAAAATCAGTCATTCTATTATTTTTTTCAGACGACGGGATGGTTACAGTGCAGGAATACATGGATTTTTCAAAATCTCCACCAGAATATGCAGTCCCCATCTTCAATGCCTACGACAAAGACTTGGATGGATTTATACCTAACAACTATTTCCAACAGTACTTCCATATCATGGACAAAAATGGTAAGCAGACTTCCTCTATTTAAGAATCAAACATGTTTAACCACACAGATAGGCGAATTTTCATCTGTCTATACAACAACCTTAATTGTCCTAGTGTATTTCATATGTTTCGTTTTGGATAACTTTGTAACTAATTATTTCCAAATGAGGCTCCCCACCCCTCCCCCGGGCAAAACAGAAAGAAATGACACGATAAATAACAACAAAACTTTCATATGGATTTTGATATCAACATTTGAAGTTAATTATCAGGTGTTTGAATTAATTTTCGACTGTTGGCTGATATAGGTGATGGTGGTGTCTCGCCCCATGAATATGAACAGTATTCTATCAGTGTAAGTATAAAACAAACAATACTTATATTATCAATACTACTACTGCTACTGCTACTGCTAATAATAATGTGCAAAACTTTGATAATATGAGAAAAATAAAGAAAGTAAAGCATTTTAATAAATTTAAACCAATATTATTGAAAAAAATACAGCTTCTTAAGTATCTTTTAAGTATATTGTTAATTATCAATTAAGCTTTATGCAGGCAAACATTATCACAAAAAAGGGGAAAAAAAGGCATAATGCTTTTTTGTATATATATAAATGCACTATATTGGACTTTCCATATAATAATATATTTATTATTTAGTATACTTATTTATTTTATATATTTTAATTTTAAGCCGTCTATTTCTGTTTCAATTTTCCAGTTTACGGAGTGTGTGTTCGGACACGGGCAACACGGTCACGGTCACCACTGTGATCAGTAAACGATCGGGCTCATATAGCTGACCTTGAAGTGATTTGTAAATGATTACACAATAAACATAAAAAAACACCTATATTCGTTTGTTTATGTCTTGGTTTTATCGTCCCACCGGCATTAGTTCAGTCATTTGGAGAAGATGCCTTTATGAGACAGATTTAGTGTTACCACACTAATATCACACCGTAGACATGTGGCATGATACCACACCCAATCACATTATACTCACACCGGGCCTTCCAGTCCTGCAACTATCTATGTATGCTGAGCGCCAAGCAAGATAGCTATACCAGTAAGTAAATACAGTCGACTCTCGAAAGTTAGAATCCGGATTTTCGGAACACCACATGTTTTTCGAACACGTTTCTTGGTCCCGGCATAATTCCTATATAAATTCATATGTTCGGGTACTGATAATCAGAACCGCGATAATTGGAACTTTCGAACAAGATCTGAGGTCCCAGTACAATTAAATCAACGTAATTTATACCTGTAAATTCGAATTCCTAATCGCACCCCGAATTAACACCTCCGACGAATGTGTGAATAGCAAACAAAGACATATGTGTAAGTGTGTTTGTTGCGACGCGTTTTAATTGATTGACAACTGGCTCATGTTAGTTCCGCGTGTAATGTGAGTGTAAAGTGTGTGACTCAATGAATCAAGATTTTAATTTTTTTTATTAATGCCTTTTAAGGCACAACCCTTCCCTGTCGTTCTAGTAGTTCCGCATTTTACCCATTATAGAGACGATAACAATATTGATTCATTATGTGTTCGTCATTGGTGTATCCTATCCCACGCAATCGGCATGCATAATGCGTATACACAAGACGTACATGGAACATACAGATACATAAATTAAACAAGTAAAATTTCATTTTTTATTTTCATTTTTTTATCAACATAATTGCAGATATATTTCACAAGTACATGTTAGTACGTGTGGCAAGTTTGTTTTTAAATGCATATACAAATGAAATTGCCAACAAACCGGCGATAAATGTTATGGTGCATGTCAAACATTCTTGTTTCTGTTTACTTCGGAAAATTCGCACTACCGAAATTTCGAACATTTTTTTGTCCCCGAGGGTGTTCGAACTTTCGAGAGCCGACTGTACTTTATAATGTATCTTCACCGTCATGTTCTTTACAAAATATTTTCTTTTGTTTTATCCTTTGGTTGGGTAACGGAAGAGAGATATCGAATTACATTTATTCATCTTAAAATGCGTTGCGTAAACATCATGATTTCTGTTACAGTTTCTCTGAGTACATGCTATCAAAATCGTAGTAAAACTCGAAATGAAAACAAGAGCACCGCATGCGGGTGCCAACGCTCGTCTGTTTTTGCCAACGTTACACATTTTTGTTAAACACTGAAAAAAGTTGACCTTGAAAATCACAACTAAAACTGTAAGGCTTTAAATGCAAAGTTGAAGTACCATTCCCTTTAAATTTGACATTTGACCTTGAAGGATGACCTTGACCTATGCATGGAATAGAATGTATACAACACAAAGATGTAAAATATGTAAACAAAAAATCAGAATTGCTACTCCATTGAGTTTTTGATAATCAACACAAAACTGTAAAATTTGAAGACATTTAAAAAAAATGTTCTTTTTTATCTGCCTAAAGATCATGACCAAAATCACACCTGCACAGGTTCATATGATGACAAACCAGTATACAAAGTTTTTTTTAAAAAAAAATGATGAAAAATGACAAAGAAATATCTATTATAAAACTTGTCCAAAGTTATAGCAAAATAAGGACAAAGGTCAAGGCCGATAGATAAAATATTGAGGTAAATCTGAAAAAAACATTGACATGATGAATAAGCATACCAAATATAAAAGATGCATTGCAAATATGAAAAAGTTGTGGCCAACGTTTAAGTTTTTGTTAAACATTTCAAAAATTGGTCAAAGTTCAAAAGTCAAGGTCAAAGTCCAAAAGTGTAACATTGATGGAAAGGTCTTGCCACAAGGAATTCACATGTGAAATATCAGTGCCCTGTTGGTAACGGTTCTGAAATGAATTTTTAAGTTTTCAGAAGTTACAGCAAAAATAGGTCAAAGGTCAAGGTAAAAAGATGAAATATTGAGGTATATCTGAAAAGCCCTTGCAGAGATGAATATGCGTACCAAAAATAAAAGTTGTATGTCAAATAGTAAAGAAATTACGGACAACGTTATAGTTTTTTTGTTAAATATTTAAAAAAAAGGTCAAAGATCAAAGGTCAAGGTAAAAAGTTCAAAAGTTTAACATTGTTGGCAAGGTGTTGCCACAAGGAATTCACATGTGAAATATCAGTGCCCTGTTGGTAACGGTTCTGAAATGACAGGCATTTCAAAGTTTTCAAAAAATACAGCAAAAATAGGTCAAAGGTCAAGGTCAATAGGTGAAAAATTTGCATATGTCTGGATAGGCCTTGTCCAGATGAATATGTACACCAAAAATGAAAGTTGTATATGGAATAGAAGAGAAGTTATGACCAACGTTAAGATTCCGGACGACGACGACAACGCGTAAGCCGGAGTTACGACAATAGCTCGTATTTTTTTCTTCGAAAAACAGACGAGCTAATAAAACGATGAGCACTCAAATTTGCTATGCTCATTCATTTGCAAAGCATTTAGAATAGAAAGCCTTTACTAACTTTGGAATAGGTTTCATCTTAAACAAATTTCTGTTTTTACTTTTATATATACATATTTTTACGACGTTGCTTCTTACAATTTCATGATTATGTACTCGTATTACTTGTATTACTCATAACAAAATGACAACTTTTATATAGAAAAACAAAAAAACGAAAACAAAAACAGTAAAAAAAAATAAAAAATTTTGCTAATACAAACCATTCGATTCATGCTTTTAAATCAACCGCGTACGTCCTTGTTTGTTTTTGTATTATGTGTTTGGAATATGATTTCAAATTCAGCTTTTTTTCTTTGATTAAATTATATAATTGTTTACTTTGCATTGTCAATAGAATCTGTTCTATCACTTGTTAACAAATTATGCTAATTGACGTTTTTCTATAATCTATAGCAGAAAAAAGAATATGTCTCGTAATCTAAACCCAACGTATATTTCTCTATGGATAAAATCAAAATATGGCCGAGCGGTTACAGTCATGGACTACAAATCTCTCAGCCCCTCACCGCTGTGGGCTCGAATCCCGGTAGGGACTTTGGATTTTCCATGTGAGGAAGCCTTCCAGCTGGCTTGCGGTAGGTTGGTGGTTCTACCCGGGTACCTCTGTGTACTCGGGGTCTTCCTCCACCTGTAATTAGCTGGACGTCGCTATATGATTGAAATACTATCGCAGCGACGGTAAACCCCAATACAACAACAACAACAACAATAAAATCAAAATAAACTGGGTATCATATTTACAATATGGTTCACGATAATGGATATCAAATAAAATGTGCCCAGCATATGAGGGTAGTTGCAGGGCTAGTTGGGTCGGTGTAAGGATAATGTGACTTGGTCTGGTATCATGCTACATGTCTACGGTGTGATACTGCAGTGTGGCAGCACTATATCTGTCTCAAGTAGACATCGTCTCCAAATGACTGAAATACTGTCGGTGGGATGTTAAACCCAACAAACAAACAAACAAATAAAATGTAGATACTGGTAAAAGACTGAGCATTACGTCTAACATGCAATATATACTACTCAAAGTTTGCTAAGCACCACCGGCTATTTTCTCATAGAGTCACATGAAAACACATGCTTAATGTAATGCTATGTACCTGAAAGGAAAGCGTTAGCTGACCATCATTTTTACGCATAGTTTTTGTCAAAATGATAGAAAAGAGACTCAAAAATTTAGCTGTTCTGAATTTAGCTGACTTTAAATTTTAAGGTGTTTTCTCAAAATTTCGCACTTTCTAATTATGATTAATTCCCAGTATTGAGGATCCGAAAGGCTTATTTTTTGTAACTGGTAGTAAGTTTGGTACATAAACAATACTTATGCATAAAAGCAATATTTGTTTTAATGTAAACTTTAATGTAGCATGCCTTTAAAGTCGCTTGTCTTAGCAGGTAAATCTATGGGAAAATAGCCGGTGGTGCTTAGCAAACTTTGAGTAGTAAATATGATACACTAGGAAATTATGATATTATTATGTTTTGTTCGACATCTCTGCACAATTAAATTGACCAAACCAACTTCAAATAAAGTATATGTATAAAGTATGTATATACATGTATATATATATATGTTTGTGTGTGTGTGTATAAAGTGTAACTTAATCTAAAGGGCTTAATATAGAGAAATATTACAAAATCCTATAAGATGCAATGAAAAGTGTAAAGTATAACAAATTCGACTCTGCCCAGGATCGAACCTAGTCCGCCAGCGTGCAAGTCCAATGCTCTAACCACTGAGCCAAAGGGTCGACTCCCTGACGACGCATCGTCACAAAAGTTTGAGATGGATCATTCACAGTGTTAGTTTCTTTTGCTGAAATTTAGAGTGGACAGACAAGACTAATCATTTGAATGAATTAATAAAAGTCTTTATTTTTTATCCAAGTGAACAACAATTATTTAATGTAAAACTATATAAGGATCTGACTTGGTTTAGTGAGAAATATATGATCAGCACATGAGAAAGCATTATATGTTTATTTACAAAATTACTAGCTTCCCGAGAAATATTTCATAAATTGAATGGCTGGGTGTAGGGATAAAAACCGTACTAAACAAATCTACTTATACTATCTTGAATTCATCAAATGATATGTAAACAACAGGTAGGAATCAATGAAACTTTTACAATGTACAATAGTTGTCTAAAGGAGCGTCTGGATTGAACACAAACACGTGGATATCATAGAACACTGCCATTATAGAAAGAAATGTACTAATCATGACCTGTGATGGATTCCAACATATGCGAGGTTGCGAGAAAATTCATTTCATCGCTTGCATGTAGACAATCAAAATGTATGACAGAATGGCTTTTGAGGTAACAAATGACGATAGAAGGGTTCTCGATACGTAATCTGTTGCAAACGTTCAATACTTAATTTACAACACGCAAGACAATATTAATTTATAGGATTCTAATTATGAATTATAAACATTATAATAAATCTTACGAAAAACTATCAGTAACTAACATTCATGCATGTTTCTCTTTCTCTCAAGTCTGAAACACAAGTAATTCGGGTATCCAGAACTGGAGACGGTCAAGAAATATATAATGATAAAAACAAAGAGGTGATAACATTACAGACTATTTTCCCACTTAGAACAGGTCCCAAAAGCAATTACACTATAAAACTCAAATCAAAATACCCCATTAAACTTTATAAGAAATGTTTTAGTATAATATTACGTTCCTTTTCTGAAATAGAAAATGGTCCGTCGTTGTAAAATGATCTAACGAGGGATTTAGTGGTACCACGTGACATTGTCTTTTTTTATGTTGTTTATACAAACGTATAAAACAATCTTTGATAGTTTAATTAATAAAATGTTATCGTTCAACTAAATACTCTGCAACAACTCTTGCATCAAATCTTAGTAACTAAGGTTAAATGTAAAGCATAATAGTTTCCATACATGGATAAAGATGTTAAGTTTCTATTTCCTAATTTGTTGAACGTATGGAAACTATTTTTCTTACAAACAATTTGTCGAATCATTTCATAATCCAGTATATTAGGTATGATATTACACATCGAATGTGTAGGTTAAATTCCGAAAAGTATGGTGATTTCTCCAATAGCGTGTGCATCTTTCCACAGTTTTTTTCTGTATGTTTTCTATTTTCGTTTTATCTATCTCTGTTTCTTTTATAAAATGCTGTTAATGAAATCCTAACCATGGCACACGTAAACCGATATTTACAAATTCGGTTTGTGTATTGGCACAAACTCTCGACCAATTATCATAACCTGTCATGATATCCCAGACACTCTAGAGTTACGGCCCTTGAAATATGAAGTTTTGGCAGTGTCTGTGCTATTACTCTGACGAACATGAACCATAGGATTATGAGTTGGGAAAACCCTTAATTGAGTTATCTATGAAACACAGGGAAGGTACTCGTACAAATTAAGAGTAATTCAGTTAATTATAAAAGGTTTTGTGAGAGTCCCAATATTTAGGCTATAAATTTTTTTTTTATCTCGTTCCGAGGCATGATATTTTACTACCGTTCTCATCAATTGTTGACATTTTTCACCGTCTCCCTTATGCTAGACTGGCGTATATTGCGATCGTTTGCGACCTCAAACGTTATAAGAAGACACAGGAGCAGTGACATTAGCATTACCTTTGTAAAGGAAGCCTATTGTGTCGGAATAGACTTAAATTCTACGATTGTAAACATTAAAACTTAAAAGTACGTAGGCATTGCCTGTCCTCGAGCATTTTAAAAGGTCGCGTTGAGCTTCAATGTAAGACCCTATGAATGATTATACTAATGATTCATTTACGTTTTCAGAGATTATACATACCACGTGCAGTGTCAGATTAGGAGAATGAATGTGCATATATTTAAAATACATTCGCAATTATTTCTGTTAGACTTTTTTTCATGCCTCACAACGGTATCCATGTCGCTCTATTATAATATGAGTGTCTATTCCACAGTTGGAGGAAATAGACAAAGACCGAGCCAACTAATGGATTCAATTTATCTCCTGCTTTTAGCTGGTAAAGCTCCATTTGCTTATCTAAAACGAAATGCGTATTGTCTATTGCACGAAATATGCCGGAGTAGCGTCTCACTGATAACCCCTACAGTGCTACAGTAAGGGTACATGTAATAGTGACTGACTTTGCGACAAATGCATACCGTGATTAGCCTGCACACCCGTGCAGTCTTATCATGGTTTGCACTGTATCGCTATTTAATCAATATTCAATATCAAAATTTTCAGCAAATACCCCGTAAACAGCTAATGGTTCAGTCCAAAATGAAGGAAGGATAAGTCCAAAAAATGTGCATAGTAAAGGTTAATATAGCGACTAGATAGATACAAGTGCCTCTCTGATTTGTCTGATAAATCAAGGACAAGTGTGACGTTTATATCACGCCGTGCTATCTTTGTATCATATTAACACCTACTTCGAGAAGGAAGATATACTTAAGTTGTTTGTTGTTTGAAAAAATTCAAATTTAAAAAAATAAGAGTGTGTTTGTTTTAGGTCACTTCAATCAGCAGGAAAATGAAGATCTTCATTTTGATTGTCTGCATCGGGTTTTGCCGAGAGGTTAAAGTCGCTAACTTTAACACTCACTCAGTCCCTCACCGCGTTGGTTCGAATCCCGGCAGGGTCATTCGGATTTTCATGTGAGGAAGCCTTCCAGCTGACTTGAGGTAGGTCGGTGGTTCTACCCGGATTCCTCCGTGCATTCGGGGTCTTCCTTCATCTGTAATCAGCTGGACGTCACTATATGACTGAAATACTATCGAAGCGACGGTAAACTCAATAGTCAAGTCAAGTCTAATACTCGGGCGATCTAACCTATTGGCCGGACGTTCGTCCTTATTATAAACAGTTGTTCTTATTTAGACAGATTCAGATTTAGGATGCGATACCTTATTATGCACTTAAATCTATATTCACTACCGTCTGTACTTAACAGTCTACAAACATTACATTTACTATATTCACCAATATAAGGTTTAGTTTTAGGACACAAGTTCTTTCAACTTAGTTACGGCTCTTACCTAAGAGATAATGTTTAAACACAAGTCACCATCAGCATATAAACTGGGGCCTCTGTGGCTGATAGGTTAAAGCCGCTGGCTTGCGGTAGGTCGGTGGTTCTACCCGGACGCCTCCGTGCATTCGTTATCTTCCCCCATCTGTAATTAGCTAGACGTCGCTATATGACTGCAATACTGTCGAAGTGACGGTAAACTCAGATAGTCAAGTCAATAGTCAATGCATATAAACACGCATAAACACACACATATATTTAAACAAGAATATACTTTTTTAACTTAAGTTGATTTACATAAATACAATAATATAATGATGTCATAATATACACTGTAAATCAATTTAGTATTATCGTGTGTGTGTGTGTACCTTTGATTCTGTTACGATTCATGTCGCACGAATAAAAAAAAAAGAAACACTTTATGATTGAAATTCTTCCGTTTCCATGGTGATTTTCTTTATACTAAATGTATATATTATGTGTCATTTATAAACCCTAATATATAATTGGAAGTGATGTTTGTTTAAGGAACAGTAGTATCTGATGAATTTACAAACTTATTAATAAGTTACTACGCTATTTCAAGGATACAGTTTGCATTGTAACATATAAACATGATTCTAATCAGCAAATTGATCTGATTCTAATCAATCTAAGAATTTAAGTATCACTTCGTGCTAAGCAATGTTTGTCTAATACTGCAGAGTGATCCTTTTATTCAGCGAGAGCGACATCTCCCGAAAAATTTCGTCAGAAAGTACTCGCGGAATTTACCATTCATTGTACCATACACCCAAGGGTTGAGTCCGCTATTTAAAAGAAAGGACCGAATACTGATCTCCAATAACACAAGGCGTGATCCCGAAATCTTTGACCTCTCCTCTGCAGATATCGTGTTGACCCACACCATGATACTGAGATATGGCAAAAAGCTGACAATCAACAACGCAGTGACCGCAATCATCACAACTGTGATCTTCATTGACTCTGTATCTAGTTCTTTATTCTTTGTTGACCCTTTTATTTTGCCTATTGCAGTACAGGACTTGTTAGGTTGGTTATTGCCTGCTTTGTTGGATAGCTTTCCTGGATCTGTTAAATCTTCAGTCGATGCGCATTTTTGTGTTGTTTCAGATATGACCTGAACTTTAAAGCCGCCTTCGTTTATCTCCGTTTGAAGAGACGACGAAAACTCTGTCATGGGAATCTGATTGGACGTTGAACTGGCCGCCGTATCCATTTTATGATGCCGTAAAAGCGCCTTTCTGTGGCGATATATCACTTTCCCGACTCGAGCGTATAAGAAACAAACAAAAGCCGCGGTAGCAAAAAAGAGGGGGAAATGAATCAGGTTGAAGATAAGAATGTAACTACGATAGGATAAATCCCTTGTAGTTGTACACTCTGAACCATAAAGTGAACGATTGTATTCGTTATGCATTGGTGTTGGGACAACTGTGTAAAAGATAACAACCGGCCAAGAAAGTAGCACTGAAACAAATGCAATAGCAGTGCTTATGATCTTTGCCTTTTGAATTGTTATTTGTTTCGACGAAAGGCGATATATCCTGTTATAGCGGTCTATTGCAATTGCGACTAAGGTAAGAACAGAACCGCTGGCTACGACGTAATTGATGAAACGTATGCCTTTGCAGGCTTCCGTACTTTCATATGTATAGTATTCTATAACATCAGCAATTTCATTCGGCATGCTTACACCGCTGGAAATAAGGTCAAAGATAGCCAGTACAACTATAAAAAACGCACTAGTAGTCATCTTGGAAACAAATCCGTAGAATTCAATAACCAGAATGTTGCCAACGAGGCCGGAGACCATCATCAGACTGATATAGATGACGACGGGAACCATAAGTTGAGCTCTCGCCTTGCTTATCTGGGCCATCAGAAGAGGATCAGTAATATTAGCATTCTCCATTGTTTGGGTTTCGCGTAACGGTAACGAAGTCTGAAAAGTTTGTTTAAAAAGTATAATTGTAAATTATCATATCTTGATTGTAATTAAACGATATCATATCATATTTATTAGTATCATTGTTAAATCTTTTCAAATCGTATCATTGACAACGGGCTTACATTACGGATTATATATACCGCATTCTTTGCAAAGCAATCGATATGACACTAGACATAAATCATAAGTCGAGTTCGTTTCCTTAAAAAGGCGTAAATAATCAAAATACATGTAAGACCTTCAAAATATTTACGAGACATGAGCTAGCAACCAACTACCTTTACAGCGTTTTGCCTACAAAAAGTTGTGTTCCTCCTTTACTTGTACCCATATATACTTGCAAATTACGAAGATACGAAAACAAGTTTGAAGTCAAAGGAGTGTCCATCAGCTAATCAAAGTAATCCGTCAATCATAAAATTATAATCTTGATCCTTCAAATGCTTAAAAAAATCTTCATATCGGTTGCAAGCATTATATTGATATGGAGTTGTAGGCTTTCTTTGTTAACATTAAACAATCATTATTTCTGTAAATAATTGTATTTTAACTCAACTGGCGTAAAAATATAGTAAAAATAATGAACATTCTCAATCAATTATTTTTTATTAAATTAAAAGCAATAATAAATATCAACTTACCTGTTGTGAACTATATAAGCTTAAAGCTTTCCTTCTAATCCTTTCCCATATTTGTGTAAATATTTTGAAATATCTGATGTATGTATTATATGGGAATAAATAATGTTTAAACCAAAACCTGTTGTGACATGTACGCAGCAGACAATAGCCTCAATAAATTCATCTTCCTTTTTTACTCGTGTGGACCGATACCATTTATTTTCCGTGTAATTATCTATTTTTCCTTCCTTGTGTACTTTTAGAAACCTAATTTGGGGTTTTTACGTGACTTCCGGTAGTAGCGGTCGTGTTTTTATTGGTGTAAGTTTAAGTGTGAGTTTAAGTGTCCAAAATAGTGTTTAAAATTTCACTTTAATGATCAAAAGTGGTGTTTCGACTTTCTAAAGTGCTTTGGACAATGGTTACAGATTCGGAAATTTTGTGTGCATAGTTTTCGAAAGAAATGGTAAAAAATCATCTATTGACTTTACTTTGTGTATTTTGGTGCAGTCATTGTCATCACTTACTAGTTACTTTACTTTTGTCTAAACACGAAAATTCCGTGCCCCCCCCCCTTTTACATCTAAACTGTTCAAAATTAAATGCGCAACATGCCCAAGAAACAACAAGCTTCAGCGCTAGCTGTTCCCGTTGACTTAAAAGCGGAGACGCCCAGACGCCAGAACCGTCTACTCTTGCTAAGCGACCAGCTTCCTCTCCGCTTGAAACTTCTGATAACCCATTAGAAAAAAATCGTAATCTGTCTGAAGACATGGCGGATATTGCTGAATGTCATTATATTGTGTCGCCAATGAATCCCGACGATATAGTTCGTATCGCGTCAGAGTTAAGAGCCATTATGATGCCTGAACTTAAATCTGTAGTTGACGTTATACGCCCCCGATATTGAGGTGATTATATCCGATGCAGTGAATGATACTGTTGACACTGTTAAGCTTGAATATGACAACATTATTTGCGATGTTGTACATGAAAACAAATGTCTCATTGTATAATGTAATACTTTTGAGAGTGAACTCAAGTCATGCAAAGTAGCCAATGGCAATGTGGAACAGTACTCTCGTCGGAACAATGTCCGTATTTCGGATGTTGAGGAGCAACAGGGTGAGAATACAGACGAAATCGTCTTGCAAATCGCTTCAAAGATAGGAGTCGATCTACAGCTAGGTGCGATCGACAGATCTCATCGTGTCGGAAGAAAACGAACCAAAGACATCATCGTTAAGTTCGTTAGCTATTGGGACCGGAGATCCTTCTTCACTAACCGAAAGACGCTATCTGTTTACATCAACGAGGACCTAACGGTTGTTCGCAATAAACTACATTTTGAAGCTCAATCTCTCGTGAAGTCTGGTCGGATCAAGGCTGCATTCTCCTCCGATGGTAACATCATTGTTCTTGACAGCGACATGCGCCGCCATAGGCTCTTGTCATATAGAGACTGGAACAAATTTATATAGATTGACCAATGCTTCTTTATTATATGAGGTATAGATATAATCATGCATGCTTCATTGATTTACTGTATGTTGATAGCTAGAATCATCCACTTCATTGTTATAAGTACATTTTGTTGTGTATCAGATTCTCATTAAGCACGTGAATTAGCTGTTGGATCTGATATTTTGTAAATAGTGAGGGCTTATATCAAAAAACAAAACTGTTTGGATGACCAGGGCAAAATAGTACAAGAATTATTTGTTCCCGATCAAGTGATTGAAAACCTAGACCCTTTCTGAAGTGACTGAAGTTCTTAAATCCTTACCAGTTGGTAAAACATCTGGCCCAGATGGAATTAGTATGAATGTAGAACGTTATGAGAAGCTTCTATCGAGCTTTCTGGCCCACTGTGTAAACTTTTTAATAAGTACCGCCTGTTTGCTGATGACACTAGTCTTTATAAACTCAACAACGTTTCTAATTGGTCACCTGATAATTTCATCAAAATATCACAAGGAAATAAGTGTATGAAAATCTAATGTATTTAAATTAAAGAACTGTTTATTACAAAATAGAAATCATAGGTTTAATTCATTGACTTTTAATTTGACACAGTTTATGGTTCCTTTAAATGACCCACCCTCACTTGAAAAAGTCACACTACCATGTGCTTGAAACATTAGTATTTGGTATGACCGCCATTTGCACCAATGCACGCGCGACAACGACTTCTCATGGACACAATATAAGACTGGAGTTCTTGCTGGGTTATATTGTTCCAGACTTGAGCGATATCACGCTCCAGCTCGTTCAGATTCTGCTGCTGAGGCAACGCATGAACTCGTCGTTTGAGCAAGTCCCAGACATGTTCGATTGGGTTGAGGTCTGGGCTCTTTGCAGGGAAAGGGAGAACCTGAATATTGTTTGCACGTAGCATATTCATAGACCCTCTGGCAACGTGGCACGTAGCATTGTCCTGGATGAGCATTGTCCGTCTATTGGCATTAAAGTAGGGAATTAACACGGGCTGGATGATGTCTTGCTGATAGCGCATAGCATTCAGATTGCCCCTTACCACTATTGCTGCATTTTTTGCATGCATGGAGATGCCAGCCCAAATCATTACTGATCCACCTTCAAAGCGATCGGCCTCAGCTACACAATTTGCACTGAACCGCTCACCTCGGCGTCGATAAACGCGCTTGCGGCCGTCGGCATTACGTAGGGTTACTCTTGTCTCGTCAACGAAAAGAACGTTCGCCCATTCTGCCCTTGTAAAACGGAAATACCGTCGCGCCCAGGCTAGACGAGCTGCACGATGTCTCTGTGTAAGGATAACACCTTTCTTAGGGCGTCTGCAGCGTATACCGACCTCACGTAGACGTCTACGTACTGTTTGGGACGTCACGGGACGACCATGGAACCCTCGTACTTGCCTAGCGGTTGCTGCTGCGGGTAAAAATCTGTCCAGGAGGTGTGTGACAATCATGTACCGGTCCTGCCTATGGGTTGTAACCCTTCGTCGTGGACGTCGAGGTCGATCATCGACACTTCCGGTGGCGTTGAATTTGCGCCAAAGTGCCTGAATGGTAAAAAGTCGGCGATTAAAGACTCTTGCTACCTGCAAATAAACCAAAACCTTCAAAAATCTCCCGAAATGGCGAAAAGCAGTTTAGTTTAAAAAATTAAACAACTTCCGGTATTAATTTAAGTGGCCATATAACTTACCTGTCTTAGGGATGCGCCGGTGCTCAACATTCCAACAGCTCTCCCTCTTTCTTGAATTGTCATTCGAGCCATATTTCTTGTTTTTCAGCATAGGTAGGAGTTAGGCTGTCTACGTGTATGTACACGTGGCTCAACGAATCCGCCCATAGCTTGCACGTGCAAATTAGGGAAACTCGAACTAAGCGCTGTGTTGGTTTACCTACGATGTTTTTGTTGGCAAAATCCATGTATACCTCAAGGTTATGTTCATGGTAACTCAATTGTGATGGTTTACCATCAATATATTCACCAGTATTGAAAAATATCAAAATCAAAGGGTGACCAATTAGAAAAGTTGTTTAGTTTATAATTGTACAAAATGCGTAAGTCGCTTCACATAATCTAATGACTGACATTGACAAGATACCCAACTGGGCCGATACATGGCTTGTTAATTTTAATCTCTCAAAATCAGAAACTCTTTTTATTTCTCGAATATTTATCAGCACCACTCATGACCCCCTATATATGCGTAATGTACCAATAAAGGAAGTCAATATACACAAGCATTTAGGCCTTCTCTTTTCTGATGACTGTTCATGGCATGATCATATTGATTATATTGCCGATAAAACTTGGAAACGAATTAACAAAATGAGGAAGTTAAATTTGTTCAAGGAAATCTCTTGAAACTATTATTTTTTTCTTTTATTCGTCCTTTTTCAGAATATGCAGACATAATTTGGGATAATTGTAATCAACATGATAAAGACAGATTAGAAAAAAATCAGCATGAAGCAGCGAGAATTTTCTCTGGTGCCACTGAATATATTTCATATAGAGATATGTATAACGAAGTTAAATGGGAATCCTTGGAAAGTAGAAGATAAAAGCATAAACTAATTATGCTATACAAAATGAAAAATAATTTAACACCAGAATATTTATCAAGTAATGTTCCAACTAGCATAGTCCAGAGTACCCATTATGTTTTAAGAAATTCTGATAACATTGATTCGAGAACAACTATATATCATAACTCTTCTTCCTTCATCAGTAAGAGAGTGGAATAATTTGTCACCTGAAATTCAGAATGCTGATTCACGAAGATCATTTAAACTTTCACTAATGAAAATATTAGTAAGCTACCACTTTATTATTATCATGGGGATAGATACCCCCAGGTACTACACACTCACATTCGTATAAATTTCAGTCGTCTCAGTCATCATCTATTTCTCAGAAATGTTGTAGATTCTCCTCTTTGTATATGTGGTAAGAATGAAACCTCATTTTCTTTACCTACTTGAGAGCACCCGCTTTAATGAAAGTAGAAACATTATGTTGAATGATATCCCAGCTGACACCTCAATCGAAACCCTACTATATGGTCATCCTAACCTCACAATTCAAGAAAACATTGCGATATTTGAGTCAGTTCAAAGATTTATCATAAATAGTAAAAGGTTATCTCCTGATTAGCACGTTATTCAATCAGATTTGAGGTGTTGAATTAAGTGAACTGATTTGTTATTGTATTTAATTTGTGAATTATAGTCACTCTTTCTTGCAAAAACATCCCCTCCATACATTGTAGCTCTCTTTCTCTCTCTCTCTCTCTTTCTCTCTTAATTACCAATCGTTCTATTATATAATACATTGCTCCTTTTTTTTAAATTATAATCTTTAATCCGATTACATGGCATTGTCAAATCTTGAGTATTGTTGACATAACTGTAATATTTATCGGTAACAACAGCAAGATATTGCATATAGGAGAGGACTTTAAATAAGCTTTGAGCTGTCAGTCCAATTCAATTCCCAGATTGTATATAATCTCACCTTATATTGTATTTTCATGATATGTTATGAGAAATAAATATGTTTGAACTAAGAAGTCTAATGACACTCGGCTAAATTCGACACATTACGTGTCATTCGGCGATAATCGGTAATGTTTGTATTCAATGTGGAAATTTCCTTGGGGAAATAAAATTTGCCAACATTCAACCTGAAAAATTTACTTGGAATTTAAGGTAAGTAAATTTAATAAACTAACTAAGTAATTGGAATGTTGGCATATTTACTTTAAAGTAAATTAACAATCATTCATGTGAAAAATTTACTTGAAATTTAAGTTAAGTAAATTTTAAATAAACGTAACATAAGTTTAATTGGAATGTTGGCAATTTACTCAAAAGTAAATAAACAAACATTCCATGTGAAAAATTTAATTTAAAGTAATTGTATTATCAAAATGAAACATAATAAAATGAAATTAAAAAAAAAGAAGAAAAAAAAAGAAAGAACGTAGTTCATTTCTAGAAATTAGTGATAGTAAGGTTACGGCATCTGCCTTGCAAAGCAAAATACCAATTTAACGTCATCAGTATAATCGGAATGTGCCAACTAAAGTTGTGGAACATCATTGATTACATGTATGTTTAAGGATTAACACCTTTGACAGATTAAAGTTCTTAAGGTATCAGTTTATTATGAAGCTGCCTAGTTAGTCTAAATAAATAAAACCTCTTGTACTATATACTATTTATTCATTACTCTTACAAAGTTTACACAAATAGTTACAAACAATTAACAGACATCCCGTGCAGAATATTTCCTGGTCTTATAACAATCCTGGAAATTTCTTTGGATTCACGGGGGGGGGGGGGGGGGGGGGGGGGGGGGGAAACCAGCATCCTCCCACTCACCCAGCTGGCCTGATCATACAATTTTCCAGGTGACTGAAATTGCCTTGATTCGATATATGCTTGTGGTAAGTAGTGGAAATCCCAATTGTGAGCCCCTTACTGAAATAAAAGTTAGCTAAATGACCAGTTACCCAGGCCGACCCCTAGCTGCTGTGAGAGCATCCGCTCACACTTATCTCTGCTGTCACCTTGGCAACGTCATTGTGTCTACTCTAATCTGAATCAGCCAAACGCGTGTGTGCATGTAACATATGTCAATTAATGCACTGATAGCGATTAGTATAAATCTAAGTCGTATTTATTTTGCATATTATAGTAAAATTGATAAACGAGGATCAAATCAAACTCAGTGTTATATACACTTTTGAACTGCGACAAAAAAAACAACAAAGATCCTACCATATATTTTACGATTTTATGGATGACTGGAGTGCTCTCTCCCTCTCTCTCTTACAGATTATAAGGTGAACATAAATATGTATTCAAAAAGAAAGGAATCATATTTAAAACAACAAATGGACAATAACAGACATGTCAATGTTAATAAATTTAATAGAATGTAACAAATTCATGTTCTTTTAGTAGATCCCAAAAATATAGTGTAATACTGTATTGTGAAAAGAAAATAATAACCTTCTCAATCACATACATTTTCATATTTAAACTTCTTTTTTCAATTTATATTTTATTTTTAAGGAGATTTAATATAGCCAAAAAGTCCCCCAGCTGTGTTAGAAGTCGCAACCTAGCTTTGCTGCCAGTGCCATAAAAATCGTATTAATGGCAATATATATCATACAGAAAAAATATTTTCACAGATCTTGATATATTGGTTTAGAGGGATATGAGTTCGAGCCCCGGCTACCATCTATGGTTTTTGTATGCGCGAAATCTTTACGGAGGTTGTGAGCCTAGTACTGGTCCTTTCCAAGAACGATGGCTAGGTTAACTGCCCGACTGGGTCAAGAATCTTGTCAAAAAAGAAGAAAATAAGGTGCATTGAAGTTGGTTTTACCGACAAAAAGCATAAAAAACGCTGATGTTAAAGTTTCGGCCACATGCAATAAAACTTCTTAGCCCAATGCTTAGATTTCAATATATAAATCCTATATCTAACTATAAAAAAAAGCTACCATATTTCCCCCGGATACGACTTATAATGCATCTCCGTCATCCTAGAATCATTTTTTTTCCGGGGGAGCATGTCCGCCCATGGCTTAGATTTCAATATATAAATCAATAAATAATATATCTAACTATAAACAAAAAACTATCATATCCCTCCTTCCCTTCCCGATAGAATCATTTTTTTACGAGGGAGCTAGCATGCCACCGGACTCGCCTAGCACTGACATCACAATCATGTCTTTAGGTCCCCCCCCCCCTCCTCACACACACTTGAAAAATTCTGGATCCGGGCCTGGGGTTCCTGTAATTCCTAGGTCCTATGATCTAGGATTTATCGGTACCTTTTAGCAAAGAAGCTGATCCAACATGACCAAATTTCGAACTTATCAAAGAATTTTGATACAAAAATTCTGGTCAAGATTGGGCCAAAAATGTGGCCTCTAGCTAGAGTGTTCCCAAGCAAAATTGTTGACGACGCAAGACGGACGAAGGGTCATCAAAAAAGCACACATTAAACACGTTGTGCTCAGGTGAAATAATAAAAAATACAAGTGTAAGTTGTTTTTATATTGAACATAAATTTTATGCAATTTTAATCTTACGTACATATATATACTAGATTCAAAATATTGCAAAAACTCTCAAACGAGAAAAAAAAATCAAGAAAAACAACGACATATTTTCATATTATTTGCAGAGATGTGAATATACCAATGTAGCTCCGTGGTATTTGTATCAGGATAGAATATCATTACCATGGTTTTGCAAAATATTCTTTTGAAATACAAATGATTAGATCTGTAATTATTATTAAGACCCTTTTGCTATGGTTTTAGCTTAAGATTTGATAATATTCACATTTTAAGAGTCATGTTTTTTTTTCCGAAAACAATTACGCAAGGTTACGAATTAACCGTGACCAGAATGAAGTTGTTGCAAGGTTTCAGGAATCCTACACTTAAATATAGTGCCGAAAGTTGACGCTAATTTATTTGTATTTTAACATTATTTTACATCATAAATCATATTATTCGGCAAATAATATATATTGTTACTCTCTTTTGATACCAACATTTTGTTTCGTAATTAATTTTAACTTTCCCTCTTTTAACTTTGAAAACCGAAATAACACAGCGTTGCATTAATCCGCCATTCTGAAAACTTCAGCAGTGAACGACACACCATATAAACGCCATTAATTCGCAATATTTTCTCAGATGGCATCCATTTTATTATAAAGGTAAGACAGTTCATTAAAAATATTAGTATAAATTATGTTTGTGATCAAATATTTCTTCCAAATTATCCTTAGAGTGGAATTCCTTCGTGTGCAAATGGCGAGGGATGGCTATTTTTTTTTATTGCCCGTCGATGGCCTTAACAAACTTAATTGTAGATCAATACATTTTCTATGTTTTGTTGAGTCTCAATTCTTTTAGTTTAATTTGACTCCCAGCATTTATTTTTGTGCACGCTTTGTGCAAATTAATCTCTCGGGGGAACTAATAAATAACGAATCGATCGGCCTCGGTTAACTTCGTCCATAATTAAAAAAATGACCTTAAAGAAAAAATAATGTTCTGCAGACATTCCATATAAATGTATGTTATGAAATGTGTTATCTGCAATATCTGCAATAAAAGAAAAAAAAACATTTCGGTTTACACCATAATATTGTTGTTGGATTATCTTGTAAATAATAAGTTTGAAAGAAAAATAATCTCTATTGTTTTACTCCTTTGTTGAATCCCACTGAATCACTGTTTGAATGTCACATTGAATGTCGAACATCTGCTGGCTATGACACTGAATACTATACAAAATTGAGCCTGTATTATAGCAATTGTCATGGCTTTAATGAAATGACATCTGATTTAACTTGTTTCTTCAGCTGAAACAGCCTTGCTGTAGCAACCTGTTCTACAATGTTTTGGTCCACTTTGAAAACAACGCATATATGGATCATGGTGATTTAAAGCAGGTTACCACTCTTATTATAGATACATTTTTGGAGAGAAAAAAACAATTCTAAGGAACTTTGCAAATTTTTTTGCAGTTTGAAATGATCTTTATAGTGTCAAAGAAAAAAATGTAAAATCTTTGAAAACTAAATTGTTGCATATCAAAGAACAACATGAGACATCCTCAATGCTACTACCCTTACCTATTCCATGGTATTAATTGGTATATGTCAAGTATTGCAGCTTGTGTTTAATTGCAAATCATTCCTTTAATCTTATGTGCATAATGCATATTTTTGTATTGCTTGCACACAAACAGTTGAACATGTACTAGTGGTCACCTGTTTTAAGCAGACAAACTGCATTTAACAGTCAGTTGCAAATTTACTAAACTAGCATTTTGTTATATATTTAACCTCTTTTTACTTTAGTGACCACCAATTTCTTTTGATCCCTTGACTGACTGCTTAAGACAGGTTAGACTGTATATTCATTTTTTTTTTCAACAGGATCATGGATGATGCTGAAAAGATGCTTTTGTGGTGTCGTGTTTCAACATGATGTGCTAATGGTGTCATCAGTGACCGATGTCGAGAAAGCCACTGGATCCCTGTTGAAGAACACTGAAGATTTTACCCCCAAAAATTATGAAGTGCATATTTATAGTAAGAATGTCAATTCCAACTGTATTTTGATCAATTATATAACAGGCAGTTTTCCTTGCATACTGTCCCCAGTGGTAAGGGTGTTTTCTCTCGAGAATGGGAAGCTGTGGGTTTGATCCCTGGTCCTTCCAGCTGGCTTGCGGTAGGTTGGTGGTTCTACCCAGATGCCTCTGCGCATTCAGGGTCTTCCTCCACCTGTAATTAGCTGGACGTCGCTATATGACTGAAATACTGTAGAAGCGACGGTAAACTCAAATTGTCTAGTCTTGATCCCATGGTTCGATCATTATTTTGCTTTATGATCCTTTATCTGATTTTCCCCTTTCAGATATGTTTTTTTTATGCCCCACCAACTCCATTGGGGGCATGTAGGTTTTCGGTCTGTGCATCTGTCTGTCACACCTTAGAGTAACCTTTGCATTTAAGTTTTTTTTCTATGATGATGACTTCACACCTTTTATCGCCTTTATTTAACACTTAATTTGGTAAGGTAATGATACTTACCAAATTTAATGATAAAAGTGTCCTTTGTGGTAATAATTTTTATTTTTGTTTTTCTAATATTGTGCTTGCATTTCTTTAAAAGTTTTTGTCAGCTGCAGTGCAAGTGAGGCTGCAGATGCGACTGCGACAGTCTTATCTGCATTGTTAAACACAATCAGGACCATTTGCTATATTTGGTACCCATTTAAATTAATATGTGTGTGACAAAAAATCGATGAGCATACAGCTTTTAAGAAAATTTGAAACTTAATTCTTAATTTCAAAATGGCCGCCTCCATCATAAATGTTATTTATTAGATTATTAATGAAGATAATGAAGCAAAAAATAAACTATGACAACAAAATTTAAAATTGGGTATTAATCACTTCCAGTAATAGTTCTACATTCTGTATATGCTTTGGTACTTACGCCCCGCTAGAAAATTCCCTCTTTTGAGCCAGAGAAATTAATTATAGACCCCCCCCCTTTTTTTCAGACCAATTGTACATTTATAGCTGCATTTTAGGTCAGTTACATTGTTATAGCCTGTCTTAAGTACTGTCAAACACTGCGTCAGAACGTTTTGGGTGTGATGGGGGTGAGGGGAGTGTATGGCCTTGTACCTCACAAAATATGTCTTGTCCGACACCATCTCAGAACATTAAGGGGTGTGATGGGAGGGTGTATCACCCTGTACCTCACACATGTCATGTCTGACACGGTCTGGGAACATTAAGGGGTGTGATGGGAGGGTGTATCGCCCTGTACTTCACACATCATATCTTGTCCAACAGTTTCAGAAGATAAGGGGTGTGATGGGAGGGTGAATCGCCATGTACTTCACACATCATATCTTGTCCAACAGTTTCAGAAAGATAAACGGTGTGATGGGAAGGTGTATCGCCCTGTACCTCACACAACATGTCATGTCTGACACGGTCTTGGCAGATCTTTGGGTTGTAAGAGGCAATCTACAATATCATAGTACATGAAAACATGTTTTGTCTGCCTATGCAGATCTTTGGGTTGTAAGAGGCAATCTACAATATCATAGTACATGAAGCTGCAAGGTTCAGGATCTTGATTCTTAGACGAAAATTAAAATAGTTTTATCATAAATATATTATTATTATGTACATATTTTGTTTGTTCAAGTTAATAGTTGGCTGATATCAAAAATAAAGGATCAAGGAACTTTTGGATTGCCCATTCAAGCATCTGGATTGCCATTTTAGTTTACCTTGTACAGTTTTAGTTGTTTTAGCATTGGCCAATGTATTTATTTTAAGTCTTCTCAGAAACTGATAAATATTCATGTAAATCTGGCTTTGAAATATAAACAATCACACATGCAAAATATCAGACATGCACCCAATTCGGTTTGATTGAATTGGTTCATAGGAAAGTATGGCCTTACAAGAAACTATACCTGTGTGTAAGACTTTAAGAAACTAAAACTGATAACAATCATAACATATTTGAATGGCACACAATAAGTTATTTATTCACTAACTTGATTAAGTATGATCTTCTTGGGTAGAACCAGTACTACCAACAGGCTTGGGTAATTAAAAAGGTAATGTGTATTGCATTGAAATGCATTATATTTTTCGAAGTATTGTTTGTGTGTAATACAAGAAAAAATATTGCAGGTAATTACAGTGTCGGCCAGGGTGGGGATGGATTTCTACCAACTGAGCTTGCAAGGGCTATTAATTTAACCTGACAGTTTTGAAACAATATCCGAACATATATATATATATGGTAGGAAGTGTTGTGGAAGCGACTGAGGGCCATCATGGCCTTCTTCTTTTTTAAAGTGTAAGGTCCAGAATTTATTAGCTATTTGAATATGCAGTAGTTGTTCAGAAAGCTACAGAAATGAAACCTTATTAATTCATCCATATTGGGATTTCTAACATCTATGACCAGCATATGCTCAGAAAACCAGTGCAGCAAAGGCTAGTAAGGATCAACTGCTGAAGATCCACTAACCAGACTGCTTCTCACACAGTCTGGGCCTATGCTGAATACTACAGATTTATCTCCGAATATAGACTCAGTTTTGCTTGCCAGCTCATTTATGTGCACATATGCCATACAGTTTAGAACTTTAAACATCCAAATTTGTTGATAAATTTTATAAACAAAACAGGCTACGAACTGTCATTGATGTCAAAATATCTTTCAGAAAATGATTCGCAGGCAGCAGGCCTTGAGAGAAAGTCGTCGTTCACCAGTCAGGAGAGACAGAAGGTTCAACAGTTTTGACGGTAGACTTTGTCCTCGGAGGAGGAGGTAGTTTCAGACGAGGAGGAGTTCTTTGTTGTTAAGAGGTTGACTTGGCACTCACCAGAGACAGATACGTACATGAGGGAGCTGGACAACAAAGCCTCCCAGCTCCAAACAACTCGGGCAAAGAATAAGAAGGGTCAGAAGTGGGGATGACTCAGAAAGGCTCCTCCTTCATCTATTGAGGTGTCCCAAAAGTGGGCACTTCTTTAACTCTTTACCACACGACAAAATTAAGACTTTTCCATATTGAAAACATATGCAGACGACAAATAAAATGTGGCTCAATTAATGAAACTTATCAAAAAGATTGAAAACATTGTGTAAAATGGTCAATTCCAACAATCCTGTTTAAAGGGTTAACAATGTAGTTAGTGATGATTTCTTTTCTATGGTGGATTTCATGTAAATTTCAAAATAACAAGATAATTTTAAATTTATTGTGATACCAGATAAATAACTTAACATTATTTTTTCCCATATTTGATTCTTTTGAAACTTGCACATATTATTTTTATCAGCATTATAAGAATTAACCCTATAGAAAGTAAGGAAAATTGGTCAAATATTGTTGGAAAAGGAGCAATTTTAAATTTTCGTTAATATTTTTTCATGTAAACAATAAAGCCCAAATTTTTCTCCTGATTCTTTGGAATCTTGCAAAGATCATTTGCATCATGTTAAGGGTTAACTCTTTTAAAAATGAAACAATTCATAAAGAATTTTGGAAAAGAAGCCATTTGAAATTTTTGTAAACATGTTTTCCTTTTTTTTTTTCTTAAAGATTAAACCTATAGAAAATGAAGAAATTTTGTTAAACATGGGAAGAGGAGCATTTGAAATTTTCATTAACTTTTTCTTGTTTTACATGATAAAGTCCATATGTTCCATCAAATTCTTTTGAAACTTGCACTGATTGTTTGAATTATTATAAACATAAATCCTATTTAAAATGATGAAAAAACAATTTGTAGTGCTCTGTTTAGATCTACCTTCAGAAGTTGTGATTCCTTTAATAATAGAATAATCAGCCATGGAAAGTAGGGTATTCGATGTTTAGAAGCTACATGCACTGAAGAGTACAGTTGTGAAATCATAAAGTTGACAATTTTTAGCTCACCTGAGCTCAACGTGCTCAAGGTGAGCTTTTGTGATGGCCCTTCGTCCGTCGTGCGACGTCAACAATTTGGCTTGTTAACACTCTAGAGGCCATATTTTTAGTCAAGTCTTCATGAAACTTGGTCAGAATGTTTGTCTCCATAAAATCTTGGACAAGTTCAAAATTGGGTCATGTGGGGTCAAAAAGGCTTAAAGAAACCTTGTTAACACGCTGGAGGCCATATTTTTAGACCAATCTTCATGAAACTTGGTCAGAATATTTGTCTTTGCAAATTTTTTTGCAGTTTGAAATGATCTTTATAGTGTCAAAGAAAAAAATGTAAAATCTTTGAAAACTAAATTGTTGCATATCAAAGAACAACATGAGACATCCTCAATGCTACTACCCTTACCTATTCCATGGTATTAATTGGTATATGTCAAGTATTGCAGCTTGTGTTTAATTGCAAATCATTCCTTTAATCTTATGTGCATAATGCATATTTTTGTATTGCTTGCACACAAACAGTTGAACATGTACTAGTGGTCACCTGTTTTAAGCAGACAAACTGCATTTAACAGTCAGTTGCAGATTTACTAAACTAGCATTTTGTTTTATATTTAACCTCTTTTTACTTTAGTGACCACCAATTTCTCTTGTTCCTTTGACTGACTGCTTAAGACAGGTTAGACTGTATTCATTTTTTTTTTCAACAGGATCATGGATGATGCTGAAAAGATGCTTTTGTGGTGTCGTGTTTCAACATGATGTGCTAATGGTGTCATCAGTGACCGATGTCGAGAAAGCCACTGGATCCCTGTTGAAGAACACTGAAGGTTTTACACCAAAAAATTATGAAGTGCATATTTATAGTAAGAATGTCAATTCCAACTGTATTTTGATCAATTATGTAACAGGCAGTTTTCCTTGCATACTGTCCCCAGTGGTAAGGGTGTTTTCTCTCGAGAATGGGAAGCTGTGGGTTTGATCCCTGGTCCTTCCAGCTGGCTTGCGGTAGGTTGGTGGTTCTACCCAGATGCCTCTGTGCATTCAGGGTCTTCCTCCACCTGTAATTAGCTGGACGTCGCTATATGACTGAAATACTGTAGAAGCGACGGTAAACTCAAATTGTCTAGTCTTGATCCCTGGGTTCGATCATTATTTTGCTTTATGATCCTTTATTTGATTTTCCCCTTTCAGATATGTTTTTTATGCCCCACCAACTCCATTGGGGGCATGTAGGTTTTCGGTCTGTGCATCTGTCTGTCACACCTTAGAGTAACCTTTGCATTTAAGTTTTTTTTCTATGATGATGACTTCACACCTTTTATCGCCTTTATTTAACACTTTATTTGGTAATGTAATGATACTTACCAAATTTAATGATAAAAGTGTCCTTTGTGGTAATAATTTTTATTTTTGTTTTTCTAATATTGTGCTTGCATTTCTTTAAATGTTTTTGTCAGCTGCAGTGCAAGTGAGGCTGCAGATGCGACTGTGACAGCCTTGTCTGCATTGTTAAACACAGTCGGGACCATTTGCTATATTTGTTACCCATTTAAATTAATATGTCTGTGTGTGACAAAAAATCGATGAGCATACAGCTTTTAAGAAAATTTGAAACTTAATTCTTAATTTCAAAATGACCGCCTCCATCATAAATGTTATTTATTAGATTATTAATGAAGATAATGAAGCAAAAAATAAACTATGACAACAAAATTTAAAATGAGGGTATTAATCACTTCCAGTAATAGTTCTACATTCTATATATGCTTTGGTACTTACGTCCCGCTAGAAAATTCCCTCTTTTGAGCCAGAGAAATTAATTATAGACCCCCCTTTTTTTCAGACCAATGTACATTTATAGCTACATTTTAGGTTAGTTACATTGTTATAGCCTGTCTTAAGTACTGTCAAACACTGCCTCAGAACGTTTTGGGTGTGATGGGGGTGGGGGGAGTGTATGGCCTTGTACCTCACAAAATATGTCTTGTCCGACACCATCTCAGAACACTAAGGGGTGTGATGGGAGGGTGTATCGCCCTGTACCTCACACATGTCATGTCTGACACGGTCTGGGAACATTAAGGGGTGTGATGGGAGGGTGTATCGCCCTGTACCTCACACAACATGTCATGTCCGACACGGTCTGGGAACATTAAGGGGTGTGATGGGAGGGTGTATCGCCCTGTACCTCACACATCGTATATTGTCCGACAGTTTCAGAAAGATAAACGGTGTGATGGGAGGGTGTATCGCCCTGAACCTTACACAACATGTCATGTCTGACACGGTCTTGGAATATTAAGGGGTGTGATGGGAGGGATATATCGCCCTGTACCTCACACAACATGTTTTGTCTGCCTATGCAGAAGAGGCAATCTACAATATCATAGTACATGAAGCTGCAAGGTTCAGGATCTTGATTCTTAGACGAAAATTAAAATAGTATTATCATAAATATATTATTATTATGTACATATTTTGTTTGTTCAAGTTAATAGTTGGCTGATATCAAAAATAAAGGATCAAGGAACTTTTGGATTGCCATTTTAGTTTACCTTGTACAGTTTTAGTTTTTTTAGCATTGGGCAGTGTATTTATTTTAAGTCTTCTCAGAAACTGATAAATATTCATGTAAATCTGGCTTTGAAATATAAAAATCACACATGCAAAATATCAGACATGCACCCAATTAGGTTTGATTGAATTGGTTCATTGGAAAGTATGGCCTAACAAGAAACTATACCTGTGTGTAAGACTTCATTGGAAAGTATGGCCTAACAAGAAACTATACCTGTGTGTAAGACTTTAAGAAACTAAAACTGATAATAATCATAACATATTTGAATGGCACACAATAAGTTATTTATTCACTGAATTGATTAAGTATGATCTTCTTGGGTAGAACCAGTACTACTAACAGGCTTGGGGTAATTAAAAAGGTAATGTGTATTGCATTGAAATGCATTATATTTTTCGAAGTATTGTTTGTGTGTAATACAAGAAAAAATATTGCAGGTAATTACAGTGTCGGCCAGGGTGGGGATGGATTTCTACCAACTGAGCTTGCAAGGGCTATTAATTTAACCTGACAGTTTTGAAACAATATCCGAACATATATATATGGTAGGAAGTGTTGTGGAAGCGACTGAGGGTCATCATGGCCTTCTTCTTTTTTAAAGTGTAAGGTCCAGAATTTATTAGCTATTTGAATATGCAGTAGTTGTTCAGAAAGCTACAAAAAAAACATCTATGACCAGCATATGCTCAGAAAACCAGTGCAGCAAAGGCTAGTAAGGATCAACTGCTGAAGATCCACTAACCAGACTGCTTCTCACACAGTCTGGGCCTATGCTGAATACTACAGATTTATCTCCGAATATAGACTCAGTTTTGCTTGCCAGTTCATTTATGTGCACATATGCCATACAGTTTAGAACTTTAAACATCCAAAGTTGTTGGAAAATTGTATAAATAAAACAGGCTACGAATTGTCATTGATGTCAAAATATCTTTCAGAAAATGATTCGCAGGCAGCAGGCCTTGAGAGAAAGTCGTCGTTCACCAGTGAGGAGAGACAGAAGGTTCAAAAGTTTTGACGGTAGACTTTGTCCTCGGAGGAGGAGGTAGTTTCAGACGAGGAGGAGTTCTTTGTTGTTAAGAGGTTGACTTGGCACTCACCAGAGACAGATACGTACATGAGGGAGCTGGACAACAAAGCCTCCCAGCTCCAAACAACTCGGGCAAAGAATAAGAAGGGTCAGGAGTGGGGATGACTCAGAAAGGCTCCTCCTTCATCTATTGAGGTGTCTCAAAAGTGGGCACTTCTTTAACTCTTTACCACACGACAAAATTAAGACTTTTCCATATTGAAAACATATGCAGACGACAAATAAAATGTAGCTCAATTAATGAAACTTATCAAAAAGATTGAAAACATTGTGTAAAATGGTCAATTCCAACAATCCTGTTTAAAGGGTTAACAATGTAGTTAGTGATGATTTCTTTTCTATGGTGTATTTCATGTAAATTTCAAAATAACAAGATAATTTTAAATTTATTGTGATACCAGATAAATAACTTAACATTATTTTTTTCCCATATTTGATTCTTTTGAAACTTGCACATATTATTTGTATCAGCATTATAAGAATTAACCCTATAGAAAGTAAGGAAAATTGGTCAAATATTGTTGGAAAAGGAGCAATTTTAAATTTTCGTTAATATTTTTTCATGTAAACAATAAAGCCCAAATTTTTCTCCTGATTCTTTGGAATCTTGCAAAGATCATTTGCATCATGTTAAGGGTTAACTCTTTTGAAAATGAAACGATTCATAAAGAATTTTGGAAACGGAGCCATTTGAAATTTTTGTAAACGTGATTCAGTCCACATTTTTTATCGGATTCTTTTGAAATTGCACAGATTGTGTGTATGATCTTAAAGATTAAACCTATAGAAAATGAAGAAATTTTGTTAAACATGGGAAGAGGAGCATTTGAAATTTTCATTAACTTTTTCTTGTTTTACATGATAAAGTCCATATGTTCCATCAAATTCTTTTGAAACTTGCACTGATTGTTTGAATTATTATAATTATAATTAGTGCTCTGTTTAGATCTACCTTCAGAAGTTGTGATTCCTTTAATAATAAAATAATCAGCCATGGAAAGTAGGGTATTCGATGTTTAGAAGCTACATGCACTGAAGAGTACAGTTGTGAAATCATAAAGTTGACAATTTTTAGCTCACCTGAGCTCAACGTGCTCAAGGTGAGCTTTTGTGATGGCCCTTCGTCCGTCGTGCGACGTCAACAATTTGGCTTGTTAACACTCTAGAGGCCATATTTTTAGGCAAGTCTTCATGAAACTTGGTCAGAATGTTTGTCTCCATAAAATCTTGGACAAGTTCAAAATTGGGTCATGTGGGGTCAAAAAGTAGGTCACGAGGTCAAATCTTAAAGAAACCTTGTTAACACGCTGGAGGCCATATTTTTAGACCAATCTTCATGAAACTTGGTCAGAATATTTGTCTTCATAAAATCTTGGACAAGTTCGAATTTAGGTCATGTGGGGTCAAAAAGTAGGTCATGAGATCAAATCTTAGAGAAACCTTGTTAATACTCTAGAGGCCACATTTTTGGCCATATCTTCATGAAACTTGGTTGGAATGTTTGTTTCCATAAAATCTTGGACAGGTTCGAAATTGGGTCATGTGGGGTCAAAAAGTAGGTCATGAGATCAAATTTTAGAAAAACCTTGTTAATACTCTAGAGGCCACATTTTTGGACATATTTTCATGTATCTTGGTTGGAATGTCTGTTTCCATAAAATCATGGACAAGCTCGAAAGTGGGTCATTTGGGGTCAAAAAGTAGGTCAATTTGAAAAATCCAACATATGTTGCTCATTTATAATCAGGTGAGCGATTCAGGGCCATCATGAACCTCTTGTTTCTGTTTCCTTTACATTCCACTCTATACAGTAGTAGTGCATAGTAGAATAAGAAGTTACTGAAATGATTGACAGTAGAGCGACTCAGGTCCTCATGGGCATCGCCAGTTACGAATAAGATGTTGCAGACAAACTTTGTGTACATGGAACATTGAAAATCACATGAATTTTTTTGTGCTTCCATAATTTAACCTGTATTGGTTAAAGGAAATATAACCTAACTTCCTCACATAAACAGAAACCCCTTTTATTGTAAATGCTGTGATATTGAGATTGTAACATTTTGTAAAAAAATAAGCAAGTTAGACATTAAGTGTGTTTGCCATCGAGTCATCAACAGGATATTTATTGTTCGTTCATAATCTTTGGACTCTTCTATTTTACAAAAATAGTTTCAACTTGCTTGTTAGTTGGACTGAATATTGCTGGTTTGACACTATTCTGTAACAATCGACAATTGATAGTTCTTGTGTTAGTCACTGTGGGTTGCATTGTGGTATACATGTATTCAATTTGTGCATAATTTTGTCATCTTTTTTTTTTTAAAAACAGCAGGGATGCATTTGCTCACCACCTGTGACCTATGCCATTACATGCCTTTTGTGAAAAGTTAACTTCAAATTTACTTGAATGTTGGTTAATTTAAGTTCTTCACTGGACTGTGTTGGTAGTCAAAAGGTGACATTTTTTTTAAATTTACTTAAATGTTGGTAAATTTAAGTTCTACATTTGACTGTTTTTGTAGTCCGTAAATTCGATGATATATGACATTTAATGGAATGTTGTATTGGAAGTAAATGTACAGTAAATTTGTTAAAAAATTAAATGCTTACTGAATTCCAAGTAAATTTGTTGATTTAAGCACAATTAAATTCACTTTCATGTGCTTGCATTCCAACTAAATCCCAAATTTCGTGCAGTGTAATCGGTAATGTTCGTATTCAATGTCGGAAACATTTCCGTGACAAAAGTAAATATGATCGGTACAAAAACGTAACGTAAATACTGACTTTTAATGATTTGAGGGGTGTTATAAATTAATTAGACTATAGCATTCATACCAGCTTAGTTAATCTAAATAAGAGTTGTCCAATACATATCCTTAAAGTTTTCATGGAGATTATTTACAACTTGTCTAAATGGCGGCCCCAATCTCCAAGCAGAGTTGTCGTTCGTTCTTTACTAAACCATTAATGTAGTGCAAGCCGATGTGTAAGAGAGTGGTGCGTTACTACCGCTGTCGCTTCAAAACAGAACGTATGTTTTGAAAAGCATAAAGGAAGTAAATTAATCATGAAGGAGCATAACTATAGCCAAGTTGATGACGATGTATCAATTCATAGTGAAATCGATTTTCCGGGTCGGTTTATGTATTTTATGCAAAGATGTATTCAAATGGTCCGACAGATTTAGTTAAATCTCCAATGATATAATCAGCTTATAGAAACAGATATGTTGTGGTAATTGAAACTCATATAATCATTTTATAAATATACAATTGTAGAATTGATATAGCAGATATTGAAATTTTGCGATATACTGCTCATCCCGAAAATTCACTTCGCGGCTACTGGCACCACCATTTCATTTTCCACTTCACCCGTTCCGTCTTGAATATCTAATAGACCCACTGCGTAGAAATAACCGGCGCTTGCCATTAATGTATATTATAATTAATATTGATATGTATGACGATATAGTTTGTACAAGTAAATCAAGTTTTGTCTGTCTGTTGTATTAACGGCTTGGCAAACGATTCGGGTGCAGTTCTAGCTCGGACAGCTCTGACCTGGGTCTCCTCATTATGCCCATACAGTATCGTAGCTCATTTCCTACTGTCTGTATGTCAAAGAAAAAAGGTTTATTATACCATTTAATGTTCAGTAACATAATATTCATCAAAACATTAATTTATGCATGAAATTCATGAAAAAAAAGGTTAAGTAAAAATAATCACTATAGACAGTTTATATACTGGTAAAAGATTTACTGAGCATGAAGACATCACACAACATCTAAAATACAATATTACATACAAGAAAAAATGATGATACTATATAAGATTAGTGAGACATTGTATCAAAACCTGTCGCAATATAATTGGGTTATATTGCGATGCAAAATTACCTAAACGATTAGCACGTCCATCTATATACAAGTTCAGGTTGTTATTTAATTGACCATGTTAGTGGACTTTTATTTTTCTCTATTTTTCTCAAAATTGCAGTAAGTTTTTTCAACTTAATAATAGGTTCTATCGAATTTTTTCCTCAAGCTGAAAGTAAGAAAGAGTGAACCGTTTCGGCTTGAAGAAAGCATTTTATATTTTAAATCGAATATATGGGTTGTGCCTTGTAAGATAGAATTATCAAGTTCGGCTCGAAAACTTAAAACGGCTTGCTTAAGCTCGTCCATTTTAGTTTATTAAGCCTCACCAGATAAATGCTCTCCTTCCATCGCGGAATAAACCATTTATTCTCTATATCATTTTGGCCAAATCTCACAAATCGTGACAAGCTGTAATAATGAAATATAAGTCTATTTACAAGATAATCATACCTAACCATCTCCCGAAAACATGATAAAGTGTGATACAATATCAAAAATGAAGAAATTAATTCTAGCTTGAATGCATCAAATGATATATAAACATCAGATATGAGTCTAATTCAACTGTTCAAAAACTGAATATATACAAATTCATGACTTAGGAAATTTAGATACACAGACTCGAGAGGTTACTGACAAGTGGAGAATAGAGGTATGACGTCATTCGTGATAACGTCGTTAGGTATGACATCATTCGTAAGAATTACATTTCCGTGTCAATTGTCGCTTCTTATAAATATTTTTTCAAAGTCTAAAAGTAAAACTCAATAAGTCTCACCAGGTTTATAAATCTATATAAATATATTCGTCTATATGGCTATTCTAATTTTTTTTCATGAGCTGGTTGTATAAAAAAGGATATTTCCAGTAGTGTTCAGATCTAATCATATCTATTTACAATTGTTGAGAAATTACATTGTTTTCATGCCCGGGTCAACTGTTCATAAACAAAAACATGTGTAAAACCTTGGTCACGGAATACACCAGCGTAACTATGAGAAACTCTTATATTTTTTATCTTTTTACATTTGTTCACACCGGAAAATTCCATTTTCTTGATATTCAAATGTGACAGATTTGTATGTAATTAATTTATAAAAATGAAACACACTACGTAATAGTAGAGACTGCGCAGTACGAAGTCAAACAACAACAAAAACAATCTAATTTCCTACATAAAACCCTTTCTGTTAAACCATCTCCAATAATACAATGCGTAATGGTGTCTTTAGAATTGATATATTTGTATTCTTTCATTTGTTCTTATATTCAATTTTTCTTAGAGATTGGTAAGTACTATTTTTTTCATCATCACTCATTCCAATACCAGTAGAATAAAATATAACCTCTGCAATTGTCATATAATATGCAGAAACTGTACACTTAAATATCTCAAAATAGTTTTATCTTCCTTAATCAAATTAAAAAAGTAGCTGTATTTAAGTTGGTTGGTAAAGGATGAAATAGACATGGCATATTTCTTTTAAGTTCATTCATTCCTGATCCGCTTCTTTTTTTATTGATTCATTTCTCTGATGTCATAAAAGAAATATCTTTTCTTAGCTTCATTATATTAAGATAATGCTATATACAGCAATATATTTTAGGAGTACATATATAGGCAAAAGATTGATTAACACCTTGTCGGTTGAGTTCTTAAATAAATAAAATATCCAATTATACAACCTTTCAATTTATAAAACTAAACATTTCACCGTAGCCGGTCGTTTTACAGCAAGTCAAAATTACATATTAAATATAACTCTGAATAGTATACAAGAAAACCATGCTAAAGGTGGTTCAATATTTTACACAGTTGACCAAATGCTTTATACAGCGCTCCCCCATAATGTTATTTTTCAATACGCATTTGTACCAGTCAGTAAGATAAAACAAGTTCTTTCTTAATGTTTAAAGAGAAAACCGTTTCTGAATTTCCCGTTTCTCAATTATTATGCATTTACTTGGTGGGACATTATATAACAGAACTGATGTCGTTTAAAGGTCTTTTCATGTCCCTTTCCAATATTGTTCAGCTGTTTCCGACATGTAGCACCGACGGTCACACCGACAACTTTTGATCCACATGAAGGAAAAGCTTTGACGTCGGCCGTCGCCGCACTGGAACTCAATCTGCCGGGTCTTCTTCCGTTGTGGGTAGCAGCAGCGCGTGCGCTTGCAGTTCGTACAGAATTTAAAGTTCAGCTCTTTAACGCTGACGCAGTCTTCGTATTTCACGCGCTCTCGCGTACGCGTACGTGTAGTCGGTGTGCATTTCTGTTTGTTCTGGAAGAAAAAAAAAAAGGTTAAATAATTTACTTTTACGTTGAATGGGAAACATGTTCATACCATTTTTGCTAATCAGTTTACACGATTCCTGTGTTGTGCAAGTACTTTGCACAAGGTCATGACATTGAATTTCGAAACCACTTTTAGGCAGGATTGTAACGTACATGTACAGTATTAGGACAACCTCGAGTTAAGAGGAAAATACCAGTTCATATTATAAAATTTACAGGACCAAATGGATCATTGTAATGGTTCGGTTTTCGGTCAATGAACGTAAGTCAGTTAGCTTTAATTTATATGTATATATGGGCGCCGTGTGTCAGTGGTAACGTTCATCACGGAAGATCCATGGGTTCGGACCCTATTTGGGACAAGGTGTTTTCACGGTCTTCCGAGGCGCAAAGTTCTTGTAAATGTTTTAAGAACTTATTTTACCATCTACGAAACATAAATGAGGGTAAATAATTTGTACTGATCGATTGTTGAAACTTACAACGTACACGTTGTTACGATACATAAATGTATGTCCATATGTTTTATATATAGACATATATGTAGATAATGTAACCGAACAGATCACCTTTGGAGCAACGGTTGTGTTACAAGGACGGATGTAACACAGACGGGTCTCCTTAGTCTTTTCACAGTTGCTCTGTTCAACGGTGCGTGTGGACAGTCCGATGTCACATTCTCGTGAACAGTGGGTCCAGTCCGATGCTTTAGACGTACACGTGGGTTCAATGTTCTGATATGGTCCGGAGACGGACTGTCCTGAAGCTTCAAATGAAAGAAAATGTGTTTTTATCTTCCCTCGGCAGTATCTATGTCATCATCACCTTCAATATCATTATCTTTATCATCATCAACACGATGATCAATAACGAAATTTTCAATTTCATTATTTTACTCATCTGAACCATTAGTTATCTTCATATATATCGTGTTTTTTGTTCTCCTTTGATGTATTCATATTATTAACAGTTACCATATGAACAGGGAAATAATCAAAGGACCGATAGTCCTGAGAGCTGCTAATTGAAAATTACTGCTACATTATTCTAGCTTATAAGTTTGTGCAAGGCAAACATTGGATTTTGAAATTATAGGCACTTAATAACTGAATGGGATAAGATCTTTCCTAGGTCAACTTTCCGAATATTTAATTATAAAAACAAACAATAACAATGTCGCTCTATCTGGAAACACAAAGATATGTAAAATATCATTAACATGTCAAAGGTATCCTGAAATATATGTCGAACATCTCTGATCGAATGTTGTAGAATGCGACGGAATACATTGGCTATTGACACGAGGCCCGGTCTAAAAGTGTACAGACTTCGTTACGATATTAAAAGTAGTCATTTTCAGCTCGTAATACACTGTATCTTATGAACACCAAAGCAAGGTCGACCATTTATGCTAACTGTATTCAAGCTGCGTCAATATTTTGTTGCAAAGTTTCAAGATACATATGTGTTGATTTAAAAATCATTCGCAGGTCCGTACATATAGCTGCAGACTGTCATCTTAATCTGTAAATATGAATCAGTATGAAATACCATGTTATCATACGTGTTATGACCATAAAATATGGTTTACATACAACTCTTTCTAAAACAGTTAATAAGACGAGAAAGATACGAATAACTCACGATAATATATAGAAACAATCTGGCCTACTTCGACGGGAGCATGTATACTGAAATTTGAGTTATCAGGTTCCGGAAGCCGAGATCATAGCAATGAGACTGCATTCTGAGAATTAGAATACAGCTCAAATAACGTTTACATTCAGTTTACTGATGATAAACTGAGGGGATAAACATTTTAGTGTTATCATCGTCGCCATCATCATCATCATCATCATCATCATCACCACCACCATCATCACCACCACCATCATCATCATTATCATCATCATCACCACCACCACCACCACCATAATCATCACCATCATCATTATTATCATCATCACCACCACCACCACCACCATCATCATCATCATCACCACCATCATCATCATTATCATCACCACCACCACCACCACCATCATCATCATCACCACCATCATCATCATTATCATCACCACCACCACCACCACCATCATCATCACCACCATCATCATCATTATCATCATCACCACCACCACCACCACCACCACCACCACATCATCATCACCACCACCATCATCATCATCATCATCATCATCATCATCATCATCATCATCATCATCACCACCAACACCACCATCATCATCACCACCATCACCATCATCATCACCACCACCATCATCATTATCATCATCATCATCATCATCATCAAACAAAAGGATCAGATATTAAAATATGAACTACTCAGGCTGGACGATCTCATCCTCATCTCCATGTGACGCTTCTTCGACTTAATGAGGTGTCTGGGGCTGATGCCTGAGGTCGAGTCCATCCTCTGATCGTATATGTTGCACGTCCACTGCTTGCAGCACTGACCCGAGACGGAGAGAAGTTTGGGGTGCCTGTAAATAGTAGCATTAGTAATAGTAGTAGTAGTAGTAGCAGCAGTAATAATCATCATTGAACATTTATTTCAATAACAATTATCATGGTGATTGGTATCATTGCCTGTTTCAGAAAATGTAATCAAATATATACCTTTGATATTTGTATATGTGAGTAAATGGTCGGCTTTTTTTATCAGAAAAAAGCATATATCAATATCCAAAAGCTAACAATGTTTAATACCTAATAAATCTTCACATTTTTTTTTCTATTTATAATAATTTCACATTTCCATCATTCATTTCTAATATAAAATGCTAATAATAGTTCCCTCGCTTCTGAACTACATGTACAATAGAAATGGGATGAATTAAATTAATGTTACCCCAGCTTATTATTCCAAAATACCCCAGCTTATTATTCCAAAATACCCCAGCTTATTATTCCAAAATACCCCAGCCTATTATTCCAAAATATCCCAGATTATTATTCCAAATAACCCAGCTTATTATTCCAAAATACCCCAGCTTATTATTCCAAAATACCCCAGCTTATTATTCCAAATACCCCAGCTTATTATTCCAAAATACCCCAGCTTATTATTCCAAAATACCCCAGCTTATTATTCCAAAATAAATACCAGAAGGAAACGATCGAAAAATAGTAACATTACGAATTATACGAATTGTACGAAATTTCAAATACTTTCATACATTTAACCTACCTAAATAAATAATACGAAATAAATCTATATAATACAATGTATTCAATAAAGAACAAAGAGATTAAGCATAAAAGTTCAAAGAATGCAGCATTAAAGGGATACAACCGTTACGAGCTAACATTTCAAGGAAAACTGTTGTTACCGTCCCTAGTTTTACGTTTGCTGGCATATGGACCTTTATGTATTCAAGTGTCTTACAGCTACACTTGAATAATATCTTAATTTGCTTCATACAAACGAACAAATGGCATTGTTAGTGATGTGACACCGTTCGTGAGCGGTTGACCTAACCATTTTTAGGAAAGTCGGAGCTTAGATAACTGGAAAAAGGTTCAAAGTGTGTATTTCTCATACATTTTTCAACTAATATGGATATACGAGTACATCTGTTTGGTCAAAGTTTGTTGCACCAAACACATTTAATTCAGCGCGTGACGCGGAATTAATGTAATTCGGCCTAAAAGTTACGAATATAAGTAACTTGTTAGATATAAAAAAAAAATGTAATGGTTATACGAGAGCAAACTCCGCGCACCGGTTACGTCACGCGACGTTATCGACAACTGTAAGGGGAGGTAATTACTGTGACGGAGTTTGATGCGAAAGCGGAGACAGCTGTTTTAGCAGAATGGCATATAATAAATACTTATATATCATTTATCCTATATAAAAAAGTTAATGTTATATACATTAGAATCAGTTACTTCTCCTTCACCCATCATCATCATCATTATCATTTCAAACGCCGTCAATTAATATGTAACACTTGATAACCTGAAATTAAAATACGGATATTTGCCTTGTTAATACAACATACTAACATGGCGAACGTACTCGATTATGATTTAGCATAAATAGCGATTAGATGAAAACCTAAGCCTTACTTGCAATGTGTTTTGGATGGTACCCGGTGTTCATCTGGACACAGATCAACACATCCGTAGTTACCGTTCTGACATGTACACAGCCGGGAACATTCCGGTTTGAACTTCTCGCCGTCTGCGTACGTTTTGTTGTTCACCACACAGGGCTTTGATAACTTGGCTGAAAAGAAATCATGTATATGTCTATTTGTGAAATACCATAAAACGTAACCGGATCTTGTGACCGGATGGTTACAGGGTCCGCTCCGTAACTGGGAGGTTATTGGTTCGATCTCCGGTCTTGTCATACCAAATTTGTTAAACTGGTAATGGATCTTCCTTGTGTTTGGTGCTCAGCATATAAGGGTTGTTCCAGACACAGTAGTCTAGTGAAGAAATCTATGACGCGAAGCACCATATCTGCCTCATACTGGCAAGGGCTCCAAACGACTGAAACAGGTTAAATGCAAGCAAAAAGACAGCAGCTTTCCGATAATGGAATGATAAATAAGATATATGTATTTCTTGTTTGCGTTTGTTTCTTTTGACTTCTTTGTTTAGGTTTGCGTCTTATACAGAAAAGAATAGTTAGAAAAACTACAGGTTTAAGGGGTGCAGGTTACTGCTGTAGTTCTTGTGTAAGAGTTAACCATCACTGTGATAGTATATTAGTCATTTATCGACGTATTCCTAGGTGGGTGAGGGTCCAAAGCGCACGGAGGCAACCAGACCGGGTACGGCGGGTAGTATTATCGACGTACCTCAAGCCAGTCGTGAGTTCTGTGACTCGGGGCCTCCGTGACCGAGAGGGTAAAGTCGCTGACTTTAACACTCACTCAGCCCCTCACCGCGTGTGTTCGAATCACGGCAGGGTCATTCGGATTTTCATGTGAGGAAGCCTTCCAGCTAGCTTGCGGTGGGTCGGTAGTTCTACCCGGATGCCTCCGTGCATTCGCGGTCTTCCTCCACCTGTAATTAGCTGGACGTCGCTATCTGACTGAAATACTGTCGAAGCGACGGTAAACTCAAATAGTCAAGTCAAGTTCTGTGACTCCTTTATTCATAACAATATATAAACATGGGGCAAACTTGTCATTTGTGCAATAAGACAACAAGACTAACTTTGATGCAAAACATCAAAGACGCCACACATGTTTTTGATGCACGACTTACATAAAGCGAAGCCATTTCAGAATATTTTAATACCATGTGCAAGTATTATTTACAAACAGTGGGTCTAAACATTTCTACTAGGTGCAATGATACACGCGATTTTGCCAAACATATCCTCAGCGGTAGGTCGTTTGGTTCAGAGATTTCTAAATTTTGTTCTAAAAAGTTCATGTAAATCAAGAGCTTCATCGGCCTAATTTCCATAAATGTATGGGCTTTAATTATTCATTTATCTATTATTGACTGATTTATTTATTTATCTATTATTATTTTTTGTGAAAATAGTTTAATCTATTATCTCTTAATTCCTTTTTTATACATATATGATTATTGTAAGAGGTAGGGTCTGCAAGATGCATGAAATTTCTAGACAATTTGCTACTAAAGCGGTCTTAATGTCAATATAAAAAAATCATCATCTCAACAAAAACAAGGACATTGAAAAACAAATCAGCACAGATAAGATTTTAAGGTACAAGAGTCTCGGATTTTACTATCTTCCCGATAGTTATTATCTCCCTTGATGGGTACATTAAAGTAGCGTGGAGTGAAGATTTGTATAAATTGACTTGACTTGACTATTTGAGTCGCCTCGACAGTATTTCAGTCATATAGCGACGTCCAGCTAATTACAGGTGGAGGAAGACCGCGAATGCACGGAGGCATCCGGGTAGAACCACCAACCTACCGCAAGCCAGCTGGAAGGCTTCCTTGTATAAATTAATAAATAAATAATTACATAGCTTAACAACATATTCTACATTGTTCAGTCATTGCAGGCACTTTATGGGCCGACAATTAGACATGACCGATAAGGCCAAATGTTTCTGTTTTTTTTTTTTTTTTTTTTTTTTTTTTTTTTTTTTTTTTACACTTTCTACAATAAACTGCAATAAACATCATTAAACTGCGGTTTCATTAATTTTTCAAGTTGACGATATGTAATTAAAATTCTGAATATGTATGGCCATAAAACATTTTCCAAAACTTTTTCTGAGCATTAATGAATCGGGCTGCTTGCAAGGTTCGTTAATCAAGTTTTAAAACCCGTAGCCTAAGAGTTTAGGGAGAAGTTATCAGATATCCAATTCATGTATCGAATTCTTTTAAATACGATAGAAGACATGCGCTTTTTGAATCTTATTTTTTTCACATTTGTTAATACAAGTTTTAACTGATTCATAAAATGTTATATCAAACATATTACATGATTTTATTTTACAATAATAACGATGGTTGCTCCCCTTTTCGATTATGCGGCTCCATGGCCAAATTTGAAACCTATTCCATACTGATGCCAAGTTTCCACGCGGCGTCAATTACAGACAAAAGAAACAAAAACATAAAACAGTTTATTTCTATTATTATTTATATGAGAAATTAAAACCGAGTTGCTTAGTGCAAAATATAGTTCCTACAAATGCATAAAGAAAATGTTACAAAAGTTTTGCACCAAGTTCTCGTTTATTCAAATTTGTATGTCTTTGTTGAATGGGTTTAATTTAGAGAGAATTTTGTCGAACGATGGTTTCACAGGAAAATGCATTTAGGCAAATAATTTGTTATTACCTTAAGTATCTCTCCGCTACCAAAATGATCACATCAAACTAAAGCGCCTGTGTCAGTTGATATTCATATATACTTTGCAACTTACGTCATCCTTTCCTCGAAGACACTCCCCACTCTTTTCGTGCTGATTGTCATATGATTAGATTATGAAATTATTTCCAATTTCCCATACGGCATGTAACAGAATTCAGTGTAAACAGAAACTCTTTTCAAAAAGAACATAAAACTACTTAGGAATTCTATATTCAGATGGTTATTGGTTTACCAGGATGGTATAGCATATATTCAGAATTTGAAATGGTTTTATTTTAAAGTGCAAGTCCATATTCCTGAAAATATGTGATCAAGTTAAGAAATGTTCCCAAACCTCATTAAGATTCAATTTCAACGACATTGAAATTGAATTTTGAATAAGTGTCTTAAAGTGAACTTTTGTAATATTTGCGAACATGGTTAGTTTGATGTAAGACCATTAGCTTTTCAAGTGTTACAGTAGTGTTTGGATGTTTTAGCGTCTATCCAGTAGCTACACTAAAAAAGAGTTAGTCAATGGTTGGCCTGGTTTAAACAAAAGAATACATATGGTATTATTTTGTGAAACTGTGTAAGAGCGGCTGCAAAGGCATGAAGGGAAATGGAAGGGCTTAAATTTTCACTACTTAAAATAGTAAAGGTGCATTGCCCATTGCACAGCTGGACATATAACAAATACTCGCTAGCCATAGAGGAAATACATCCGAGGATTTCATGATTGCCCTCTGTTACGTAATATTACCCATCCCATCAATTGTTTCCACTCTCCATCGGATCATCAAAACATCCGAATTACGGCTCGCGCGACCCTCACCTGTACCGGAAACCAGGTCTCGTAAAATGACAATTTCAATCAACTTTTTTCACAGGACCATCGTTACGATTTGGTCCGATTTTAGTGGTCTTTTTACGCAATTTTGAGTTGCCCGCTTCAATGAGGTGAGTGGCCATTGAATCATATAGAGAAAAGTTCAGGTCCGACAAAAAGTGCCTGTAATATTGATTTGGTCGTGAAAATGAGTTGGTCGCAGAGTGTGATTTTACTATATATAATACTAAATAAATTACCTCTACAGACGCCATTGAGGGGCGCGTGGTTTGAGGTCCTGTCGCAGTAGAGACCCTGGTTCGAGTCGCACCTGTCCTTGACATTACACAGGTCGCCGTGCTGGCGGGCACACATATAGCAACAGTCACAGCCGTCCTTAATGATGGCGACACCTGTCCCGCAGTTCAACTCCCGCACGGGACATTTGCACGGGTAATGACACAACTGAAACATTCCAGCAAACAAACGTATAGAAAACTCCACAGATTTTGAACCTAGGTATATCGATGTATCGAACATTTGTTCTGGTCCATGCTTTATTTTCTAAAATGTATAAACACATGCTGCGTAAGTCGAACATTAGATATTTCAAACCTGTTTATTAGGTCCCGTGTTGTTCGCTAAAA
>CM037779.1:65993781-66043781 GCA_021229015.1 Solen grandis | reverse complement strand
AAAATGGTATAAAAGCTTTGGTAATATTATTAAACATTTATGTTTGATATGAAAAACTGTAAATACAGATTTTACAACATTGTTTGAAATTAAAGCTGACGATGTACTTACAATAATATGATCATATTGAAGTGGTTGGGGTAACGCATTGAGACAAACTTGCATTACCATTCAATAAAAATATCTTAAGATTAAAAAAAATATTTTTTTGACATTAATATATCATAAAAGATCTAATGATCTGAAAGTCTTACAAACTTCTATTGAATCTAATATAAACATAATTTAAGAAGAAGTAGAAGTATTAGAAGTGCTCTTTAATATTGGTTTAAATATCCCAACAATCTTTTACTGAATTTTCAAACATAAATTAATAACAATTTAAGGGACTTCTTATTTAGGCAAAGGGATTTCTGATTTGAAAAGCAGATGTCCCGTCAGGATTCCTGGCTGAAAAGTAAGTGTCGGACCTTGAAAAGTTTTATTTCAAAACAATCTGACATCACAAAAATACATAATTCTATACAAAGCAATTTAATTTCAATTTTTTTTATAGCTTCATAATGTCTACAGTTGAAATTGTTAACAACTAGAAGTTTCAACAATACATTAAACTGACAATAGAATATGGGGGAAACTAATATATAAATTATAAAATAAATTGTATTGGGTGTCACCCTTTTTACTTTCAGATACCTATAATTTTTATAACTGTTTCACTTCAAAGATACATGTACTTGTTCAGCAATTATTATAATACCATACAATCTTGTGTGAAATTACATTAAATGTCACTTATTGCATTCATACATGCGGAAAGTTTTTGAAAAAATGATTGAAAATCATGTTTAAAAAAAACCCCTACCTACCGACCCTATTTTTTCAGAGCCGGTAGCGGAAACAAGTCATTTTTTTTGCCTTATTGCGCGTTTAAAGGCTACTTTTTCATGTTTAGACTCAGAATGCTTTGACCCAATACCCGAATTTACTGCTCTGTATATCAAAATATAAAAATACCACAAACATAATAAACGGCACGATGGATTTGTTGTAAAACATGTTTTTTTTTTTTTTCTTTTTTTTGCATTTTTTTTTTTTTAAAAATCGACATCTTTTGTTCGGCATTACCATATCTTATAGAACATTAACTCCGGGTCTGGTAACTGGTTCGATCCACTTCATCATCTCCCCATTGTGTGGGGCAAAAGTGTTTTACAGACACTAAAAATAGGAATACTTTTAAGTTCACAACATGATGCATATAGGATCTGAGACGAGCTTAGTAACATTTTCATGAACGAGTTTAAAAATAAAAATCGACATGGAATGACAATTTATGTCAGATTCTTTTTATAATATGACCTATACTCAGTAAACCACGATAATTACCAAAAATATAGAACTTACTGTGAAAGAATTTCTATTTGTAATCTTACACCAAGAAAATAGTTTCAAATAATAGCTGAAAACAACAACAACAACAACAACGAACTATTAACGTGTGTGTTTCTCATACATTTTCAACATCATATGAATAATGTATTTTGCTTCAATCCAGCTGTTTTAGTTCAATACAACATGCATATATAGAATACGCGCGCGTGACGTGTGAGTGATGCATTTCGACCTGTAAGTTTTATGTAACGTAAGTACAAGAAAATATGTGATGGTTATACGAAACCGGAAACAGCTTTTTTAAGCATATTTTCATATGATAAAACAATATTTAGAACGGGGTGCCTTACTATCATTGCGTAGTATTTTCTTTTTTTTTTCACATTTGCTCCACCGTAACTTACGTCATCGTAGTCGATCGTCCGAACACGAGGGTTTTCTCTAGGTTATTTATAGGTTTAAAGAATAAAATTTCAGTGAGGCAGCTCTTCATCTCATTTAGACAAAAGTCCCAAAATAACTGAAATGCTGTTGGTGGGATTTTAAACCCAAGCAAGGCAACATAGACAAATGATCTTAACGAAACGGGTATTTTGTGTGCCAAATTAAGGTCCTTTAACAACACCTATGGTAATTTACTGACCAGCCCTTGTGGGCAATTAGTTTCAGGAAATACATCCATTATTTAAATGGGATCATGGTCCATCAAGTGATCATGGGAATTTTATAGTAAATACAAGCTTTTATAGGATAAAAGAGCCATAAACTCCAATTTATAAATAGTTGCTTACTTCTGCACTGAAATATTTTTTTTTTTAAACAGTATTTGTCTTAATTATATGCCTTTACAGATAAGCCAAAATATTAATATTAATATAAATAGTGACAACTTTCTGATTCGAGGAAAGGTTTCGTAGAAAGTTATATGCATTCTTCTCAATATGATCAATATGACTTTAATTTTGAGTGAAATGCATAATCAGTTGTGTGAAATAATAGTCATCATTAGTAAAGTACGCTCGTAATATTGAGTATGGCAGAGAGAGAGAGAGAGAGAGAGAGAGAGATCTCGTTCATCTTTAAACAGTACATCGTTGTGGATAAAAGTGAGATATTCTGATCCGTATATGGGGTCCTGAATAAGTAATAGGAACGGTAGGTTGGAGTTGTGCGATATTGTAAATAATGAGCGCAATGTAATATATTGCATGGCTGAGAGAGATGGGCTTGATTAACATGCGCACTGCGCATGCGCTCGAATGTATGTGGGCGGGTTAATCAAGATCACGAGTGAAGCCAGTGTAATATATGTCTTGATAATCTGTTTTAGCTGTAAGGTTTCATCTCTGACCATGGATGTGAACGACAGTGCGGAACAATCTTTTTTTATCACAATTTAACTTGTCATCGATAAACTCTCTTCCATATTCTCAAACGATCTCTTATGTGTGACCATACCAGTTTTACTCCCGTTTCTAACATTTGGGAAAGCATCATTAGTTTTTATGTTGCGTTGTTTATTGTAACTGAATGCAAAATCAGAATACCGGATATCCAAATTCAATGCCCTCTTGCGGGCAATATATACGTGCTCCTGTTTGCTCGCACAATCATAATAGAGATAGATCGAAGAAAATGATTAAAAATACCACGTGTTTTTCCGATTAAGTTACTGCGTCGTAATCGTTTTTCTGTAAAGAATACAACTAAGTCAGATAACATTCAAGTATGAATGTACAACAACAATTATTGTAGACGTTGTCACGGCACACAACGGACGATAACGATGTGTACATGTAAGTGGGAAAAATGTCAATGAAAATACCATGAGTGGAATTATGTGACGTAAGCCAGTGAAGTACAACAGATCACGGCCATCTAACATATAATATGTCTTTGGTTAATCTAATACGAATATGAAAAATAACATTATTTCGTTCATTGAAATGTGTCTGGCCCTCACAGCAAAACGATAGATTAGTTACAAGATCCATTTGATGTGGACAATCAATAAAACAGTTCCAAATTACAAGCTTTTTTACTTTTTTATTTACAGTTTCAGTTCATGCTTAACGCAACATTAGAACTCTAAGTCCATTGTTTATCATTGAAGGTACATGTCTTTCTGCGTATTTTCATTAGTATATAGTCAAGCCTTTTACGAGGGAATCACAAAATATCTTAATAATTTAAGCCAGTATATAATTATTTTTATCTTTCGCATTATGACGAATGGCACACGACCCAATTCTGCGTATTATGTTGATATGTTAGTATTTTTTTACTCCAAGTAAAGGTCTTAAAAATCAATATGGATAGTTTCAATATTTTTTGCAATGTTATAAATTCATGTTTCGGCACTAATGTCCATGTTCGACTCAATCAATGCGCCAAAGAAACGGCATTTTTCTTCGATATAACTAATACAGTATCTGCGTGATTACTGATTTTGTTTTGCCCAACTACTTTTTTACTTTTTGAAGTAAACTCCTAAAGAGTTCACGTCTTCTTAGGACATTTTACAAGTAAAGCTGCTTTGAAATATCTGGCCCGTTTTTAATGAAAGTGAAATGTGTTCCTTAAAATTAGTTGAAACATAAAAACATTAGAAGTGTATTATATATATATATCTCAGCTAATATAAATGTGTTTTTCAAAAACAAGACATATTTAGAATCTGGAAACAATGCTCTTTTATTATCAATAATAAAAATATATGTAAGATCTGTAGTTTTTAAAAAAGTTTATGGAAAAAACCGACGTTCCATAAATTCACCGACGCGGGTTATATATATATATATATATATATATATATATATGCACTTGTGTGACGAGTCAACTTTCATTTATTCTGGAAGTTCCAGAGACTTACTTCATTCGTATTAAAGGATAGAGAATTATATTGTCAGTGAAGAAAACGTTCGCAAATTATATGTAAACCACGCTCACACTATTTTATACGTCATAATATGATGAAACTAAAGCACATGCATGTAGTTCTAAACACTTACAAGATACTAAGAAGTATAGATATTTTTTCCAGGCCTTATCCATAATATGTTTGATTTCAGCGTTCCCTTTGTCATTATTTGATAAAGTTATCCAAAGATGTTTGTTTCTTATATTTTGTATCATTAAATATATATTGAGGATGAGGATTTGGTATAATTATTTTTCCTAGTAATTATAAGAGATTTTGTTTTATCTTGATTTAAATCTACAAGCAACACATTTATTTTATCCAAATCAGAATTAAGTTGAATATCTGTCGATGCAGGATTTTCAATGCTGGTGTCAGAAATTAAACGAATATAAGATGTCTGTAATTGATGCATACAAGGAATAACATCGGACCGAGGAGGTTTTTGTCAGGAAAAATGAAGCCGAGTTTCTGATCAGATTTTTTTTGTTTGTAGTGAGGTAAATAAATATGAATCAGGAGTAACCTTGACCCGGCATTTCAATGGTGGATATTTTTAAGAGTCCTCGGAGCCGAACCTTTACTATATCGTAGAATATTATACGTATTGCTTTACTTTGGTCTAGAATTTTACAAATGTTATCAGCTGGCATAAAACTTGACTAGAAGGATGCAACAAAATATTTTATGAAAAAGTTGAACTCATACTTCAATGCAAAACGTTCCATAACTTTTCTTAAATTATTTAATGATAATTTTAGTCTAAAGTTTGATGACTTTGAAGGATCAGATTTCTTAAAGTTTAATTATTAGCATTTTCCAAGAAGTAAATACGATTTGCATAAAAGTAGGTTAAAACAATACATAGAAACACGTGCAAATACTGGATCATGTGTGTGTGTGCGTGTGTGTGTGTGTGTGTGTGTAGACGCAGACGTTATCAGGGACACAGACTTTAGACGGCCTTGAAGATTTCAAAATATCTAGAATATCTTGACTACTTATCATTATTGTTGATAAAGGGGCTACTGCGTTAACACATAACACTATCAATGTAAACAAATAGGTTTAAAATCAAGCGAGGTTCACGGTGGAAAAACCGACGAGTCACTCGGCAAGGAAACACCTAGTACAATAATTAAGAGACAATGATATACCCTACAGAAATCATGCAAATCACCGGCCATAAAAATGTTCAATAATATTATATTCTGAACTAAAGGATATGTCCATAAAAGTCGAAAATTCGAAGCAGTTCAAACATATAACATTCAGACCAGGGTTCTTCATCTGCAACCGCACACAATGTCCCTTCTCAACAAGAAAAAATCTCTGGTACTGCAGCGCAGAATATCAGCCGCCCATTACATTGTCTTTCTCTGTCTCTAACGATTTGTAACAATGAATCATATTCAGTATATGTTTTATCGTAATGTTAAGGATATTTCACGATATTTTTAAGTATGCGTTCAGTATGAAACAACAAGGTTACACTAATATATTCATGTCTTGTTAACTTGACTGTATAATTATCTATCAGTGATAATGTCAATGAAAAAGTTCATTTTATTGGTTAAATGTCAGGAAAAAACACATTTTATGCATAACTGTTTTGAGAACTAAATTATATATAAAAGGATACTTTCGTGATTACACCGGTCACTGTGTATGTAAGATATACAGAATATAAGATAACATGCTACTGTGCTTTGAGGTAAATTTTTTTTATCTCTAGCTGTGTTTTATTGTGTATTTAAAGACAGTTTTTGAGTCCAGGTGAGGAGGGCGTAATTATTCGTACCTGATTTTAAAAACACAACAGCACACAGGTAAAGATGGATTATTTCGATTCTAACACGCTTTTAGTCATTTTTTTTTATCTAGTTAACGTTCTTGAGACGTAGAAACTGAAACCAAATAACTCCCCTCCAGCTTTATCTCTCTCGTATATACAGATTGACAGATAAATGTAAAAAAAAAACCAAAACATTTATTTGTTATTCCCTTTGATTTAATGTCATATCATATCCATGTAATTTGGAAGAACATCTAAAATGAAAATATTTAAATGTGTAATTCACAACATAGCTTTCCATGACGTCATCAAAACTGAAGCGTAAAAACGTTTTACTAAACTGACGAGAAAAAGAAACGTCTCATTCCAACTCGGTATACATATTTTCATTATTTGTGATTCAGACACGGATACGTCCATCGGCGTTTCACAAGTTGAAACGCGACTCATCACTGAACACTACGCTCTGCCAACGCTGGCCGCGATGGTTGCGGGCCAAAATTAGATGTTGGTGATGGTGGCGTAATGTTAGAACCAGACCGCGGTACGCCCTACGGCAGGTTATTCCCCGTTTTCTAAGTCGATTTCCGACTGTATGTTGACTTATTGGGCGTCCATGGTTACCTACCACTACACGTGAAGTAGATTCTGCCGGCACAAATCTGTCACGCAAATGGCGTTGACGTATATATTTGTCGTGTTACGTTACACGCGGTCAACCTGAAAGTGGTCTATCGACAAACGTTCCCGTGTCTCTAACACGTCGAACAAGACGCAGAATTGTCGAACGAGAGACGTTAAAACGTCTATCGACTTGTTCTTGCATTCGCCCACATTCAATCATGGCCAAAACTTTAGCCCTCTCTTCCGAATTAAGCCTCGGCATTATAAAAACAAGAGGGCCATGATGGCCCTGCGCTCACCTGAGTACCATTGCCACAACTGATTACAAGGTTTTTAAACAGACAAGAATTCTGATATAACTCAATCTTAAATATTTTAGCCCTGACAATACTACACACCAAATTTATAAGCACTGGGCTTTATGGTTTCAGGGGAGAAGACTTAGTGCGGGGTCATTTATCTCCAAAGGGCAACCATTTTGAAAATCTTGATAATGAACCATTAGATGATACTACATACCAAAAATCTAAGCTATAGGCCTTATGGATTCATAGTAGAATATTTTTTTTAAAGATTTTCCTATATAACTCTATGTATAACAAGTGACCCCTGGTGCGGGGGCATTTATCACCATAAGGTCATGATTTGTACAATCTTGGTAATGAACCATAGATGATGCTACATACCAAATATCTAATCTCTAGGCCTGATGGATTCATAGAAGATGATTTTTAGATTTTCCTATATAACTCTATGTAAAACAAGTGACCCCTGGTGCGGGGGCATTTATCACCATAGGGTCATGATTTGAACAATCTTGGTAATGAACCATTAGATGATGCTACATACCAAATATCTAATCTCTAGCCTTATGGATTCATAGAAGAAGATTTTTAAAGATTTTCCTATATAACTCTGTGTAAAACAAGTGACCCCTGGTGCGGGGGCATTTATCACCATAGGGTCATGATTTGTACAATCTTGGTAATGAACCATAAGATGATGCTACATACCAAATATCTAATCTCTAGGCCTTATGGATTCATAGAAGAAGATTTTTTAAAGATTTTCCTATATAACTCTATGTAAAACAAGTGACCCCTGGTGCGGGGGCATTTATCACCGTAGGGCTATGATTTGAACAATCTTGGTAATGAACCATTAGATGATACAACATACCAAATACCTTAGCTCTAGGCCTTATGGATTCATAGAAGAAGATTTTTAAAGATTTTCCTATATAACTCTTGTAAAACAAGTGACCCCTGGTGCGGGGGGTAATGGCCATAAGATGATGCTACATACCAAATATCTAAGCTCTAGGCCTTGCAGTTTTGCAGAAGAAGATTTTCAAAGTTTGCATTTTTAAAATCTATTTTTAGCTCATGTGACCTACTTTTTTAACCAATCTGAATAATTTGTACAACTTTGATAGAGGGCATCATAAGGATGATTCCTGTGAAGTTTGGTCAAAATCCCTTCAGCGTTTCATGAGGAGATGTTGTTTAAAGCAAATTGTTGACGACGGACGCACGCACGCACGGACGACGGACGACGGACAAAAGGCGATCACGTTGTGCTCAGGTGAGCTAAAAACGATGTTTAGTCAGAAAATCTTTGAAATTATGGGTGTATGTCGAGTAATACATGTACTTGTGTAAAATTCACTCAATAAAACCACATGGTTGACATGCACGGGTTGCACGAGGAAAGCATGAGTAGACACATGAAGTGGACAATTGGTTGTATAGAATCGTACGAGTTTTTGTTTGCCGTGTTTGTCGGTCACAACACATATACCTTTACTACATTTCACTATAACTTATAACGGTGTAAAGAAAATAACGCCAAATTTCGATGAGGCGTTTCTTTATCTCGTCAGTAATCCATTGATAGATTGTTACGAAGGAGTAAAATGTAATGCCAATAAATTACGTCAGCGCGCGCTGCGAACTTTGTCTTTTATCGAAATTTACATAATTTGTTTCCTTCTTTCTGTATAGAGAGAAAGATGTGAATGTTGTAAGAATATAAAGTATATCACAATTATTCGGAGACAGAACATCGTAAAGTATAATTCTCACAACCTCGGATTTACCTTTTACCAAAGCACTTTAACGTATTATGACCTACATAGTTGCTGTGGTGGAATCTATTTTTACTATGACAATATAATTTTATACCCCGTTTCACTGAATTTGGGCTTATGTTATGCTATAAAAATCAGAGATATTTACATTTTGTGAGTCACAATAAGACATTTAAACAAGTATCTCATATAGGTTTTATAAATAGACAAATAATTTAAAAAGTAAGAAAATCATGTAGCATTATTTTAATATATTGGCGTGGAATTTTGGAAATATGTTCTTATAAAAACGCAGATTGTTTCGGCTTGTTTATGTTTTGAAAGGGTAAACTCAATGTCTCGGTAGTTGTTACTTTGTGTCTCAAAAATGTGATAAAATGTTTATTTGTCAATTGATCGCAGATCAGTTGAAACATACTTGTTGGGATTAATATGTGAACTTGATGATTAGACGAGACAAACTACAATTATTCTTTCGCATGTTTTCATAGTTTAGATTAAGACTTCCTGCATCCCAGAAGTATTTATTTCACAGCCACGCCCTTAATAATTAAGCCGTAATTAAGTTTATTATATTGGTCAATGTTCAAACGTGAAAGTCTGATATAAGATCCTTGTCAGGCACTTTTATTGTGCGGACTAAAATAAAAGTTATTAGTGGAAAGTGTTATTTCATTTTATTAATTTGTACGTTTTATATTTAATTACATTGATTACAGTGGTTTGATTATAGATCATTCATAGCTAAGAATTATTTTGTTGTAGTTGTATTGGGGTTTACCGTCGCTGCGATAGTATTTCAATCATATAGCGACGTCCAGCTAATTACAGGTGGAGGAAGACCCCGAGTACACAGAGGTACCCGGGTAGAACCACCGACCTACCGCAAGCCAGCTGGAAGGCTAAATCCGAAGTCCCTACCGGGATTTGAACCCACAGCGGTGAGGGGCTGAGAGATTTGTAGTCGAATTATTCAAAATTTGACTTGAATTCAGTATTTCTATACATGTACATATAAATCCTAATAATTAGTATTCATATATTTTAATGAATGAATATAATTTGATTCATAATCATTTCAAAACATATGCATAATTACAAAACGTTGTAGTTAATTAATGTAATGCATTTTTACAAAATTCAGCACATTATATATTAGGATCAATTAAATTGAAATTAGCTTAACTGCAATATCTTATACTTTGTTTATTCATATGCTTGGTATTTTGATTATTATCGTGCGGACTAAAATAAATGTTAATTCTTGAAAGGATTATAGGTTTCTCATTATCTATTTTAGACAAAACAGATACACAATCCCCTTTAACACAAAATCCCCCATAACGCTAATCGCTTCACGACACTTCATGACACGCTCGTCACGTGCACTCACACTACATACATACGAATTGGGGTTGGGGACTTATTCGCCATTAGTGGTAGTATCTATTTAAATCGATTAAAGTTTCATTTATTTACTTACCAATGACAAGTTGACATGAATGTACAATTACACGTTATACAGACTTAAAACACTTATTTTAATAATAATGCCCACAAATATCGTTTATAAGTATACCGCCCCGATATGTTCAATGCACAGAAATGTTTCTTATTAACACTTATACGAACACGTATTGTATAAATGTTAAGTTTGCAATTCATCTAGCTAAGTGCACGACGAGTGTCTAGTAAAGATATGAATTGACACGAATAATGACCCAGAATTTCGTAATACCGCGTACACTGCGATTTCAACATCGACGGGCAATATAAAGGAGCTACTGCCCATGTCCATATGACCAGTTCCAAATCTGCGATTTGTAGGTAAATATAACTTTAATATAACTTATATAACTTAATTATTTGGTCTTTATTTTATCATAAAGTTATTGTCTTCATATAATGCATTCCGGAGGGTGATAAATATTTTCACTTCAAAACTTTCAAATTCACGAAGAAAAAAAGGAAAAAGAAGAATGGAGTTGTTAACATGAACTGAATTATTTTGAAGTGAATTAATTATTTCTTGGTAAGATCATAGTTTACTTTATTATAATGATAAAAGCTATAGCTTAACGTGGAACTATTCAATCTTACAGAATTTTCATAAACAGAAGTTCTCTATGTATTAACATATCTTATCCGTGGGCACTTCTATCATTTTTTTCTTTTTAAATATATTCTCCTCCAGACCTACCTCGACACCTCGGATATGAAGTATTTTGTCGCGGTTCTCTTAATAGGATGGTGCAGGTAAAATATTTAGCACAATGTAATCTATATCCACTACTTAGTATAATGTAATCTATATCCATTACTTAGCATAATGTAATCTATATCCACTACTTAGCATAATGTAATCTATATCCACTACTTAGCATAATGTAATCTATATCCACTACTTAGTATAATGTAATCTATATCCATTACTTAGCATAATGTAATCTATATCCACTACTTAGCATAATGTAATCTATATCCACTACTTAGCATAATGTAATCTATATCCACTACTTAGCATAATGTAATCTATATCCACTACTTAGTATAATGTAATCTATATCCACTACTTAGTATAATGTAATCTATATCCACTACTTAGCATAATGTAATCTATATCCACTACTTAGATAATGTAATCTATATCCACTACTTAAATAATGTAATCTATATCCACTACTTAGTATAATGTAATCTATATCCACTACTTAGTATAATGTAATCTATATCCACTACTTAGCATAATGTAATCTATATCCACTACTTAGCATAATGTAATCTATATCCACTACTTAGTATAATGTAATCTATATCCACTACTTAGTATAATGTAATCTATATCCACTACTTAGCATAATGTAATCTATATCCACTACTTAGCATAATGTAATCTATTTCCACTACTTAGCATAATGTAATCTATATCCACTACTTAGCATAACTGTATAACTGTATCGTTGTTTAAATATCTACAGTTTTAGCTTAAGTGGTTTTGCTTTTATTAATATTCTGATGGCTATCTTTAAGTTATAAATTTGGTTGCAAACTAGTATCGCTCTTTGCTAGTTACTTTCAAAGACATTTCACACCTTGATATAATTTTGAATCATTTGGCGACTAGTGTCTGGACATCGTCAAGTCACACATGCTGGAATTCCACAAAACATAACTTAGCGCTAAGTTAATTTGAAATAAGGTAGAAATGCTTCACCGTTTACGGCTTAAAATATTTAAGCACATGACAAAGATGCCATGGATTATGACCTTAATAACTAAAAATGTGTGTTAAGAAGTGGAATAAGAGATACTAGAATGTTAAGTGTACACTGTACTAGCATTACTTAAATTTTTAGCATTGTAGGTAGAATTCGAGACAGTTTGTATTTGGTCCGCTTGTGTTGTATGTAACTTGTTATAGTCAAGATGTTGTCAGATATGATGGAATATATTAATGGAATCAGGTTTACCACATTACACCTTTACAATTTTATTATTATTAGTTGTATCATGTTTTTGGTTTAAGATTAGGCAAAACATTAATTCTCTTTTGTAAATTAAGTCCAGTTCCGAAAAACAAACTATTTCAAGTTAATAGTTTTGATGTTTCGTATTTAAAATTGATATGCAATATCCCTAATTCAAATTGATTGTGTCTTACATTTTTCTAATTTGATACATTTAATTAACCTACTCATTTAGAATAACCTAAAAGAATAGAATATGTAACATGCCGGTCTTCACAGCACCGGTCCTCACATCGCGAAGGCTTCAGGAAGCCAGTCTTCAGAGCACCTGACCCTCAGAGAGCTTAAGGATGCAGAGAGCCTTATTTGAAAGCTGTTTCTCTGGAGTTTGCTTCTAATATGTATAGTAGTCTCCATATGTATGTAATGACTGTGAATTTATAATGATTTTTTTTTATACTAAAATCATTGTCTGATCATTGTTTAAGTGTACATATTTTAATATTACGCCAGTGAGGCAAACGAGAATCAATTTTATGCTCGTTTGTATATACATGTATATTTATTTTATTCACTCATCAGGACAGGTAGTCCCCAAGAAAAAATAACTTATAGCTCGGTAAAAACTTTACATAATTGTGCCTTTTTTCGTGGGTCATTTTTAATATAACTTTGTATTTAATACAACAAGTGCCGCTTCCGTCACATTACCAAGTCGTGCCGACATGAAGACTTACATGGATAAGACGTTCATAGGCTTGGACAAAGATCACGATGGATCACTATCTATTGGCGAATTCTCAAGTATCGTTGATTTGGAGGACGGAAATCGTAAGTTAATTTATGTCGAAAATGTAAATAAGGAAATTATCTTGACCCATTGCTCCTTCTTTAAGTTTTTTTCCACCAACCACACATTAACAAAAGAAATGTATAACTCCTTACGAATTAAATGAGTGTACCGTGTATACAGTCATATATATACTCTTTATTTCCTAATTTCTGAGATTATACATTTATAATTTATATGATGAACAAATGAACACAAATAAACAACGTAATTACAAAACAACACTTATGACGTAATGGAAAAAGTGAAGAAAGAGAGTGAGAGAGAGAGATTTTAGAATAGTGGAGAGACAAAAGTTAACTGTGGGTTAAGCAGATAAAGTAAATATAGTATATGTACATATTCATGAAAAAGGAGCAATGTAGACTGTAATACATGTAGATGCGGAAAAAAGCAATATATATACACACAAAGCCTTTTATGTTTAGACTTAGTTACAAAGTAATTACAAGTGTATACATCCCATACAACAAAGAAAATAGGTATTCGTTCAATTTCTTTAGAGCTAAGGCAGTTTTAAAGCATGTCTTTAATACCACAAATGCATTTTGAGACAAAATCAATTGCTATTCTTAGGAATTGCTTGTGAGCCTGTTTGTTCGTAATTGCTCTAATGCGCCTCCCAATTAAGATTTGAAGCTTCGTTTCGCTGTTTGATTGAGAATATTCCTTTATGATTAAAGTTCCGAATATTTTTTCAATATTTTCATAAAATGAGTTTCTTTCGTGACACATTTTAAAACAATCTAGTATTAAATGGTGTATGGTATCATAATACAGCATGCCGCATTCATGACATAAAATTGGATCTGTGTTAGCAACCCTTTTCTTAGTCCACAGTTTGCTAACAATTACCGCATTGTGCAAACTGAGTCGGTCAGTGACACATTCCCAGATCAGCGCTGGGCGGATAGAGGTGTGTAGATTTCGAAAGCGCTCGAAATCGGTATCCGATCGCATGCGTAGTTGCCATGACTGGTGTTCAAAATCTTTGATTTATTTTTGCATATTCGTTTCTATGATTAATATGGAATAAAATATCCAGAGTTTATGTAATTTATGAGATGAGTAGTCAAATTGTATTTTTCTAAGACTTTAGCCACATCTGGAATGAACCCATTTTGTTTTTCTTGTGATCTACAGACGAACATTGAAAGACGTGCATTAAAAATACTTTTACTTAGAACACTGCATGGCATGTTACATAATCTGCCCATAAAGAGTAGTTTACGTAAATCAGTTTGAGACTGCACAGAGTTCCAGCCTAACATACATAGACAGATATCAGTGCGTGTACGGACTGGGAAGCCTTGCACACGTTTGGCAGCGAGTCTACCGAATCGCGCAAGCATATTTAACCCAGAAACACTTTCATTGTTTCAAAGCTCAGCCCCAAAGAGAAGTCTGGGTGTGCACACTTTGGAAACTTGGGATGCAGAGTGTAGTGGATTAACATATAATGGGTCAAGATTGTGAAAGTGAAAGGAGCGAGAATAGTGACGATTTCGCAGCCTAACACGCATTTTCTATCTTATCTCTATCTGTGAGTTGGTTATTTAGTGTGATTCCATCATGTTTAACAGAATTCGTTTGAGATATTATGTCTGGCCTCATGTTTAAGGGATGATATTTTTTGGATTTTGACCGATCCCCAAACACTATAACATGACTTTTAGAGGCATTTATAACGTACCGGAATCTCTGCGTGTACTGGTATGTAATGTCCAGCATCTTCTGGAGGTTCTGGGGTGAGAGGGCAGAGATAACTATGTCATCTGCAAGTGTTGTGTTGCCGGTATTGTTACTTAATACTGTTGTACCAAGGCTACTTTTCTCACGGTTATTTAAAAGGTCATCAAGGAAGAGATTATAGATCCAAGTGGATGACACATCCCTTTGCCTAATACCTTGGTTAACTGGAAAGAAACGGGATTTTATGCCATTTGCTGCTGTACAACTAAACATGTTGGAATGTGCATTTACAAGTAAGGTCCACATTTTGCCCTTAATGCTTATAATATACTCCTGAGAGCCAGACCGTATCAAATGCCTGTTTGGTGTCTAAGGTTGATACATACAATCTACTGCGTAATTCTGTGATGATGCGGTAATGGCCCCCATGTGTTTCTGGTAGGCATTTTGCTGCTTATTAGGAAATACTATATTTTGTATTGAAGTCCATTTGGTTAGAGTTTCATGGGGGATTTTCTCTAGCAGCTTGTATATAACGGAAAGGAGGGTAATAGGCCTATAATTTTTCGGATCTGTTCGACTTTTCCCATTTTCCTTATATACTGGGATTATCATGCCCACCTTACACATTTTGGGAAAATCTCCATTTTTAATGATTAAATTAAATAATTCAGACAAGGTCGAACATAATGGGGTGCCGTCAAGCTTTATATGCTCATTGTGTATGTTATCATACGAGGCCGCTTTTCCAATTTTTAAGAGTGTTAATATACTTGCGTAAGGTATCATTTGTAAAATTAGGTTGTATATCTGGAACGCTAGGAATGCATTCGTTTCGTTCTTTGAAATTTGAGACCTCAGAGTCGATATATTTTTTAAAATCTGAGTCAAAATGCTGTGCATTAAGAGGTGAATATAAACCCTGATAGTAAGCGGTGAAAACTTCTGAGATCAAATTGGGGTCGCGAGAGAGGCCGTTTTCAGTTTCCAGTTGCGTGCATGTTGCGCGCGCGTTACCTCTACGCAATTTAACAAGTCTCCAGAATTGTCTAATATCACATTCCGCTGTCCTATTTAGTTCCGAGACAAAATTCAATTCAACTTTCTCAATTGACTGTTTTTGAATATTAACAAAATATCGCTTTGTCTGTTTGTAATTACGATACGACTCGTGGTGTATCCCGCGCGGGCGACCGTCTGCTATCCAGACCCGACGTGCACTACGCTGATTTACGTGGGCCTCTTTAACTTCACTATTCCAGTATGGTTTGGCGTGTCTATTATATTTGGCCCTAGGAAGAGAGTTGCTAGCAGCTGTTAATACAGAGTTTATAATATCACTGTACAATAAATTTACATCAGAATTTGATTTATTTTGTAATAAGTTAAACAGCTCTCGCTGATAACTATCTATGTGCTCTTGTGTGACTTTCTTCCATGCAAATTTTATTTTTCTACATTTGATAGATGTGAACTGTATAGGTACTCTAAGGCTCACTAATATTGGCATGTGATCAGACACAGAAAATAGATCATCATTTAAGATTTCTATTGAATTGATACGGTAAGAATCATGTTTATATAGGATAATATGGTCTAACATTTTCTCCATTGTAGAAAATGAGTATGAGGGACCTTTGCAACTAGGTAAATACATGATGTTAGATCATTTGATACCAGGAAATTTGAAAACTTCCTGTCTCTGAATGATCCTTTTGTTTTTACAGAATAAGGTATATGTTCTGCATTCATATCTCCTAGGAATATTACAGTACCCAAGTCTGAGTATGCACTGCACAACGCCTGAAGTGCGTTTAGATATTCAGTGTACATCGCATTTGGGTAGTTGGATGATGGTAAATAAATGCAAAAAGCAAAAATCTTTGAATTATTATTACATGATATTTCAATACCTAAAATACGATGATCACTTATTTCATCTACATTCCTAATAGTAAAGTTTAACGATGATTTATATAAAATTGAGACCCCGCCCTTACCGCAGCGTAGGGATCCATATAATTCGAAAGTAGGGTCGCACATAGTGAAGTGATAGTAATTTTCATTAACCGTATCCATAAAATATCTAGAGTGATAAATAGTTTATGCTCAGTAATGAAGATTAAATCTACATCCCAATTTTCTAGAAGTTTACATAGACTGGCTGCAGATGACATTATACCTCGTACATTCCATGTCACCATTGTCAATAAAGACGATGTTTCGGTAGCACAATTTACATTTTGTTTATTGTAATTGCACATGATTTGTTTTTTGTTTGTTTTATGTTTATTAATAGCAATAAGCATTTTGGCCGTAGCCGTTCCAGGCATAGTCATTGCTGGTCGTGTATTCGTCTTTCTCTCCCCGCTGTTTCGAATTAATGTGTTCATAACTGTCTCTCTGGCGAAATTGATTATGTCTGAAATTTGTCCTTGACACCCAACGACGACATGTCATAAAATTTGGCCAAAAATCTATCTCCTCTAGGAAATGACCTTGAAAATGGGGGACTGTTGTCTTCCCCGAGAGACCACCGGACCGACTAGAAAACAGAGATACGTCCAGCGGCGTGATTCCGCGGATATCAAGATATTTTCTAAGACCTGCTTCTGAAGATTCCGAATGTACGCCGCCTATGTAGTACGTTCTAGTTCGTCCGCGATAGTGGCCTTTGAAGACAGGTGCATTATTTGTTGGTATAGACTAATCCGTTTTGTTTCTTCCATTTGAAATAACAGTTTGTATTTTTTGTCCCGTGGAGTCTTTCATTTGTCTTGATATTTCACTATCGGCTTTTACTTCTGATATAACTGCCTGCGCATGTTTGGCACTATTAGAAGTGATTTTGTCATCCAATACACAATTTCTTGTAGATGTAGATGTAGATAGACCCATCTGTTCTGTCTGGAGATCTGAGGGCTTTTTATTTTCTATTTTAATTAGCTATTTATTGTTGTTGTTGTTAAGGGTGTCACTGGTTTTATCTGGATCATCACCCTTTTTACTGTCCATTTGTCGGGTCCATCTGTTTTTATTTCGGTCAAAATACATTGATGTTTTCTCAGGTTGACAACCTGGTTCTTCATTTTTGGATAAAGACTGTTTTACAGCTTCGGAGTATGTTTTCCAAGAAGGTACGTTTTTTTTATCTCTGAAGAGAGTTCTTCTTCGTCTTGAGTGATAGCCCTTATTTTATTTTGTAACGTTTTATTTTCAGAGGACATGGTGTTTATCTGTGACTGGAGCGCTTTTATTGTTTCAGAGTCGCGCCTTCTCTCGATATTGAATGTGTTGGCTATATCTCGAGCCGAGTCTTCTGTATTTGTTCTATTGTCGGCAACATCACTTTGGTTTACTTCAACAGGGGAACACTTAGATTTGCTGAAAATGTTCATGATTTCGCAATCATCCCCAAGTAAAAACATTTGCAGAATGTAGCAGTCGTCTGCCAATTTTGAGACAGACGGGTTCCTACGCGATCCCCTCCTCACTATCAATTTACCGGGAGGACAGTTTTTATATTATTTAGCTCGTCTAAGAAAAACATCTCTATATGCATTTATTTCACATTCAGAGTTCGCTGTGATACTGAGGAGCCTGTGTACATATGCATCTCGGGGAAAGTTGGTTAATTCTCTATCCAGTATGCAACAGGGCTGGGTCCCAGGGATTGGAGATGTGGTGTAATGCTCTCCTGTGTCAGGGGCTTCTTCATTCGTGTAGATACAGTTAGGAATTTGTGGTTGTGGATACGAATTGTCGGTCCCATAGTGTTTAGCAGTAGTCTGTTCCGGGCTGAGATATAGCCTGCTTGCTGTGTACATGATTGGTGAGCTCGTTTGTGTATCATGTGCGTCCGCCGGTACCATTCCGGTCGCCGCCTGCATTTCATTGTAGGTTAATGACCTATCGCAGCTGTTTTGAATACTGGAGTTTATGTAGTATGGCCGCAGGGACGGGCTCACTGACGTATCCATCTTACAGTGATCAATTTATTTAATATCGACCGCGCCTTGGATAGCGGTATTTCACAATGAATGCCGCTTGCACGTGCACGGGAGATTTCTGAGATTCGCTCACTCAGTTTATATATTGTAGACAAAGAAATTTAAAATCTTTGAGGAAAAAATGTCAAAATTTAGTGATTTTGCAAGTTCTTTTTTAAGGAAAATGTTTTTGAGAGTATTTGTTCTACTTAGCTGAGTTCCTTTGTGTACAATTCCGAATATTTACATCCCGTTGAACGCGTTAAATCCGTTTTCACCAGGATGAAAAATCATGATGTCTATCAACACCGTAACCGGAAGTACCATCATATACCATCATATATTTTATACATATTTTGCCATGGTCGAGGATAGAACAGTTTTTGACTAGACTCAACCACTATAGTGTGTTTAGTGTACTAATTTGTTCATATTGTTACAAGGATTCAAATGCATACTACGAAATAAAGCTTTAAAATGTATTAATAGCAAGACCCGTCTTTCATTAAGGTAAATTCCAGCTACATTTCAGACATCATGGCCTTTAATGGAGATAACCAAGTTCTCCTAATGATTCAGTAGGGTACCTTGGTTATCTTGGTAGAGGTTAAGTGGTCCAAGACGTAGCAGAACCATTACAGGGAGTTTACCTTAAGACAAATATTGGAATGGTTCTCTATTAGATACACAATTCTGGCAACGTCACTGCAGTTGTAAACATTCAATACTTCCAGATGACGGCAATGTAACCCTTCAGGAATACATAGATTTCAGTCACGCTCCTGTCGAGTGGGTAGCCCCAATGTTTAATGCAATCGACAAGGACCTAGATGGAGTTATCCCAAACAACTATTATCAGCAGTACTTTCATATCGTTGACAAAAATGGTAAGAAGTTTTGACAATTCAATTACTCCCCTGTAGTACTCACATTGCTCTAATGTAAAAAGAATGAACACTTTGCTCCTGTTTGATTTAGCTAAATACATGTGAAAGATGTAGACTCTTTCGTTGAGGGTACCGTTTAATAAATGTGTTTAGTTAACTCTTTTTATCTATTTTATGTAAGCTGTGAATTGTCAAGTTCAACTTGTGGTCTATTATAAAGTATGCAACTACACTTGATATGATTCTAAAACATTACATATAATAGTATCAACTTTTATATACATAGAACAATAAAATCAGATATAAAGTCGGAATTAAACAAACTCGCCTTGTTAATTACTTATTTCAACTGTTTTCTTTTAGGAGACGGTGGTATTTCTATGCACGAATATGAACAGTATTCAATAAGTGTAAGTAGACAATATATAACCATGGTAAAATATGAAACTATCTTTGGATGATATGCAGAGTATACAAGAGTATATGTAACCAAGTAAAGTCCTACTTCCTCGAACTTGAATTGAACTCATATGAATATCTATGGGAATTTCTAAGGGTGCCATCATTTTTTTTTCATCTGTGAGCCCTAAGCTGAAATCGGACTCGATACCTCATGTATGCAGCTTGAACTCTCTACCTTGTCGCCACAATATATATCCCCAGGACAAGGAAGTATTTACATGTACGATTTTATACCTCTACAGCATTTGAATACATTTACTAAAAACAATAGCAAGTTACCTACCCATAGGGGACATTATTTTATCAATGAAACTCTTTTAATGTTATACCTCAGTGCATGACAAACTATGTTTTTTCCAGTGACTTATCTATATCGCCTTACATTTATAAAATAGGTTACAAAGCATATTTTTTTTATAAACAATCAAATGGATCTCGGGTCATATTTACGAATCATTTTAAGTATTCCTTTTACCTCAGTCATAAAAAAAAAAATTGATAGCGAGTATTTCTGTTTTTGAATCAATACCTCAAATATCAATTAAATCAAAACAAGAATTAGTCCCTTCGTCCGATAAATTAATTATTCAGATCATGAGGTAAATATTTCAGCAGATGTTGGTTTTGATATTAGATTTTATTAGTGTTTAAGCCCTATCCCGTATCATGGCATAACGTGCAAGTTAAATGGAATTATTATTTATCCTAGCAATATACTACAATCAGCTATTGACAAATGATTTCTATGACGCTGAGAAAGGATTGAAAAACGGAAGGGTATCAAAAATGATATTTATGTGAAAATGTGGAAGTAGAATAGAGATAAGATGCTTCAATATCTAGATTTTGGTTGCAAAATACCACTATAACTTGTTGGTCTTTTGCCCACATTGCAAGGGCGATGTAATCTAGATACCTTGTATATTCTATTTTACTGACATATATTTCATTTATATAACTTGTAATACAATATTTCCAGTTCCTTGAATGTGTGTTCGGACACGGTCAACATGGACATGGCCACCACTGCGATCAGTAAACATCTCCAAGGGTCTGAGAGTCAACTTCGGGATTTAATCTTTGAGAATGGAATTACTAAATGTAAATGCATTTAATAAATTTCGAAAACAAGTTTGTTTTTCTTTCTGTTTTTTCAAATAAGGCTACGCTCTTCACCTTTACTCAATTTGTCTTGTATGATTGTTGGGTTTAAGAGTCGCTGCGCACATCCATTATTTCAGTGTTTTGAATAAAATGCCTGCATGAGACAAAGTACTGCAACACTGCAGTGCCACACCTAGTTACATTGTCTTGACATCGGACAAACAAGTCCATGCACTACCCTGCACATATATGCTGAGCATATATACGCGGACGGGCATCCCGTGACCCCCCCCCCCCGTTCCCAAGGCGAACGCTATAACCACTCGGACACAGGGGCCGGTCGTCCTATCCTCACAAAATAAATATATAAAACAAATACAATGATAGTGACGGCGTCTTGACAAAATATTATTTGTAGTCATCTATGCAACATTCTTCACATGCAATTTAATACACAACAGTTAAGTGTGCTTTTATATATTGTAATTTGTTGTCTCCAGAATATTTCAATTCATATTTCAACAATAATGACTACAAATGCGTACATTAAGTTAAAATAGTTTCGTTACGCAATCCATTGGATCATTAAATTAGATTAAACTCACATGAACGAATATAGTAATATCCAATTTATTTGTGATACTAGTTGTAAAAGACTTCGAAAAAACACATCCGTGTCTTTTTTTTTTAATTTAAGTTCATTGAAGTTTCTAATATTCCACTTAGTGAAACTGTTATTACCAAACAAAGCACCTTCATAAAAGACGTTAAAAAATAGGCAAAAAACAACAATTAGAAAACAACACACATTTCCCGAGCTATTCTATATTTCATTCACGTTTGTTTGTCGTTTTACAATATTTTACAACTTCTACTAAATCCCCTCGTCGGTTCCTTGGATAGACCATTTCTTGCGCATGGAAAGGCTATAAAAATCATCGCCCTTAACGAGGGATTCGAGCCACAAATTCGGATAAGCAGACTTGTACGTTACTACAAGACCATGGCGCTGTTCAATTATTTAATTTAGTTCAACACACTTATTTATTTGTACATTAATTTGGTTCATTCTTCATTAATATATATTTATTTTTTCAGCGTTATAGATGAATGAATTGGAGAAGGAATCTGTGACGGTTTGTTCGTATGATTCATCTGTTCTGTCAACTATCCATTGTAATTAGTTTCTTATAATCTTGGGTCCGTTTCACAGTTGTAATACCGTTTTTTCCCTTATGATTTATTTCTTCATAAGAAAGCACTTAGTTTGTATAAATGAAATTGATCTAGTTACTTACGTATTATACTGCAAATAAAAATGATAGGCACTTTATAGACTAAAATTCTTACGACTAAGTGAAACGGACCCAAAGTGTATATATTCAAATGTCCCGGTTGGCACGAATGACATTTGAACGTGTGTAATGCAAAACTTACATGTTTCGAACCCAACCCACCAACAGAAAAAACAGCTCCCCTTCTCCCCGAAAACACACATTAAAAAAAACACACCCCTTAAGAAAACAAAATAAAATAAAAACAAACACCATAATCAAAACAATTACAACAACATAGAAACTTTGAGACAATTAGATGGTCGTAATCATACAATTCACCCGAGATAAACAGATCTAAATTTGAGCCAACATTGAATAAATTGTTGGATCATATTTCCTTTTACAAATCGTTGGAATAGCTTAGATGTCCTATATTGGTAGTTCAAAACCGCAGGGTTTGTTCAGTATATACCACATACATGAACTTATGAGCATGTCATATTATTGTCGGTCTTATTAATAGAACAGGTTTAACATTTCAATTTTGAACTATCACTAAAGGCGTATCCAACTTTATCTTCATGTAATGTTAGTGTTTGACGTGACGTGAGGCGCGTGTTTCGTATATAGCCCTGACGTCTGTGAAACGGGGCAATAATTATGCATTAGTTTCATGACTGACTCCATGTCTACACCTACCGGAACAAATACGTACTTTAAGTGTTTTTCAGCTTTAATTAGAGAATGTTGAATGTCTGAACTGATTAAGTATAATACTGAAGTATATTTCATAAAATGCAGAAATTCGAATTTAACAATTGACTCTGATTGTATAAAACTGTTCCTTTTTGTCTTCTTTTAGCTCACCTGAGCACAACGTGCTCATGGTGAGCTTTTGTGATCGCCTTTTGTCCGGCGTCCGTCGTCCGTCCGTCCGTGCGTGCGTCTTGCGTCAACTTTTCCTTTAAACAACTTCTCCTCCTAAACCACTGGATGGATTTTGACCAAACTTCACAGGAATCATCCTTATCATGACCTCTATCAAAGTTGTTCAAATTATTTTGATTGGGTGAATAAGTAGGTCACAGGAGCTAAAAATAGATTTTTAAAATGCAATCTTAGAAAATCTTCTCCTGCAAAACTGTAAGGCCTAGAGCTTTAATAATTGGTATGTAGAATTGTCTTATGAACATCTACAAAAATTGTTCAGATCATGACCCTGGGGTCAAAATTGGCCCCGCCCCAGGGGTCATTTTATTTTTCATAGGTTTATATAGTGAAAAACTTTAAAAATCTTCTTCTATGAAACAATAAGGCCTAGAGCTAAGATATTTGGCGTGTAGCATTGTCTAGTGAATCTCTACAAAAGTTGTTCAAATTATGTCCCTTGGGTTAGAATTGGCCCTGCCCCGGGGGTCACTTGTTTTACATAGACTTATATAGGAAAAACTTTAAAAATCTTCTCCTATGAAACCATAAGGCCTAGAGCTAAGATATTTGGTATGTAGCATCATCTAATGGTTCATTACCAAGATTGTTCAAATCATAGCCCTATGGTGATAAATGACCCCGCACCAGGGGTTACTTGTTTTACATAGACTTATAAAGGAACATCTTAAAAATCTTCTTTTATGAATCCATAAGGCCTAGAGCTTAGAAAATTAGCTCACCTGAGCACAACGTGCTCATGGTGAGCTTTATGATTGTCTTTTGTCCGGCGTCTGTCGTCCGATCATCTGTCCGTGCGTGCGTCTTGCGTCAACTTTTTCCATTAAACAACATCTCCTCCTAATCCGCTGAAGGGATTTTGACAAAATTTCACAGGAATCATCCTTATGATGTCCTCTAACAAAATTGTACAAATTATTATGAGTGGTTGAAAAAGTAGGTCACAGGAACTAAAAATAGATTTTAAAATGCAATCTTAGAAAATCTTCTCCTGCAAAACTGTAAGGCCTACAGCGTGTAGAATTGTCTTATAAACCTTTACAAAAATTGTTCAAATCATGGCCCAAGGTCAAAATTTGCCCTGCCCCAGGGGTCACTTTATTTTACATAGGCTTATATAGGGAAAACCTAGAAAAATCTTCTCATCAGAAACCACATGGCCTGGTGTTAAGATATTGGGTATGTAGTATTGTCTGGTGGATCTCTACTTAAGTTGTTCAAATCATGGCCCTTGGGTGAAAATTGGCCCTGCCCTAGGGGTCACTTGATTTTACATAGGAAAAATAGAAAAATCATCTCCTGAAATACTGCAAGGCTTAGAGCTTGGATATTTGGTATGTAGAATTGTCTTGTGAACTACTACAAAAGTTGTTAAAATAATGACCTTACCAAAGTTTGTTTTTAATCATGGCCCTGTGTCAAAATTGTTCCCACTTTAAGTATGTTCATATTATAAACCATTGAAAGCAATATTTCTCAGGTGAGCGATTAAGGGCCATCATGGCCCTCTTGTTTCAAATTACCTCCACAAATAGTATGGATTTGTTGCATTTTCTTTTTCATATTTTTTTTCTTAACATATTAACCGTCTGTATTTCCCTGCCAAATATTTTCAAATACCTTACATTCGCCCTACTATATATATGTTAACTGACCAATTATTTATTCAAATAACCTCTACCACTGGCATGTTTTTTTTCTTCAATTAATCCATATATTTGCCGTCTGTATACCTCAAGAAAATACATTCATTATTATCACTATTCTATTTCTACAGGCCTGTAAACTTCACCGTCCAGCATTAATAAATTTAGAGTCAATTTGGTACTGTCAGCGTCATTAGACCTGTAAACTTCACCGCCCAGCATTAATAAATTTGGAGTCAATTTGGCACTGTCAGCGTCATTAGACCTGTAAACTTCACCGCCCAGCATTTATAAATTTGGAGTTAATTTGGCACTGTCAGCGTCATTAGACCTGTAAACTTCACCGCCCAGCATTAATAAATTTGGAGTTAATTTGGTACTGTCAGCGTCATTAGACATGTAAACTTCACCGCCCAGCATTAATAAATTTGGAGTTAATTTGGTACTGTCAGCGTCATTAGACCTGTAAACTTCACCGCCCAGCATTAATAAATTTGGAGTTAATTTGGTACTGTCAGCGTCATTAGACCTGTTAACTACTGCTTTGCAGCTTTTATTTAGATTTTAGATCTTTAATGCTAGATATGTCCCGATAATTGTTTAAGTTTAATATTTCCTTCCTGACAGACCATTATCCTTTAAAGTTCTAGTTAATTTTTTGTTTACTGTGTTTCAAAGAAAAATTTGCTCTTTCTGTGATTTCATTAGTATGAATATAAATCGGTGAAAACCTAATTTAGTTAACTCTTGCAGTAGTTTATTTTTGATCAGGTAAAGGGAATCCCTTTACTCATTAAGTAAAATTGTAACGACCTATAAATATTCATTTCCATCTTTTGTAACAGGAAAATGGTATAAGACGATAAGGAGGTACACCAGCTGAGAAATTATCCTCTGATATCAAACCAATAAAATCTTTGGTAAATGTGTAACTTCCAAATGATATTGTGAATGTAACACATAACACTGTCACGTTAAATTTCAGGAATACAGAGATGCATATAACTATCTTTTTTATTAAGCGTGATAAATGTCCTAAACGATACCATTGTTACTTTCTACGGAATTATATTGTATGCGATAATGCCGAACCGCAAGACTGAAACCACTTGATTGCACTACAGGAGGTACCAGGTAGTAGTTAGACCAATATAAGTGTCAGAATACTTAACTTTAATTGCATCTTTGCATATAAAGGTGACAAACCACTTTTTGTCATACAGACACCCATGTCTACCATTGTATTTGTTACGTATAAAAGCTGTCAATACTTTTATGACCGGTCCTGCTGGCCGAGGCATTAGACCATCCGCCTCGGGAACGGGAGTCTGTCGGTTCGAAACCCCATCTCAACAAAAGTCGTGAAATGTTATTGGTAGTTTGCTGCTTAGTGTTCAGCATATAAACAGTGTAGTTCCAGGACTGGTTTGCCCGGTGGCAGATTAACTGGACTGGGAATAGTATCATATCACACGTCTATGGAATAATCTGAAGTGTTGTAGCACCAGATCGGTCTCATACAGTCTCTAAATGACTAAAATACAGACAACCCAACAAACATTCAAGACAATTAGTGCTATGGTGTAGAATGTGGTCTTATGTGAGAAATAAAAACAAAAAGAAGCTTCTTTAAGAGTTTTATTATATATATATATATATATATATATATATATATATATATATAGTTAATGCATTCGCAAAGACGTAAACCCGAATTTGACTCTCCGATATTTATTGATCACAGTGGTGTCCATGGTTGACAATGTGAAACCTAAATAAACATTGATTAAAAACATATAACATGTATGCAAAATACTATGATTTTAATCAAAGAGGATATATCTTTCATGAGTAGTAGAGGATAGGCCATCTGTTGTATGTATGTCGCTTAAAAAATGTTGATAGGACTTTCGATAAATATAACAGGATATAGCCGTAAATTATGTTATATCGTTCCATTTGATTGTTCAAATAATTACCCAACATGTGCTTGTAGGTAGACACTTTTTATTTAGGGTGTAATATGGTACTGGACACTGATATTGTTTCAATAATAAGGTAACGTGCGCCTAGTATAACACAGTTAGCTGTTATTGTTTCTAGTAACCTGTAGCTATATGCCCATGTAATCGAAACATTTGATAATCGATAAAAGAATGTTATACGTACATGTATATTGAATGGTTTTCACTATGGCTTTATTCATTACATTATATATTATATTATCCACAGTATACTTACGCCTATTGAATACTGTTCATATTCGTGCAAAGATATACCACCGTCTCCTAAAAAAATGAATAGTACAGAAAAATAAACTTTGACGCAATTATACTTATACTGCAGTTTATGAGCCATTACAATTTGTAAAATAATCCTTATATATGCATTTAAATTTCATTAACATAAATGGGGAAAAAAAGACTACTCAAATTAAACATTCCAGTGCGCTGACTGTTTGCAAATTTCGCCGTAGCATCAATTTTCATTGTTTAAATTGATTAATTATAACTGACAAGCATTTGCAAATAGCAAGCCACACCTTCCACCCAATTAAAACTTTGGATAGGTTACGCGATAGGCTACTGTGGTTCATCAAGTTATGGTTAAATTCGCAGATCAATAAGAGGGGTTTTAAAATGTTTGCAAACGCACTGTATACTTAAATATCATGATATTTACCTATATAAAACCAATGCGCAATGGATAACCGTCCATCACTGCACATTTTGTATAAATATGATTTAACTCCACAACAGATTCCTTGCAATTTCGATTGATTTCAAATGTTTTCATTGACAGTGCTTTGAAAATGGTCAGAAAACGAATTAAAATGTTGCTAAAATTAGAGTTTATTAAAAAGTCGCTGTAAGTTGCCATTGAGTGCAAAATGCATACATGATGAAATATTTGTTGTTTATGGGGAAACAGATGGCGTTATGCTCAGTATATGGGTGGTTTACAAAATGAAGTCCCGGTAACAAAGAAACCCCTTATCCGGGAAGATCCAGGTCTGCATTTACCATATTAAACATTTATAGGATTACGTCCAATATTTAGAATGATGTGCCTTTCACTGTCAGACACAAATGACAAACTTGGGCTTAGTATCTGTTTACTTTTTTTTCTGAAGAAAGCTCTTAAGGCTATAAAGATTAGAAATCGCCGAGAACCCCATTAGCTCAACGAGGAGCAGAAACGTACTAGGATGAAATTGGCAGAGCAACTGTTTAAAAAGTACCCCAAATATGAATTAATAGGTTGAAATGATGTGTTTTGGCTAGGAGTAATATTTTGAAGATTAGTAGACAAGAAACACCAATATCTCGGAGAAAACATGTCATTTGAAAGAGTTTTGAATAACATCGTAGTTAGATACTAACCATCCTCTTTTCATTCCTGGATAGTATATGACTGTATCGTATCATGTATATCAAAATAATGAGATTCCCAAAATTTAAGAGCACATTGACGATAGAACTGTATACTATTCACTTAATAGAAAACTAATTAAAGTATCCATTAAAACACCTGCATAACAAAATTATTTTATATTGTTTGCATTGTACTCTATTTACTAAATAAAGTTAATAAAAAACATTTGAAAGAAGGACCCTAAACAAAAGAGAGTATATATTGCATATCTTTATGCTAATAAACAAACGCTTTTTTATATTAGAGCAAACTGGGCACGACAAGAAAGTAAATGAAGTTTAAAAACAACTTACCATTTTTGTCAATTATATGAAAGAACTGTTGATAATAGTTGTTTGGGATAACTCCATCCAGATCCTTGTCATATGCATTAAAAATTAGAGTTGCGGATTCGATAGGCACGTGATTGAAAGCCATGTATTCCTGAAGAGTTATCATCCCATCATCTGGAAGTATTGAAAGTCAGATTTTATTTTTTGTTTCAATGGAGAAATGATCCTCCCATCATTTTGAAAATAGAGATATCTTAATGAATGGTGGGGCTTTGCCATACATATATTATAAAGTTATAATTATTGTCAGAAACGTTTAAACTGTAATCTCTCTAGCTTTTCCTTCTGCATGGTTCTTATTTCTTTCTTTTTTTGGCAGATATAATGTCCGAATGCAAATTATCAAAATTATACTTTTAATACTGACACTGTGAAGCTGACAAAATATTGTAGCTTTCGGGTTCGTCCATTTATTTGCTTATTTTCAATTCCGTTGTGTGTCCAGAATTGTTGTTGATGTTGTGTTGGAGTGTATTATCGATGGGACAATATTCCAGTCATACAACGAGATCCATCTTATTAAAACATGGAGACATACATTGTGTGTACGTAGACTTACGGGTAGAACTATTGACCTACACAACCGACCTGGTAGGCTTTCTCTCTCGTAAAAACAGATGATTTTGCTAGGTTCGAACCTGAATTGATAATGTGTTTTATGCCAGTGATATAGCAATTTGTCCTCAATATACATTTGTCTCATTGCCTTTATATGGACCGACTGATATTCTAATAATTTATCATAGTGGTGAGTTTTATAATAGCAAAACACAAAAACAACAACAAAAACAAAACAAACAAACAAGTAAATAACTTATAATGGTCTAACACTATTCTGCAACAAATCGGTATAACGAATGTCATGATTAGGATCAGCATTAAATCTTGCTGGATTATGTGTTTTCTGTATTATGTTGCTCTCATTTTATTCATATGTTACATGATTGTTATAGTGTGTGATTCGTAGGTTTAAATATGTAGATGAGACAAGATAATTTCCTTATTCACAACTCCGAGATGGTAAACTTACGATTTCCGTCTTCCAAATCAACGATACTTCCGAATTCACCAAAAGATATTGACCCATCGTGGTTCTTGTCGAAGCCGGTGAAGAATCCACTTATGTAAGTCTTCATGTCGGCATGACTGGGTAATGGGTGTGTTGCGGCACTTGATTGTAAAAAGTTCAACATTACTAAGGAAATTCAACGTGAAGTTAAACGGGATCAAAGAAATACGTCATGTTAAAACATTGCATAAGAAGAAAACAGCGTAACATTAAACATTAAACGTGATCAAAGAAATACGTCATGTTAAAACATTGCATAAGAAGAAAACAGCGTAACATTAAACATTAAACGTGATCAAAGAAATACGTCATGTTAAAACATTGCATAAGAAGAAAACAGCGTAACATTAAACATGATCGAAGACATACAACGTCAAATTAACATAGCCAAAGAAACACTGCTTTTGTGGCAGAAATGATTTATTCTGGATTATATTTGGCTAAATATATTCTCTGTGATCTAATATTCCATATTATATAAACATATATATTAACTATGTTTGGTACAGTAGAGTAAATTCTTAGTATAGATATTTTGATAAATATTGATACACTGTGTATGTTGTCACAGCTTATCTATAACTGATAATTTACCCGTATCTTAAATTTATGAGTGTACTATACTAGCCATGTGTGGCATGGAATCCTCATGCATTTTTGTCCTGGGAGAGTATATAAGGCAGAGCAGAATGCTAGTCAGTGCTTTTCACGGACATTCACAAGGTAGATTTTACCTTTTGTCAGAATAAGCCTCTCTTTACTTTAAGGCAGTATAGGGGGATTATTTTATTTTGGCTGGGGATTTCTAAATTAAACCCAAAATTTATGATATGCATTTGTAAAACGCAACCTTCAAAATTATAAGGCTTTTTAAACATAATACAGTCCTACTCTAGAATAGTACACAGATTTGCCCAGTTTTACTTTGCTATTTAAACCCACTGACTTAAATGAATAGTACTGACAAAATAAAACGCTAAAGTTAAAAGACACTTGTATTTATTTCAATTCCAGTTCTGTATATAAATGGAATATTTGCAAACAAAATAAATTTGGGTTAGTAACCAGGAAATGTGAAGACTATGTAGTCAACGTTTAGACATACAAACACAGATCCTGTTACAGTTAAAGTGAACCTTAACCCCCCCCACCCCCGAAAAGAATACAATGTCAAGTATACATGACCAAAGGCATACAGTCTGAAAATACAATCAATATCAATCAGTTTCAAATTTGTATTCGATGGTGGGCAGTCTAATGCTCTGTAGAAATTAGAAAAAAAAATGAAGCACAATAAAATTGTTTCAAACAATTTAAGAAACAATAGAAGTAAAGAATTTCAATGTTTGACCAAACGGACTTCCAGTAGGTATTAACATGAAGTGTTTTGCTTACTATAATGATAATTCATAAAATGTAAATTAATTATGTGAGGAATTCATATTTATGCTGTGGTCTTCTCTGAGGACTTAAACTAGATCAAAGAAGGAAATTTCACATCCTTGAATTTGTGCCTTAATTGTTCGTTAAACTTTAAATGAGATAAATGAAAAATGATGTCATTCTTTAAGTGGTTAAAGTACAATTTGTATTTTCATGACCTCATCAGACGAAACAACTAAGTGGATTTATAATACTTGAAACGTTCTTATTAGTTGATGATAAACATATTTATAGATCTAAGACAGTAATAAGGGCCTACTTATAGAAAACAATAATATGACATGCATAAAATTCACCGGAAGACAGATATTAAGCGCATTTGTTGTTTCATTTGTAAACTATTACTCGCTGTCCATAAACTATATGGTTCGAATTGAAAATAAAAATGCTTGGCGCAAGTAATCGTTATTGTTTATAATTTTAAATTTAATAAAATTCATAAAATTGAATAAAAACATGAACGATAACATATTAACAATTTGTCACGCACGCCCTACAGCCTTGCCTTGACCTCGTAATGTGGAACCACCTTTGACTGACAGTTTCATCTGCTGTTTTACCACCACTGATTTTTGTTAGTATCGTCAGTGTTGCTGGGTAGCATTTATAAGTCTATATGGATTTCAAGCGGTTGGAAAATTATATACTTTATATCTAAATATTTCATTTCTCAAACAAATAATGTTAGTTATTAATGTACTTATTCATATTAACTTTGTCATTTACATGCACTTACATATTTTGTAAAATGATCGAATGTGTTTCTATCTAATGTAAGATTTAAAGGTATTGTTTACGGTTTTTGCGCCTGGTCTAGACACCAATTACAAAGTTGGTGTGATTTTCCATTGAAAGTAAAAAGCAAAGAGCATTATTATTTTGCTAACAAGACTTTGAGAGATAAGGTCATATGTAAAACTGAGGGGGTTAGCCTGAACCATTGGTGATCCATGTGAACTTAAAAGAAGTACCATTCAATCCAACTCATCATAAGGAACAGGAATATATATGGTTTAGGGGTGGGGATCTGAACAGGTTTTGAGATACAAGGCCATAAGTAAATCTGAGGGGGCGGGGCCTGACTCCCCAGGGATCCTCCATTTACAAAAATCAGGGAAGCCCCACTACTCATTGAGGACTATAAGTGTGTGAATGTTGAGTGTTTGTGTGAGTGTGTATTTATGTGTGTTTACTTTCTCCAATTTGCTCCGCTCTTTCGCAATGTTTTCATATATGAGTTGAACAAAATTACTTATAAGCCTTCTCCGTCGCATGTTTATATACATTTTATAGTAATGTATCCAGAGCTGACTGCCATGTTACAAGCCTCTATATATATTTATGATTTACTTCTAATATGTAATAACTTGTGTGTACATGCATATTGTATCCTCATGTGCTTAAAGCACAATGGAAATGAAATAAAAATAAACTATGTAAAGATAGGTCGAGCGGCCTCTGATATATAGCCCGTACAAAGTTGCCGGCGCGAGAAAAAAATAAGAAGAATAAGAAAAAGAAACGGAGTAAAATCAAGTGTTCCCTGAAGCTGGACCAATTTTGATCAAAGGGTCATGATTTCATGATTTGAAAAAAAAAAAAAAAATAAATGTAGAGGTCCACTAAGTAATGCTTCAATCCAAATGTCTTAACACAAGGCCTTGTGGATTTCAAAGATTTTCTTAAACCTGTATGTGTGTATGTAAAATCAAATGACTCCAGTGGAGGGGCAAATTTTGACCCTGGCGTCATGATTTGAAAAAGAAAATCGGTAGAGGTCCACTACACAATATCAAAAACCAAATATCTAAGCCCCAGACCATGCAGTTTTAGCTCCGGTGGCCCAGTTATGCAATGGACCGAAACCATTTGTATAACTCTTGTGGTACAGCTTCATGCAAGGAACAAAACGGCAAGTTTCATCACATTTGGCCCAGTGGTTTCGGAGAGGAGAAAAATGTTGTTTGAAACAATTGTGGACAACGGACACAGACGGATAACGAACAGCCATTGCTTTTAAAGACTCATATGGTGGACTAAAAGAAACATTGTTTTCGATTATGTTCCAGTAAATGTAGTAAATATATACCTGCACCATCCAACGTAGAGAAACAAGACGAGAAACTTCATATCTGGGTTGTTGATGTGGGCCTAGAATAGAAAATAATTTCAATTAGAAATTACATATGTATCACTAAGAAATTGCTTAACACGATGAACGCCATGCTACATACAACATAAGAAACACTTTTTAAATTTATTAAGCATATTTTAAGTGCATGAGTACAGCTACATTTTTTTCTCTTCTAAATGAACACTTTTAATAATGTTCCAGACCAAGACATATTAAAACAGAGAGGAGATATGTTTATAAAAATGCTTAAATTTGCTTAATTTCACACGAGAAGCTTTACTTTTTTATCATTATGATTAAATAAACTATTACATCACGGACCCCCCCCCCAAAAAAAAATAAAAAAAAAATTAATTCAGTACAAAATAGTTCAGTTCATGATATTTTATTGCCATTATTAGCAACTTTCCTTTCTATGGTGAATCAGGAATTCCTATTTAAGAGCATAAATACTTTTCTACTTATGTAGAGTGTTGTATGCATTACATGAAGTCAAAAATTGTACGATGACTTAAAAACTGAAAATCAAAAGATAAATTTACCTTCGCGTCTTAGATCTTAAACTGGTTGTAGGGATAAGGTCAGTGCCTTTTATATGGCACTGCGATGACGCAAATAGCACTGTACATTTGGTGTGGTGCACTTTTAGGTCAATAATCATATTAAAGGAACTGCCTTCCAGATGCTATCAAAATTACCGTAAAAAATATATACTCATTTTCGGACGTAAATGTTATTTATTTTGTTAGTAAGTCTACCAACAGCCAGAAAAATACTTATTTTCTTATTATAATCGAATAAAATCGTTTCCGATCTTACCCAATAAGGGAGTTTCCCGTTTATAAATAAAGCTTTGATTTCGTTATACGGGCACTTCACATAGATCACGTGATCGATAAATGCATTGTCAATGAGAGAAGGGATCGAATTTGAATTGGACGAAATGGTTTTGGGGTCAACGTCTTGATTTCCAATCATAAAGACATCAAAACGGATCAATGTCTACATATAGGTTAAATCTCTGTCGTCAAGTCGTTTTTAAGTATTAAGTTGTTATCGTCACACTGTGCAATGCCTCTGAGAAAGTCCCCAGTTTTGGAAAATACACTTACTTGTCTATCAACAATTAGCAACCAGACTGTCGCTGTCGGTTCCGATTGTGTTCTTTATGTCGCCCCATCGCGTAACTCGATCGCCGATAATTACAAGTTTTGATCTCTCGCATTTCTGTCTCGCAGCAAGTGTAATTTTAAAACTTACTGCGTTTGTAATGCAGTAAAATTTACATTAGAAAAAACTGCAAAAACGGCAATATCTCGGGATTTCTTGGGTAATGTAAGATATCAGTGATCAGATTTCAATGCCTCACATACATTTATAACATTGATTTTCTTGAAATTAGTTTTTCTCGTCATTTTAGCATCTGTGGGGCAGTCCCTTTAAGTCTTATCATTGGCCTTACGAAGGTTAGCTTTGCAAAATGAATACTAAGGTAAATATATAATGTGTGTGTGTGTTTCTACGTCAAGCGAAGAGTATCTTTCAGTATTGGACAGACATAAGCGCAACAGGGGCATACATGTATGACACAATGCTCACTTGAGGATACTTGAGATTTGTCGCGGCAATACTATTTTCATTCTCAATGGTGTATATTCAGCTTCTACTGTACTTTTCACGTTCCCCAGGGATCACAGGTTTCTTTTGTAACATGTCTGATAACCTCAACAATGTGTGCCGGATATGTCTGCACTTTATTTAACACATTCGTAACTTCTTATGAAAGACTATTAGGATCACCAATAAAAATATGATAGTAAGTCGTTATAATGCTAGATAAAGGTGCTTTTTACACTAATAAACTCAATATAACACAGTAACGCGCCATTACACATGGAAAGGCATTATAACTCGAACCAAAGACGTTATTATGCGGAGAAAGGCATAATTCCTTATTAAAAGGTCAATTTTACTTGCACCAAAGGCGTTTTAATGCTGAACGGAGGCGTAATAACGCGAAAAAAGGCACAATGATTCGAAGTTGAAATTCTGCTTTACGCAAGGTTTAACACCGTTGTTTTTGGTTTTAATCAGTGCAAAAAATATATCAAAAGTCTCGAATGATTAAAATAAATGTATATTCTTTTTAAGCTTTTAAATATCTTTTCGTTCCTAGATAATTATGTCACTGACTCTAAATATCAATCCAAATAGTTGAAACTTATTTATTTCTCATAACATATCATGAAAATGCAATATGAGGTGAGATAATATACAATTTGAGAATCGAATTGGACTGAAAGCTCAAATTTATTTATAGTCCTCTCCAATATGTAATATCTTGCTGTGGTCACCGGTAAATATCACAGTTTTGTCAACACTCAAGATTTGACAAGGTCATGTAATCGGATTAAAGATTTTATTAAAAAGAAAAAAAAAAACAGTGTTATATAATAGAACGATTGGAAATTAAGAGAGAGAGAGAGAGAGAGAGAGAGAGAGTTACAATCGATTGAGGGGATGTTTACAAGAAAGGGTGAATATATTTCACAAATTAAACTATAACAAATCTGTTCAGTTAATTCAACACCACAAATCTAATTGAATAGCGTGCTATTCAGGAAATAACATTTTACTATTTTTGATAAATCTTTGAACTGACTCAAATATCGCATTATTTTCTTGGATTGTGAGGTTAGGATGACCATATAGTAGGGTTTCGAACGAGGTGTCGGTTGGGATATCATTCAACATAATGTTTCTACTTTCATTACTTGTACTCAAGTAGAAAATGAAATGAGGTTTCAATCGTATCACATATACAAAGAGGAGAATCTACAACATTTCGGAGAAATAGATGATGATCGAGACCACTGCAATTTGTACGAATGCAAGTGAAGTATCTGGGGGTATCTGTCCCCATGATAATAATAGAGTGATGGCTTACTAATATTTTATTAGCGAAAGTTTAAATGATAAATTTGGAATTTTTTATTCTGGTGTTAAATCATTTTTCATTTTGTATAGCATAATTAGTTTATGTTTTAATCTTCTACTTTCCAAGGATCCCCATTTAACTTCGTTATACAGATCTCTATTGAAATATGTTTAGTGGCACCAGAGACAATTCTCGCTGCTTCATGCATTTCCTATCCAAAACAAATTTTAACTTCTCATTATGTTAATTTGTTTCCAAGTTTATCGGCAATATAATCAATATGATCATGCCATGAACAGTCATAAGAAAAGAGAAGGCCTAAATTATTGTGTATATTGACTTCCTTTATTGGTATATTACGCATATATAGGGGGTCATGAGTGGTTCGGATAAGTTTTCAAGAAATAAGAGTTTCTGATTCTGAGGGATTAAAATTAACAAGCAATATATCGGCCCAGTTGGATATCTTGTCAGAGTCAGTCCTTACATTATGTTAAGCGACTTGTGGGTTTTGTACAATTACATAAAGACTAGTGTCATCATCAACGAAGTGGATGTCACTATTTATTTCGGATGTAATATGATTAATAAATATTAAAAAGGAAGAGGGCCAAGTACGGATCCCTGTGGCACACCGGCAATAACATTAGCCCAGTCTGATTCAACTCCAGGAATTACAACACGTTGTTTACGGTTAAGTAGATAACTTGTAAACCAAGAATGAAGATGACCTGTTATACCGGCGCCTTTTAACTTTTGAAGTAGACCTCTTTGCCAAACCTAATCAAAGGATTTACTTATATATATATATATATATATATATATAAACAGTTCGGACTTCTAGGCCCTCCTCTAAAGCTTTGCAAAAGGTGTGATACAGAAAAACTAAATGGTTAATTGTTGAGTCCCCCGGAAGAAAACCGGACTGTGAGGTAGACAGAAATTCAATATCATTGAGATGGTTAAAACCATGCTTAAATATAAGTCGCTCAAGCAATTTTTCTATGGTATTTAAAAGCGAAATAGGTATGTAATTGTTTGGTTTAGAGGTATCACCATTTTGAAGAAATCGAAAAGAATCGAATTCTAAGTCACTAGATTTGTCGATAAAGCACAAAATATCAAATTCATGGAGTTCCGAGCCTATAATATCAATTTTATTTGCTATACTTTTAACGTTATAATGAATAATAGTTAAATGTTTAGATGTATTGGACAAGTGGCATGGTATCACGCCTATTCATAATATATCACAAAATTGCTCACTCTCTCCTTATCTACACTAACTCACATGCACGACAAAATATATCATGGATTTAACTTCACTTGAAGAAGGCATATGCAGGATGGAGGATAGATTTTATGTTATATCGATACATTAACTGTCTCCGGAAATTGTAAATTGTATAAAATTAGCATGTACAAATAGATGATTTCAATTCAATAAAATTTCCCAAACATCTTTCAGGCAGACAATACCTTGAACTCAGTTAATGACACTCTTATGTTTACAAAAAAGACATCATATACTATAAATACTCCGACTAAAGTTTTGTCTATAGCATTCGTTGTATTCAAAATAACAGATTTTTGGTTTTCTAAAGCTTTCAACGAAAACTGGTTTCACAGAGTTGATTATGCGTCAAAATCATTCAAACAGACAACAGATTGAGCCAATGAACAGTTTTAATATTAATTCGGCATATGTTTTGGAAAATATATCTTCTCTACAAGTTTTAAATCAGAGTACTTACAAGTTTCGTTAAGTGTATTAGCATGATTCTATTTCAAAAATATATTTAGTTAAGTTTTAATGTTAAATTTATTTATCAAAGTGTCTGTTGGAAAGCAAATTACAAATTATACTTATCCCTTGTCGACGATTCCTGTGTTGGTGTGGTGGCAGGTATTCCCGTCATTCTATGCTACAAAATAGCAAATCTCCACGCAGTTATCCCCCCTTCATTCTTCGGCATAGATTTCTGCCACTATGAGTTTTCTCTCATTTATATAATATTGATTATGATGAATAAATAAAAAATGATAATAAATAGAAAAATTAAAAAAAAAAAATGAAAATAACCGTTATTTTTTATTTTTTCAAATTCTTTTGATTTTATAGCAAGTGGCATTTTTCTTAGTATATTTTTCTTAAATAAATGTCAGTTATTGCCTTGTGGTAAAAAAAATAATCTGTTTAGAAAATAACTTTTTCTGTGCATGAAGATTTATAAATAATAAACCTTCGCCATTTTGTAAGCCAACCATCATCACGTGACATTTGTTACGGCAGTGATTCTTTTTTTCTAAATGAGCTTGCAAGGGAGATCACTGTGTGGACTTTGTAAAATAGCAGTATTAGGGGCAGATAACCAGACTTTTGCCATTTGTCTGGTTCCCAATTTCTAGAAAAATAATGCCAGGGGCAGGTAAGCTAAGCTATTTACCGACAGTCTGTTCCCGTCATTCTGTGCTACGTAACAGCCGTGTTACAGTAGGGGCAGGTAACCAGACTATTTGCCATATTGTCTGGTTCCCGTCGTACTATGCTACAAAATAGTAAAGTCAGGGGCAGGTTACCCGGATTATTTGCCCGATTATGTCGAAAGGTAACTGCCTGCAGGAAATTAATTCGCCCTCCTTTCCTGAAACTTTTCCAAAGTTTTATACTGAACTCTATTCAGAACACCGTGTACAATACTTACAAATATTGTAGACAGCCATTTCGCTGATCGCATGCACACAATAATATAACACCTTTAAATGTAGAAGAGTACATGCGTTTTCCTGTTATCCTTGAACATGTCAACACGTGTGTGGCAAACGCTTATTATTTACATATCGTCAGCTATTAATGAATCTATATTAGTATGCGTTACAAAGGACAACGATTAAATGAATTATTGTATAAATCAAACAAACAAGAAAAAGACAAATTCACTAAATTAAGACAAAATGTGATTAATACACTGGCAGTCTACTTTGTCTTCGTAAAATGTGAATGTAAAACGGGACGAGAGGGGAAGAACGTGATTCCTATATAACCACCACTTCTGTGAGACGGGGTGTAATAACTAATTTTCTAATTTAGTCACAGTGACATTGATAATTTTCCAAATGATAGCCAAAATTTCAATGCTTTGCCTGCAATCTATAAAATAATTCTAACGTGTGTACACTTTCATTTAGAATTTTTGATAGCGACCCGACTGACCAATCGTCCTCTTCGACGTAATAGTTTATTGCCAGCGGAAATTACTGAGCGGAGACAAAAGAAAAAAACATGGCGCATCATGCACCCATAGAGCAAAGAGCCGTTTGAAATAACTGCAATATGAATCATTAAAGCTCTTCTCTGACATATTTCCATTCATTTTATTATCTATCGAGAACCAAAATTGCAAAATTCACGCTGTTTGCCTGCTAATTTCAGGCTTCTAGACTGAAAGACTGTTGTGCCAACATCACGCTGCCTGGCAGCTGGACTGCCGTCTTCACGCATATGATGTTGTCATCATTCCTGTATGCATACACAACCCATTCACATATCTTATTATAATTCAGGATAAAGCACATTTTTGTTTTCAAATATAGATCTAAGTCCTAAATTTTGACCAATAGAAAGATATTTTGTAATGGATCTATGATAAGGTAATGCACCACGTAAGGTTATAAAATGACACTGGCTATTTCGTAATCAGGAATGCTTAAGGTACATGCCCTTTTATGTCTTTATGTGATAACTAATCACCCACTTCTTGATCTCATTTCTTCCCTGATTTGTCCTTAATTCTGTCCGCAAACAAAATGTCAATAAATGTAGACCTCTTAACTACAAGTAATGTTTAACTGTTGATCAGTTTGAAATGCAGTAGTTTAAATAACAAGTAATGTCTCGGCGGTGATGGGGATGAAAGTATTGGAGAATGAAAAGCGCCCCATCTATCTCAGCGAAGTAAACATAACTGTAATCAATCGCCATATAACCGTCTTTCAGTCATACGGAGACGCTAAAACAGACGGTCATATACTACAGATGATTCTATCGCTCGGCCCGAAACACGTCGCAATATATATGTATATCTATGAGAAGTAATCCGATAAAAACAACTGCATGTATATTTTATCTTAAAAACTGTTATACTGTATTAAGGTTTCGTGAGTACAGAGGATATATTTCAGCTTGTTGTCAACAACAACAACAACAACAACATGTGCGTGAGTTAAGCATTTTCTACCAATGAAAATCGTTCAGATTTTTCATTTGGTCTGATCTTGCGTTATTATTCGTGAAAAGGTCAAAAGTGCGATAAACAGCTACGCGGAAATAATAATAGAGTTAAATGGAATCTTCTCTTGAAGAAATATAGGTACAACTTTCTCCAACTCATGCTGTAGTATACTGCAGTACAAGAAGACCACAGGCATTTCGCCGCGAAGAGCAATATTTCGTTGAAATATACCAAAGCCACATAGTTTTTTACTAATATCTAAGGAATTCAATTCAATTCAAATTTTATTTATTGTCGTAGACATATTTACATAACAGAAAAAACATTAGCTATGAATAGCTATTTACCGACAATCAATAAATACACAAAACATTTACACATAAAGCGTACACAAACATTTTAAAATGGACATATTTGACGTTAATTTATAAAACTTATAGTAGTAGATAGTTGATAGTTACCATTATTTAATATTGGTGTTAATATTCATTATCTACATCACTAAAATTAAACTCTTATAACAACGTATATAAAACTTCAGATATCAGGGTTTGAAATACCTGTGTCGTGTGAATTGTGTCGTTTTGATTTTTCTTGCACTCGCATGGTTTGGAGCAGACTCTGACCTGACACGATTACAGAAGTCTTAAGAATGAATAAATGAAAAAAAAAATCTTTAAAGCAGAAATAAAGCGGAATGTTAACTGTAAGTACATCTATATATATATATATATATAAAGGCGGCTTGTGGTAGGTCGGTGGTTCTACCCGGATGTCTCCGTGCATTCGGGGTCTTCCTCCACCTGTAATTAGCTGGTCGTCGCAATATGACTGAAGTACTGTCGAAGCGACGGTAAACTCAAATAGTCAAGTCAAGTCATATATATAAAGGCACAAGTTCCCAATTTGAATTGAGATCGATCTGGTTGGACAATATATTTTGATTTAAAAAAAGAAATCGTAACGTTGTCGCAACAGGCCTCGTGGTTCAGTAATAATGGCTCTGGCTTGAAATCGAGCTCTGAGAAAATTGGGAACCTATATAAATTTCATATTTTGAGCAATGCTTTAGGTCCGTCATTCTAACAAATTGGCAAAAGGTTAGAGCCCAATAAAATATGGAAGTTGATAAAAGCTTCAGTATGGCTCCTGCATTCAAAATCGTTTAATTACGTCTGAAATGAATGCCCAGTGAAATATATAGCTAGTAGTACTTCAAAGGAGTATTGTGCTTGCAGATTTTAAAACACATATTGTCTATTGTATGTAAATAAGGGACCTAAATAGTACTTCATTCATCTTCAGAGGTACTAGGCGTCATTGTAAGGACAAAAATTAGAGCTGACCTATTTTGTCTGATAAGACTTTGACGCGTTTGACATATATAACAAGTCAAGCAATATTTCGTCATATTCGACATCGGCGGAAAGAAAGTGAGAATAAGTTGTTTCTATACAGCCTGAATTTGTTTATATATAAAATACTTATTATCATGTTTTTAATACACTTTATAATCCTCGTCAGGTGTAAAAGAGCAAGTGTGTCAATTTTCTTACAGAATAACATTGTGTGCAGTCTAAAAACATATCCCGCAGTATTAACTTATTTATTTATTTATTTATTTATTTATTTATTTATTTATCTTTTATTTGTTTGTTAAGGCTTAACGTCCCACCAACAACTTTTGTTGACATGAGGCAGAGAAAGTGCTGCCTTGCTGCGATATCACGCCGTAGACAAGTGGCACAATACCACGCCCAGTCGTATTATTCTGACACTGATTGAACCAATTCTTGAGTTACCCTTTAGTCTGAACGCCTCGCACAAGCCAAATACACCAGTACCGTTATTTTATCAATTTTGGTATGTCACGGTCGGGGATTGACTAACGACCTGCCAGTTTCGGGGCGGGCGCTCTAACCACTCGTCCAGTGGGACCAGTAATTTACCACAATCTTGATGTTATCAGTTTTGACTTCTATATACATTAATAATAAATAAAGATTATGTTATGTTATTAAAGCTGATCACGAAGTTATACATTTCCCAATCGTTATGCTATTTAATATACTATCCTTTGTTTTAATGTTGCATAATTAACTTTCTTCTTATTTTGACAAATACATTATATAAATTATGTGGTTTTATTATATAAAATGCTATTTGGCATTCAGCCACTTCTTCTTGCATGCGCGGATCCAAAAGAGGAAAAGGGGGTCTGGACCCCCCATCCTGAGATTAGGCTATTATGCCCAAATTATGCATAAAAGAGGGGGTATGACCCCCCATCTCTGGGTTAAGAGGCCTCTCCTCCCCTTGGAGTTGGCTGTGAAGTTTAAAATTCCAGTATTATAGTGTTTTGACATCCAATTACGGCCTGACAACCCCCCTACACACGTAGGTGCATTAACTGGACACGTAATTATGTAATTATCCCTGTCGGACCCCCCAACCCCCACCCCTTTGAGACAAATTGCTTGAATCGCGCATGTCTTGTGTTAAGAATGTTCACTGTTTATTGAAAAAATGTAAAGAAAAATTTTTTTAAACACTGGCTAGAATTTCACCAGGTAATCATTATAATTGAAAATAGAACTGCTGTCCCATTGATCAGTGAGTGATATAGTTTGGATATTTGACATTTAGACATTCCTGAAGATGGTACGGGTTCGATTCCAAGCCGGGGAATATTTATTTAAATTATTTTTAATTTTTTTATTTGCAATATTAAATATATATTTTTGTAATTTTGAATATCATAAATTGATCTATATTAAGTACACATGTATATAAAATTAAATGAAAAAAATACAAACCTTACATAAACTGAAGCAGCTCTTTCGCAGACTAAGAATTTGGATTTTACCTGCATGTGTGCATTACGTTTATCAATGCCCAATTAATGACGCATGGTCACCCAATGCAACCATCCGTGATTGTAAAAAAAAAAAAAGAAATGGATGGTTTCCCCATCACAGGCAATACCGTCACAGACGGTATTGAAACTATATTTAGAATTATAAAACCTATATTTTTAAAATAATATTCACCCCTAATAAGTTAGCTTTAAACTCGGCTAACTCATCGATCAACATAACTTGTCTCGGGTGAGAGATAGAGAGGGAGATAAAGAGAGAGATAGAGGGAGAGGTGAGAAAGAGAGAGAGGACGAGTGAGGGAGAGAGATGCATATTTAAAGATACATTTAGGATAAATCGATACTGCAATGTAAGAAGTACAGAAACTGTAACCAGGCAAGATAATTTTAACGAGATAAATAATATCACAAGCTATGTAAGTGATGACTTCCTAGGCTCATGGTAATCTATAGTAGATCAAGCACTGTTAGTTTCATATGCAAAGAGTCTGCATGGGACAATCATGAATGAGCAGTGTGTCAAAGGTCGTAGCTAACGAATGGGATGAGGCTAAATGTTGGTATACATTTAGGCAAGAGGGATAGTTCGTTATGTCAAGAGGTACGAAAGGTCGGGGGTGGGGACCAAACGGATTGTTACCTTCTGACGCACAATAAGATAAATAGTAAAAATCAAGTAAGGTATTATAATTTCCGATGACGAAATCCGTAAGAGTACAGTCAGTTAAAAAGCTGACTGGTCATATGCAGGAGCATAAATTTAGACCGACACACAGGTTGTCTGCACTCCATCCCATTTGTTGCTCGATTGAACTTATGCTCCAACTGATAACCACACGTGCAAATGAGGCAGTTTATAGGTAATTCACGTTAACTACATACAGTATTAAAACTAAACATTGATCTTCAGTTACATGTCAGTAAGGTAAATTTACACATTATTTTTTCCTAACACATCATATAATAAACAAACAACCATGTATCGCTACCCGCACAATTTGGTAGTTTAATAGGCATACACATACTGTCCATTAACCAGACCAACAAAGTCGTAAAAATGGTACTGTTGTAGCTCCCTTGTTTGGCGCTATGCATATAAGGGTAGTTGCAAGACTGGTTGGCCCGGTGTCAGGATAATGTGACTGGGTATGGTATCATGCCACATGTCAACGATGTGATACATCAGTGTGGCAGCACTTTATCTGTCTCAGCAGACATCGTCTCCAAATGACTGAAATACTGTCGGTGGGACGTTAAACCAACCAAACAAACAAACATTCCGTATAAAACATTATCAATCACTTGCTAAACTATACAACAATCACGGAGTACATATTCAATACCCCAAGCAATTCCATAGAAAAGTATGGCTTAATGAATATTGTCTCCATCACAACCATAACTATATACCGATTCGTACATATACAAACAAAATTGAGAGTAGTTTTAATTGGACGCATAATTAAATATTATGACTTAATAAAACTATATATAGTAATGAGTATCGCCGAAAATATCTAAAATTAGATTTCAACCAATATCGGAATTCAATTAACAATCCTGCTAATGGAGGACAATCCCAGAACATGGAAATACGGTTCAAAATATCGACTGTATGAAATTAGTCATGAACTTATCAAAATTATCTAGCAGAAGATTTGTAAATGAATTAATAAAAATAAGTTCATTCCCCAAAACCTATCAAATATGAGTTGATCAAGTTGTTTATACCGGCAGCACGACGCTTTTTGCAGAATATCCTATTTGAATCTGAGTTGAATTTAACCATCTGAACTGAGTAAGCCATACACTTTGAAAACCCCTTAATTTAGCAGTACAATTAAGAAATTTTCCTCGTTTGATTCTCATTATTGTTGTCAGTATCAGATTAACTCCAAAATCGAATAGAGAACTTTGCGATATTGTATAAGACAATAAAAAGAGAATTTGTTTAGAAAGCCTTTTTTCTCTTGTATTTCTGGTCCATCAAAGGAGGTCGTCCTGTCCATTCTGAGGTGCGTCTTCTTCATAATTGATAATTTTGGATACGATGGTGACTTGAACATATACACACTTAATTAGAAGCAATAGTGATACTTGTAATATGTACAGATAATTTTGTTAATTAATATTTTTGACTCTGAATGATTATACAACATTCAGTCTGCAGGTAGATTATCTTTATTGAGCGGCCCCCATTTTATGTGGAACTCCAACCCTTTCTGTCAACTGTCGCGTCAACAGTCGATACAGGCGGAGCATTGCGGCTCGAGCAATGCATCAAGTCACTGAAGCTAGACGATGTACACGGGGTACTCACACAGGTATTGACATTTCTTAGGTAAAAATCTTAATGGGACGTCAGTATTTGAACTTTCGGTGTATGACTGAAAAACTGAACGAACCATTTACATACGGTGTTACAAATCTGGCTGCACATAGCTGGTTCTTGGACGTACATTGCGGTCTTCAGTTCTCAAACTAAAACTAAGTAAGGTAATAAAATTCTTATGAAAGGAATATTGAAATTTGCTTTTTGACTTTTCCAATTTGCAAATTGTTGTCTGTGATAAAACACAGTTTCTTTTATAATATAGGTAATTAATTCAAAGAGAATTTGTCTTAATAGACACTTTGAACCATAAGGAAATTAATTTAGGATAAGGTCTTAAAGCACATGATATATTTGCACAAATTTGATCTTTATAAGTCTACTATATAACTTCCATTTGATCTCCTAAGGCCAAAAAGTCTTGACACTGTTCTACCAGTCTTCAAATCTATGTCTAGGTGTAATGTCTTTCAAACATTTTTTTTAAATTTTAGATATAAAATAAAAAATATGGAGTAAAATTATTTTGATTTTTTTTTTATGAATTTAATTTTTAAAAAATTTGTGTAATTTCCGGTTTAAAGGTGTAAATTTTCAGATAGATAAAATATTTCGATGTAATTTGCAAGGTGTATGAGAGAATTTGATGTTATTTGAAGTGTGTATTAAAGATTTTGATGTTATTTTTCAGTCGCATGAAAATTCGATGTAATTTGTAAGGTGTATGAAAGATTTTGATGTTATTTGAAGTGTGTATGAAAGATATTGGCGCATAAGATTTCGATGTAATCTGTAAGGTGCATGAAAGACTTCGATATTTTTTTAAGTGTGTATGAAAGACTTCAATGTTATTTACCAGACGCATGAGAAGATTTCGATGTAATCATGCGTGTGAAAATAAGATTGTAATCCGCCATGCAGGGAGGAGTGAATACATTGAAGGCATTGTATTTTGTGTAAAGTTAGCTTTGAAGAGGATCATCAGATGGACCCTGCATAGAAAATTTTATCTTGCTGTCTTGCATTTTTTTTCTTATTTTCATATGAAGTTCTTTGTTATTCATGTATATGTGATTTTGTGCCCTACTCATTCTGATATTTTTTTAAAATTATTTTCAGGCACAATTTTCAATATTTGAGCATAGGTTGAAGACTATAATAGATCATTTTTCAGTAAACAAGAAAAATACGTTCAAAGATGATCAAAAGCAGACTTAATGCGGATATATTTGTTTGGTGATAAAACAGGCTGCACTGTACTGCCGTCATGTGCGTCCAGAAATTGGCTATGTACGCCCAGATATGTGGAACAGGACATACGTGGTACATCATTCTTTTCTTTCATACGCTGACAGTGAATATACCAGACTTCCTGTGGTGCTAATTAGAAGTACATTGCTGTGTAATTAGTATATGTATGCCAATTGAACAGGTTGTAGCTACATATTGGAAATAAAATCGCTTTCATATCATTACTTACATGAAAAAAAGATATTAAAAAGAATGGATATAGGCACTGGGTTCGATGGAAATTAAACTTGAGTTTCAACCAAGAGGCATTGCAAAGTCCTTGCTAATTTTCGTCCCAACCAAATAAGTTCAGTAATTTGCTATTACGTTGTATGCAGTTAACACGTTCACTAGTGTCATCACTTGTTGGGTCCAACTTAGCTTCACCTTCTGCAGCCAATAAATAATTTTAATAAAATTCACACATTAATAATCAAATCTGATAAAGTTAGGAGTCTAGAAGATGGAATAATTCAATACAGTGCTTTTTTTGTTCAGGGTAAATACTTTCAAATTTCTTTTGAAAGTATTATTGAGCCCTGGTTCATTTTATAGATTCATGATGTTATTTATATATTCCTGAAGGTCAATGAACCAAGGCGACGAAAAATGTTTTGTTGGCAGGCTAATTCGTATATGCATAGATGGGCTATATTTAAATAACTGTGTGTATATCAATATGACTCATATTATCATTATTCAAATATACCCACTATATCAAAATGCTAAAGCCTTACAATGAACAAAACTATTTTAACCCCAAATATTTCAACCGTCTTTATACTTGAATTTTCAAATGAATTTAAAATGATTCCATTATAAGTAATTAAAAATGATAATTAAATTTTAAAATTCACATCAGTTCAGCTATTATATATATTTTTGAAGTGTATATTAATACTAAATTTTCGACGATTATCTAAAATACTACCTCTAGTTACGCAACGTAAAATGAAATTTAGAAAGACAATAACAACTAAAATATAATTAGCTTAAGACACATACATATTATATTAATATAAGTAAACGTAAATCCTCATACACTTGTAACCCTAACGAAACTACATTTTGGATAACATATGGGTTAACAACTATTTGTATTTCAACATAGTTTTTATATCCCTGCTGTATTCAGAGGTGACTCATAGGGATCACTTTTCCCTTCGTCTGTCTGTCCGTATGTCTGTCCATCACACTTTTTCCGTCACGCTTCAGCAGGTAACACGTGTTCCAAAGAACACTCTTTTGACATTAATATAGTATAACAGTAATGCAATATTCACATATAAGTTAAAATTGTCTTGTGCAAAAGCCTTATAAGCATGAACTAAATTAAGGATAACATATTGGTTCTAAATAATTAATTTTCTTTTCAACATTTAATTTTGAAGTTAAACATTATTGACATAAATATAATTGAGTGCCTTCAAGAGTTTTACCTTTCACCGCATGGGATCGAATCCCGGCAGTGTCATTCGGATTTTATGTGTGGAAGCCTTCCAGCTGGCTCGGTGGTTCTAATCGGATGCCTCCGTGTATTCGAGGTCTTCCTCCATCTGTAATTAGCTGGACGTTGCTATATGACTGAAATATCGTCGAAGCGACAGTAAACTCAAATAGTCTAGTCAAGTCTAGGCAAAAGTTTTACCGACAAATATACTTAATATTTTTTTTTTTTTTACAATAGAAAGTTAAACATATTTGTATTTGGATTTAAGGTCAAAATATCATTTACAGTCCAGGACAAATTGGTATCTATCTTCTAATGGATTACAAGAATATTCTATCTATGAATGGGACTGGATAAGGTTAAGTCCATTTGCCAGTTTCATCATATAATCTATGCGATGTTACTCTTAATATGGTAGAGAACTATCTAAATTTTGTAATATGTCAGTTATCAAGATCAGACTGAATTTTGAAATATGTGTGTTCATATAGATTCGGGGTAAATGCGCCCTACTAGAATCCTATATCCTACCATTCCCCTTGAATAAATCGATCCCGTAGTCTTGTGCACATTTAATGAAAGCAACTCAATATGTTCAATTTCTTGAAAAAGCCAAGCATCATAAAAGCTAAGACTACATAATAAGTGTTTCATACCAACTTTTTACCTATATGTACATTACTATCAGATAAACTTTCTTGTTAAATAAGTTATCATCTTTAATTAGCTGGACGTCGCTATATGACTGAAATACTGTCGAAGCGACGGTAAACTCAAATAGTCAAGTCAAGTCTTTTACCAAGTATTTATTGATATTATTATGTATACATTGAATAATTTGTCCTCCCCAAAACGCCATAAATAGTATTTCTTTTTATGGACAGTAATTAATTTAATTAATTAATAACTGATCTTGCTTTTCCTATGGTCTGACAGTGGAGAAAATTAAGCAAAGTCCCCCCACCCCCACTCATAAAAAGCCTTTCAAGATACTGCTAACCGTGTTAGTCATGTTTACATAAGGCTTTTAGAAAATGTCTGTTTGATGGGTTTAACGTCCCACCGACAGTATTTCAGTCATTTGGAGACGATGTCTACTTAGATATAGTGCTGCCACACTGCAGTATCACGCCGTAGACATGTGGCATGATACCACACTCAGGCATAATTATTTTGACACCGGACCAACAAGTCCTGCAATTACCCTTATATGCTGCGCGCCAAACAAGGGAGCTATAACAGTACCATTTTTTACGACTTTGTTATGTCACGGCAGGGGATCGAACCCACGACCTCCCGCATCTAACCACTCGGCCACAGGG
>CM037779.1:65943681-65993681 GCA_021229015.1 Solen grandis | reverse complement strand
AATATTTACTTTAGTATAATAACAACTATCTGTTGTGACATATCTAGCCAAAGACCTTATAATATAAACGATCTCTATGACCAAGTGGTTAAAATGTCCGACCACGTAACTGGAAGGTTGTGGGTTCTATTCACGACTGCGAAATTGCATATTTGTTAAAAATGGTAATGTTATATAACCTTTGTGCTTGACCCTTAACACACAAGGGTTGTTCCAGGACTGTAAAGCTTAGTGTCAGAATACAGTGACTGGTCGTGGTATCGTGCAACTTATTTACAACACTATATCTGTCTAAAGTAGACAAAACTCCCAAAAATGACTTAACACTTTGGGTGGGACTTTTCACCAAAGCAAATAGTCAGACAATATGATATCAACGAAAAAAATGGCTGAGTATGGCTAAATGACTTATTATTCTGTCAGATGGTACACTATCATGGACATTTACTATCTTGTTATACAATATTATTGCATTTTTATATTCAAATACCTTGATCCAAATGCTTTTATCTGCAACCTATCGTCTCAGTATAACACATTGCAACATATTTAAGGTTTACATTTTTTGTCATTTTTATAATTATTATTCTTATTCGTTTTTTACTTTTTTTAACAGAGTTAAATATAACACAGAGTATAAACGCAATACTGTATATATATTTATAATATTTGACGTCTCGCTGAAAACCACATTGACAATAATCAGAGAAAGTCCAATTAATGAGTGAGCTATCCTACGGTTATTTTACATGGTTCAGTTTGAATTTATTCTAGAAAACACGTTTTTAAATAGGATAAAACAGAAACATGTTTAAATGTTTTATAATAAATAACATTATGATTTAATTCCATAAGGGCCAATAACTTTTCAAACTTAAAAACTGAATGGCAACATGATACTCGTATATCAAATGACTATAAGGTTATTGCAGGCAGATCACGCCGTATATCGAATGACTATAAGTTTATTGCAGATCACGCCAGGTGATTACAAATTAAGTCCACGTCTTCTTATGTCCTTGGTAAGAGATCATGAACATTGAGAAAAGGCAAGGAAATTTATGTTTAAGTATTATTGTCTGTCTTTCAGACATATTATCTTTTTTTAATTTGCATGGCATTGTTGTAAAATAATTAGTTTCTAATGTTGCTATTTTAATACTTTCAATTTTATGATACAAAATGAAAGGAATCCAGACAGATGCAATTATGTCTGGGGTCCAACTGTTTAACTTTTTCAAAAAAGATGAAATTATACTCTAAACAAAAGTGTTCCGAGAAAAAATATATTTTGTAATGAAATACTGATCTCAATTTTTTCTCATCGTTCAAATAATTTACAATTGGCAGACTCTTTATCGATTTTATTGTGTTGCAGACCTCTTAGTCATATCAAATACCAGATGCAGATCAGACGGAGCTCCGTCACCGAATATATTTAAATAACAAGGCAAACACTTTTAAAATAAAAATATCCCCATCAGGAAATTTGCTCACTCGCAAAAGATCTTCATTTGTTGATCAAGCGATTTGAAATGACATATACATGTTAAAAGCATTATGGTATGACAAACTACTTTTTATATGGGAAAATCATAAGTTGAGAGTTTTGTAATGCAGACCTGAACAATGACTTTAGAAAAGCAAGATTATGTTCTTTATCATGGCTACTATAAAGTCCTGTTCTAGTCATGTAAGAATATAATGTCCTTTGTTTTTATATTAATTTTGCAAACCTTCACTATTAATACAAAATATTCATGTCTATTCCACTAGTTAATTGATTTTGTTATCTGCCAGTTATCTGAATATAAAGATGTTTTGTATGATATAAATCAACGATACTTTCTGAATAGTTTTATCACAAGGCAATCAGTCTGTTTTCTCCAAAACAAAAGAGATTATCAAAAACAAGTCAGTAACTATTATCGCTATTTTGGTTTTGTGATACTCTCTAGATAAATTGTTCGAGACTTTTTGGGACGAACCTGCGAGGACATATATTAAGAAAGACTATTATTCACTTAAACCTTCCGTTGAAAATTGATGAAAACACGTGTCACGTCAACATTAACATTTATAACGAGATTTCATATTTTATAATTGCCTATTTTATGTCTTTCTTGTGACAGTAGTTTATCTGATCAATAGATTTGGACATAAGATTCAATATGAACTAGATATGAAATTACAAGTATACACATATGCATTTTCCCATTAACATTTCGACCAGTTGACAATGATGATTATCTCTTGTTTCCTGAAATGAAATCAAATTGAAAATTGTAAGCACATTTATTCATACAATAATGTTAATGAATGTGGATATAAAACCTAAAATTTAATTCTAAGGCCCTTTTCTAGTCATTTTCTATACACGTGCTTGCTAAGGTTTATTACAGCGTGGTAAGATATCCGCACCCTAACATGATGTCTCAAGTGACTGACACACTGTCCGAAAAACGATTTAATCATGAAAGCAAACATACCGTATATTTTGATTATCCTCTAAGTATTCCTAGTGATCGAGAAATCTGAATTCCCGACAATAGAAGCCATATGTGTATTGCCATGCAAAATTTAATTTAAGTATTAATGATGTGTTAACAGTAAATCTAACAAAATACTTCTTTTTGATATACATTTATGTATTCACGACTATAAAGTTAACAAATTATGTAAACATTTTACACAGATACGTAGGTTAAAGACTGACTAGTGAATCATCAAAACCAAGGCAAGTTACACGAAATGCATTGTTGCTTGAACTGTAGACATGAAGCATATATTATGCTTTTACACATTTTGAAAGGGTAAATGCAAGCAATTTGCGGTATCGTTTTATCTGTAATTTATGTGTATGTATTTAGAAATAACTAACATAGAAAACATGTAGTTCGATAAATGTATCACTAATCGTGTATTGTTTGAAATATTGTCGGGACTTACGCTTTCTATGTACAAATCAGAATTATGAAGAATATAAGTAAAATAATATTATAAATAAAAATATGGATTTAAATACACTTCAAAAGTCGAGAGACGTCATATGGAGTCTAAAGGATTATATAAAAACATCAGTATTAAGCATGTGTAATAAAACAATAAAATATTACAAATACAATCATGATCTCTGCACAACAGAGAATATCAACACGTTAAAAGAACAAGTAGTTTAAGTAAATGTATATTGGAAGTTAAATGACACTACATTAAGTTTAAAGTTTTGTAAATGAGAATGCTTCATGACTAGAATTTATTCCAATGATAAAGAAGATAGCATATTTAAAAGAAAGACGTAGTTTTGACATGAGAAACTTAAATGGTCTTATTTAATTCATCTTCTATTCCATCTTCATTTTTACCATGTCTTACATATTTATTTCTGCCATTACCCACATTTCATGTCCTGTTGAAAAATCGGTTTTAATGATAATGTTTTGAAAATACTAATGAAATTGAATGTAAAACCACGAATTTTTTCATTTCGCTAAAACATTTATTTTAATTGATTCTGATAAGCAAAATCAGATGAAAGCATTTAAGTGAATTTTCTCCTTCCACGATATCATAAGTTTAATTCAGTTATGTCTCTAAGAAAAAAAGAAACCATGTCTATATAATTTGAACCCTATTTCTGCCTTATAAATCATATTGCAGGCTGTGCATAGAAGTTAAGCCAACAACTCGATGAATAATGTCACTTTCACATCTGATATCTTTGTCAATGTAATCGGCATTCCCTTTATAGATTCAGTGCTTTCAACCGACATGCTTTCAAATCATACAATTTAATTGAACCAAGAGTGAAAAGTGGCGTGTGGATAAAATATGCATTTAAGAAGAAAGAAAACAAACAAAAATAAATAAAACAACAACTCACACGGTACGCTTGAGGGGCAAATTATGTCATAGAGATAGCATTCAATGCTCGTATATTTATTTGAATTAAATACAAACACATATGCTTAACATCATCTTGATACGGTGCCTTTTTACACGAGGCAAATTAATTCATATATTATAAATATAATATTAGATTTTATTCAGTTGACAACGACTGGACAGAAAGCAAATTTTAGTTTTAACATATTTATTCAATAAAGTTTGACATACATATAAATTAAAATACATTACATTTAGGGGTTAAAACGATATACATAGGTCCTAAAGTTCTGTTCCTTTTCATTAATTATAGAACTATAGTATGGTATGTCAATGAAATCTGCAAACTGTAACCGTAATCCATTTAAACTTCATATGTGAGAGGAAAATGATATTAAAGAAGACAAAATAAATATATATATATATATATAATCATCCAAGAGTGGGGGTTACATAGGGATAAAGCAAGCTATAAACAATATGTGCAAAAGGAATGAAAACAAGAAATGCTAAGATAATGGAGATAATCGAAATCGTTAGCTGTTCTCAAATTTCTTTGTTGAATCGATGAACTGATGAACCGCATTAAACACAATCAAGTTTTGAGATTCAGAAAAAGGGTCATCGCGATAGAGTAAGGTTCTGAAATTTACATCGGTCACCGTTTTTACAGAATTTAATTACATCTTGCGTTTGGTTACATACATAGGGCATTATAACATGTAATGATAGGTTGTATCAAGCTGTCCACAGTCACAACGTGGTGAAGGAACTAAATTGCTATCGCTGTTTTTGTTAATAGAGCTACAAGCAGTGCGGAGACGTGTATGGGAAACCTGTAATCTACATTTTCCATGGTAATATAATTTATTTGGAGCTAGTTTGTCACTTTTTAGATATTTCTTAAAGTCGAAAGTACTGTCAATTAATAATAAATAATTGACTTCAAATAAAGAGAAGTACGTGTTCTTATATTAACGAAATCAGAGGAGTTTCTTAACGATCTTGTAGAGCTCTGGCGAACGGTTGGTGGAATTAATTCCAATAAGTAATCAGGACAATATACTTTTAACAATTTAAAAAAATAGAAGAAGTTTGTGTTTTGTCCTACGTGTTTCTGGACTTTCCCTGCTTCATTATGAAATATAATTGGAAATATCTTTATTTCTTTCGACTTATACAATAGTGTACATCGTCAATACATAATATATATTTATATATTTAAATATTTAAACACGTAACACAAAACCCTCTCTCGCCGACTCATTCACTGACATACACCCTCATACACACTCATGTCTTCCAAAAGTTTTATGTATACGATTATGTTCTTGTTTTCCATATTCTGAACAGTTATTCCCAACAAAATCAGCATATTCTCAAAATCTAAAAAATGTCGAATAAATGAAAAAAGCAATTTTTTAATCTTATGAAGTCACTCTCATTTGTCACTGATGTGGGAGGAAACTGGATACACACTTTTCCTAACAATTGACCAAATGCGCTTTTATATTGACAGGTCATAATCGAATCAGTGTTGCATTGGTAAAGTTGTTGCATTGTACTAGTACTTTAACAACTACGATATCCGGTCACTCGAGTAAATACTGACACCCTCTCCAAAATGTGAAATTCATGATCTTGTTATATCTTTAAAATGTTGATATTGGTATTTCTATTTTTTCATCACTAGCAGGTTATCTCCCATATAACTTGGGAAGAAATTACATTGACAAAAATATAAACGGCTTAATCATTTGAAGCATAAAACAGTTGTATTATACCAATAAGTCTCTCCTCGAAAAATGAGAGTTGAGCGATAAGAAACTATACTGTATTTATAAAATAAAGATTAGTTGACATTTTGCGTAAATTGATTTTTTTTAAAATTTTGTCGGTGAGAAAAAACCGTCTGTATAAAACAGTGATTTGTCTACTTACAACTTCTTTTATTCTTTTTTTTTCAAAAAATACTTATCACGAATGATATTTCAGTTATTTTTCATTACCAGCACCCAGTGTTTTAACCATTAAACGGGGAAAATGAACGTCTTATAACTTTAATACATGTAGCTTTAGCATGATATTGTCATTAATTATCTTGCATTTTCTTGTATGTTTTGTAATTTACGACATATCACAGGCCAGCTGGAAGGTTTCAATGCATGAAAAGTACTGAAGTCCTCACCGGGACTCGAACCCCACATTTGTTATGGGCTAGGATGCATCTACTCTGTATATATGGTGAGTATCAAAGAGGGAACTACCATTACTATTATTAACAACTTTGATATATATCGAGGTGGGATTTCGAAGCAGCGAAATTTTCTTTCAATTTCGGACGCTCTCGGGGAAGTACACATACATTCACTCAAAAGTGCATTCAGTAATTCTAATTTCTAATCAATTACCCACTTAACGTGAAACATTCCACTGAATGAAAAACGCTTCTGGTAGATATAAAAGTCGAGTTTTTGCTTTGTGATGAACTTGCACCGGCACTAATTAATTTTATTGCAATTTAAGAATACACATTTAGATGCTAAATCAAGATTACCTGATCTCTCAACGCCAATTTTACTGATAAATTGGAATGTATTTTACAATTATAATGATTCAGGGAAAATGCAATAGTATTCCGATTGTTCAATGTACATACTTCCCAATTATACTTGCAATAGCATCGATTGCGTTGATGCCTCGATTAAAACAGTCACATACTACCGTCTTAATTGAATTTCATAAGCGATAAAATTAAACTTTATCGAACAATTCATTAAACATACATACAAATTGAATTTTCATAAGCAATAAAGTTAATCTTCATTGAAATATTCTTTAAACCTACGTAATATATTGTTTTTTTTATTTACAATCCTCAAAATATGATAATGTAATAATGCTCGATTCCACTAACAATACCAAGTTATTCTTGAGGTTTTAAAGAAAGTAGAAACGCTAATGCTTTTTTTTACGAAATATTCCAAGTACAAGCCAAGCTGTTATAATTAATTACCTTAATTGTTTTGTAATAATTCGAAAATAAAACATTTGGGTATTTTATAAGAGTAGCAAGAACGGTGGAAATTGTCCCTAGGTATTTACAATGTAACATATTGCTTAGTATGACTGGCAAAATCGAGCCAAGTTTATTAAGAAATATCGAAGTTGTTTCATCCAAATACAAAATTTACTGCGAAAACATCATCAGTGATAAACATGTTGGTCTCAGTTGGAAAGGTCTGTATGTTGTCACCAGTATCAATATTTGATTGTACAGATATCCTGTTACACTGCTGAATGTTGTTTTCAGGAAGCAGTGCCATCTTCACTGCCCTTTAACATTGTATAATGTTCCAGATAATCTCACATGCGTGCATGCCGACATGCACTAACATTATTTTAATCACTCGGGAATTTTTTTTCCATAAAGATTAAAATAATTGAGACAATTATTTATTCTATTTATTTATTTTTATTTTAAAGGGTCGTAATTCATAACCAACAACCATCGGAGAGGTTAAAGCAACCGTGAGACCGTGGGTTCGATTATCGACAGCGATATACCAAAGTCAGGTTCTATTATATTCCCTTATTTTTCCATCAACATAAATCACTGAATAGTACCAATACTGGATGACCTGATGACAGGATACTGTTCCCGCGTGTGGTTTCATGCCGCTTATCTATGATGTGCATGTAATTACGAAGTGAAACAGGACTGGTTTTGTATGTGAAGATAAAGTACTCAAATGATTGAAATGTTTTTGGAAGACATTAAACCTAATCAAAACAATCAATAAGTTCCAAAATTGTATGTGATTGTGTACCCAATATAACTCAATCTATATACATGTTTTGTTTAATTTATATAAACCTACTGGTATAACGATATAGGTCAGAGTTTAAAGTCAGCTTTAATAAACATTCCTGTCTCATTCCGCACTACATTAAACAATCCTAGAATAACACATTGATCAGAAATCTTACGAAGTATAGAACCACACAATCCTCAATTTATTATAATTTACTTCAAGACAAAACAGACCCGAGATTTCAAACTTTATTAACACACCCTTTATACAGCAACTATATAATCTGCAATATCACACCTCGCGACTTGCAGCATTGTCAATAACAAACCCCAACTGTTAAATCTGCGTATCATCAAAGCAATGAATCGAGCTGTAAATGACACCAACATAAAATCTGCGTGTTTCAATTTTCAATACTTGTGTACCGAAGCGATAACTTCACCGACTCCTCTTTACTAAAAAAAAACAAACTTAATAGATTTAAATTGCAGAACGTTTTTTGATTAATGGGCGTCTTAATCAACGTTATTTTTCTGCAAACTTTGATAAAAACTTGATCAACATAATCGATAATGTTTTTTGGGGTTGTGGTAAGACGCTGGTTCTATCTGGATACTTATGGCCTCTTTCTCCACCTGCAATTACCAGGATATTTATGAAAGAATGAAGTAATGTCTCAGCGACAGTAATTTCCAGCATATACTTACATGTGTTGGTGATGATTTCAAGATGGGGTAGACATAACCTATTTTATCGGTGTGTAGCTGATTAACATATTTGTATAAAGATACCAACGCAAATACTCATCTAAACCAATGCAAGAAACCGCTGAGTCTTAAATAAGTATTGCTCGTATTGTAGACATGGAACATATACTAAGTGTTCCTACATTTTGAAAGTGGAAATACTAGCAGTTTGCGATAACGTGTTGTCTGTTTTTTATTTGTTTGTTTTTTGTTTTGTTTTTTTCGTTGTTTTTTTTTGTAAATGTATTTAAAATGAGTATGATTTCAACCCATATAGTTGTGACTGAATATATATATATATATATATATATATATATATATATATATATATACTGTTTAAAATAATGATTGGAATACGCTCTCTACTCTAGCAGATCAGAATTATAGTTGGAGTGAAAGAGTAAATAAATTCGAAAGTAAATGACACTAAATTAGTTAAAGTATTGCAAATGAGGACTCCACTTCATGACTGATACTAACTTTTATGATACGGTAGATATCATATTTAAAAAATACATGCAGTTTTGAACTGATAAACGTACATGGTTTCGTTTGTCTTAGTTGAGTTATAACTATCTTATTTAATAAATCTTCCATCTAATACGACTTGTATTTCCTTCTTTATTTAAACCACGTCGTTAGAACTTTTTTCCGCTTTTACCCATATTTCTTTATCTGTAGGAAAACCAATGTTAATTTTTGACAAAATTAGGCAATTGAATTTAAAGACAACGAAATTTACTATTTCGCTGTAAAATATTTATATCAATTGATTTTGATAAGTAAAATCAGATAAAAGCATTCAAGGTATTTGAAGTTTAATTCAGTTATGTCTCTAAGAAAAATAGAAACCATGTCTATCTAATTTGAACTCTATTTCTGCCATATAAATCAAATTACAGTCTGTGCATAGAATTCAATCCAATTCGATCCGAATTTTATCCAATTACACGATAAATATTGTCACTTTTACATCTTATGTTGTTGTTAAACTTACCGACAATTACTAATAGTATTGCTTTTAACTGACATGCTTTCAAACCATATATTAATTCAATTGAACCATAAGAGACATAAGAGATTGAAATATATATGAACGAAAGAAAGCAAATAAAATAGAAAATAAAACACAAATTACACTGTATACTTGAGGAGTAAATCATTTCAATGGGATAGTATTTGCAACTACCTCTTATATGAAAAGTTCTAAATATTAACGCAGCCATTGGTTGCATATCTTTTTGACACATATGTTTTTTGCATCATCATGGTGCGGTGTTCTTTTTTTATATTCAGCTTACCAAACCTTACTCGTGGCAAATAAATACATATACTGAATAACTGCTTTAAACTCTATTTATTTGGCATCGACTGGACAGAAAGCAAATTATGAAGCATATGAATACCTTCTTGTTGGTTCCTTGTGTGAGCGGAATCCGGAGTCATATGTGAAAAATCACATGTCTAAACAAGCGACCAAATACCCTTTAACATTGCCAAATCCGAATCGAACCTGTATTGCATGGTAAAATTGTTGCATTGATAAAATCACTACGAGGTTCGAACACCCTTTTCAAAACATCGATTTTCATAATCTTGCTATATTTTAAAATATTAATATGATTATAATTTTTATCACACATGCAATGTCCTTTTCAAATGTCCATGGTAAAGTCGCAAGCACCTTACTTCCAATATAATTTGAAAATATGTAAACGGCTAAATCACCTGAGAATAAAAAGTTTTATCATAACCGTCTGATTATTTTCTTCTCGGAATGTGAGAGTTTAGAATTGAGAAAAGTACTGCAGTTATTGTTGTTGTTGTATTGGGGTTTACCGTCGCTGCGATAGTATTTCTATCATATAGCGACGTCCAGCTAATTACAGGTGGAGGAAGACCCCGAGTACACAGAGGTACCCGGATAGAACCACCGACCTATCGCAAGCCAGCTGGAAGGCTTCCTCACATGAAAAATCCGAAGTCCCTACCGGGATTCGAACCCACAGCGGTGAGGGGCTGAGAGATTTGTAGTCCAAGACTGTAACCGGCCACGGCGGCCCCACTGCAGTTATACAATTAAGAATAATTGAGGTTTTTGCGTAAATTGATATGGGTTTCTTATAAGAATTTGTCTGTTTAAAAAGTAGATTATAACTGCTATTCTTGTCATTGTCTTTTTGAAGCTTTTATCTATTTACAACCCCTTTCTATTGATTTTCAAAGAATACAGTTCACAGAATACAATTCCGTATTTTTAGACGGCGATAGCCGTCTTATGCTGAAAAACGAAACCAAGCCTTGCTAATTTGCATATTTTCCACAACATTTTTGACTGTACCTCTCCGCGCTTAGTGTGGATCCATGCAATGCGATTCTGCACTAACGAATACGAGTTAAATATGTTACACAGGCGTTTAAATCATAACCGTAACCGCTTTTAGTGTGTTACTGTTTGTTAACATGTTTTCTTTTGCCATTATTTTGCACTGGAAGCATCAATTTTAAGCGTGAAAAAAATAAACGTGACATTTCTTAACCAAAACAGCAACCCATCTTACGTACATGAAGATCTACTCCTGTAAAAAGAAAAAGTAGTGCTCCGTATGTATGTAATTGACCTAAAGTAGTCCACACAATATTTTGCATGATGGCGAGTTAGGTTCCTCCCAGGGCATTTCTTAACTTTGAAATAGATAGGCAAACATTCTAGTATCTTAAATAATCAAATACCTGGTCAATTTCTACACATACAAAACAACAGATAGAATTCGCTAGTACTAGGGCAAAAGAATGACCTACTAAGGTATGCAGGTCTTTATGAATGAAAGGTTCATGACCTTTACTCCGGATTATTATGTTACAAACAGAACCTCTGTAGCAACAGCGGGTGGAGTTTTTGTCGTTATGTGACTATTTCTATAACTTCAGAAACGCTGGGTTTAGAATGTTAATCCCGTCGCCGTCTCCCAGCGCATTGTGCGCTTTGATTATTATTACCAATAATCCAGTGGTTTAACAAATGAATGGGGAAAAATAAACGTCTTATTACGTTAATAGCTTTAACTTAAAACAATCATCATATATTTTTCATTTGATGGTTTGTTTTGGAATTTACAGTCATTGCGACCTCTTGCTCGTATACAGGGGTAACTGGGAAGATGTTTAATGACATTTTGAAAGCCAGCTGGAAGGCTTCCATGCATGAAAAGTACGGAAGGCCTCACCGGGACTCGAACCCACATTTGTAAGGGCTAGGATGCAACAAACATGCATATATCGTGACTATAAGGAAGGACCTACCGGTACTATTGTTATCGACTGTGATATATACTGCATTTCGAACCAACGGCATTCCGTTCCCGAGGCGGACGCTTTAAGCTCTCTGTCATCGGGGAAGTACACACACATTCACTACAACGTGCATTCAGTAATTCTAATTTCTAATCAATTACCGATTTAACGTGAAACATTCCAGTGAATTAAAAACGCTACTGGTGGATATTTTAGTCCAGTGTTTGCTTTGTGATGAACTTGCACCAGCATTAATTGAGTTTATTGCAAATAAGGAGCACACATTTACATGCACAATCAGTTGTTTCTGATCTCTCGACGTCAATTATACTAATAATTTGGGATGTATTTTACAATTTTTATGTTTCAGGGAAAATGCAATGGTATTTCGAATGTTCAAAGTGCATACTTCCCAAGTGTACTTACAAAAGCATCGATTGCGTTGATGTCTCGATTAAGACATACACTACCATCTTAATTGAATTTCATAATCGATAAGATTTAACTTCATTGAACAGTGCTTTAACATACAACTATATATTGATTTATTTTTATACTTATAAAATTCGCAAAAATGGTAACGTAACAATGATATTATGATTAATCACTTTAAATAATTTTTAATTATTTAAAGAAAGACTAAAAAATAAAATATTTAAAGTATTTTGATAGAGAAATTCGCCTCAATGTAACATATTGCATAGTATGACTGGTAAAATGAGCTAAGGTTGATAAGAAATTTCAAAGTTGTTTTATCCAAATAAAGATTTTACTGCGAAATATATTAAGTGATAGACATGTTTGTCTCAGGTGGAAAGGTCTGTATGATGTCAACCAGTATCAATATTTTATTGGACAGATATCCTGTTACACTGGTGAATGTTGTTCTCAGGAAGCAGTGCCATCTTCACTTCCTTTTAACATTGCATAATGTTTCCAAAAGTCTTACATGCGTACGTATGCAAAATCATTTATTTTAATTGAGTTTGATAAGTAAAATAAAAAAAGCATTCAAGGGAAATTCTTCTCTCCCCGATATTGAGGTTTAATTTAGTTATGTCGCTAAGGAAAATAGAAGCCATGTTTATACCATTTGAACTCTATTTCTGCCATATAAATCAAATTGCAGCGTGTACATAGAAGTCACGCCAATTCGATTCGCATTTTATCCAATAACTCGATAAATAATTTTACATCTTATGTTGTTGTTTAACTTATCGACAATGACTATTAATATTGCTTTCAACTGACATGCTTTCAAATCATACAACAACTCAAGTGAACCAAGAGTGAATGAAATATATTTGTACTAAAGAAAGCAAATAAAATAAAAATAAAACACAAAGTACACTGTAGACTGGAGGAGTAAATCATTTCACTGGGATATCAATTCAAAGTACGGCTTAAAAAGATATACTAATACGGCCATTGGTTGTATATCTATTTGACACATGTATTTTGCACCCTTTTAATGTAGTGTTGTTTATATTTAGTTTACGAAACTTGCAAGATGCAAATGGATACATATATTGAATAATTACTTTAAACTCTATTTACTTGACATCGATTGGACAGAAAGCAAATTATGAAGCATATGAAGACCTTCTTGTTGGTTCCTAGTGTGAGAGGAATCCGGAGAAATATGTGAAAAATTACATGTCCAAAAATGTTACCAAATACCTTTTACATTGCCAAATCTGAATCGAACCTGTGTTGCATTGGTAAAGGTTGTTGAATTGTTGAAATCACTACGATATACGAACACCCAAGTAAATATTGACACACTATTTAAAACATTGATGTTCATAATCTTGCTATATCTTTAAAATGTTGATATGAATATTATTATTTTAACACATCCAATGTAATTTAAAATGACCATGGTAAAATCGTTAGCAACTTACTTCTCATACGATTTGAAAATAAAATATAAACGGTCAATATTTTGAAGTATAAAATGTTAATCATACCAATTATTTTCTTCTCGGAATATGAATGTTGAGGTTTGGGAAAGAATACTGCTATTATACAAATAATATTTGTGTTTCTTGTGTAAAGTGATATGGATTGTTTTATTTTAATTTGTAGGTTTGAAAAATGTTATTCTTGTTATTGTCTTTATGAGGCTGTTATGTATTCATAACTCTTTTCGTTGATTTCCAAAGACTACTGTTCACAGGTTACATTTCCATTTTTTTCTTTACCAATAAACCAGTAGTTTAACAAATAAATCAACGTGTTATTATTCTGTAAGTTTTAGCTTGATAAAGCCATTGATTATCTTGCACTCTATGTTTTTTTTGGTGACATTTACGTCGTTGCGACGTCTTGCTCATATATCGAGACAACTGAGAGAAGTAACGACATATCGCAAGCTAGCTGGAATGCTTCCGCGCATGAAAAGTACAGAAAGCCTCTCCGGGACTCGAACCAGCAGATTTTAGGGGCGGCTAGGATGAAACTACCCTGTATAAATGGTGACTATAAGGAGGGAAATACCAATACTAGAGTATATTTAAATTTCATTTCATAAGCGTTAAAAATAAACTTCATTAGACAGTTCTTAAACATACAAAATATGTTGTTTTTAATATTTACAATCCTTACAATTACGATAATGTAACAATGCTCAGATTTCACGAACAATACTAAGAAACAAGTTATTCTCCCATGTTCAGCATACGAAGATAGGGATTTCCCTCATGGAAGAAAACTCTATCTTCCATGTCACGTGATCAGCTGCTTCCATGTCACGTAAATAAACAATGATGACTGTAAGTTACACATTTTATCAAGATACAAAACTAACTTCTTGTAATTAATAAATATACATGTATGTTTGAAAATATTATGTATACCTAGTTAGTTATCCTTTTATTATCATTTACTACTACGAATGTGAAATAAGGCTTAATATTTGGGGGAATGTTACGTACCGTCAAGGACTGGTATTTTCAACTAAGTTATTTTAAGCAAATGGTAATTCCCAGTTAAACGAACATCAGAATTTAGGTACATACTTGCGTGTGAACTTTAAAATGCCGATTTCTTTCATGCTGTTTTTGTGTTAATTTGTTAAGCGGCAAGAGAAAAAGTGCAAAAAAAAAAAAAAAAATGGAAGCGCGATATGTTTATTAAATCGAGGCTGACGGTCTGTGGCAAGTAATAATCGTTCATGGGAGAAAATAAATCCATCATTCGTAAATTCATGAAGGATTGGGATATCTCACCCTCGGGATCAGAAATTTCAGGCTGGGACTCGGCAGAGCCTCGTCCCTGCCTGAAATTTCTGACCCTCGGGAAAGATATCCCTAACCTACATGAATACTCATGGTGGATTCTTATATTCTTTAATTTTTAAATAAAGTAGAAATGCACAATTTAACGAATTATTCCAAGTACAAGACACAGGTTATATAATTAATCATCTCAAATCATCTCAAATCATTTGTAATAATTTAAACATTTTCTGATAAATAAAACATTTTTGTATTTCATTTGATTATCAAGAACGATGGAATTTGCCCCTAGGTTTTTAAATTGTAACATATTGCCTAGTATGACTGGGAGAATCGAGCCAGGTTTGTAAAGAAATATCGAAGTTGTTTCATCCAAATATAAAATTTACTGCGAAAATATCAGTGATAAACATGTTTGTCTCAGTTAGAAAGGTCTGTTTATGTCAACCAGTATCATTTTGTTATTGTACAGATATTCTGTTACACTGCTAACTTTGTTCTCATGAAGCTGTGCCATCTTCACTTTACTTTAACATTACATACTGTTCCCAGTAATCTCCCACGCGTGCATATGCAAAACCCGACATGCACCAACATTATTTTAATCATTCGGTATATTATTTTCCATATATATTAAAATAAATTGAGACAATTATTTATTTGTTTATTTATTTATTTATAGATTTATTTATTTTAATGGGTCGTAATTCATAACCCACAACACTCGGGAATATATTTTATATATGAAAAATAGCTTGTATGATATGGTTGAGAGGTAAAAGCAACCGGGATATCATGAGTTCGATTTTCGACAGCGATATACCAAAATCAGTTTCTATTATATTCCCTTATTTATCTATCAACATAAATACTGGGTAGTACCAGCACTGGTTGACCCGACGACAGGATACTGTCCCCTGCTGTGCTTTCATGCCGCATGTCTAAATGTACATGTAATTACGAAATTAGAAAGCACTGTTTTTATCATGTGTAGATAAAGTACCAATAAAATGAATAAAATGTTTTCGAGAAGACGTTAAACCTAAGCAAAAAAAAAAAAAAAAATTATATTCCATATTTGCTCAATATAACTAAATAATATACATGTTTTCTTTTATAATTTTTTATTCTTTTTTTAGATTTTTTTTATATACACGTACTGGTATAACGATATAAGTCAAAGTTTATAGTCAACGTTTATAAACTTTGTTTTTCTCGTTCCGCACTACATAAAACATTCCTAGAATAACACAATGTTAAGAAATCTTACGAAATTTACGAAATCTTCAGTTTATTATATAATTAAATTTGAGACAAAGCAGATCCGATATTTCAGATTTTATTCACATGCCCAATATATAGCGAATATATAATTTGCAATATCCTTCTCCCCTCATAACTTGCAGCATTGTCAACAACAAGCCCTAACTGTGGTATCCACGTATTATCAAAACAATGAATCGATCTCATAAACCTGTCAGTCACACCAACAGAAAATCTTTTCAATTTTCAATACTTATGTACCGAAGCGATAACTAAACTTACTCATACTGAATAACTTAATAACTTAATTCTAATAATTTAAAGTGCAGAATGTTTCGTGATTAATTGGCGACTTAATCAACTTCAGTTTTCCGCATTGTTTAATAACAACTTGGTTAACATGACCTGTGGTAGGTCGGTGGTTCTACCTGGATACCTATGGCCACTCCATCCAAACCTGTAATAACCTGAACATTTATGAAACATGAAATAATGGTACAGCGATAGTAAACTCCAGCATATACTTTATGTGGTGATGATGCTTTCAAGATGGGTACATAACCTTTTTTCGGCGAAGTAGTCAAACCTTAAAGAGATGAGGACGGAAGGCAATTCCGACTGAGTATTTTGACGAGTTTCATTGGTAGATATTCCTAAACTTACGGAAAAAAACTAGCTGTATGTAGCTGTATAGTTCGTATTAATGAAATTTTAATAAACCTTTTTGACTGAATGACCGTTTCTTTGATTAATATTTGATATATTATTTTATCAAAGCACTTTATTTTGGATCGAACGTTATAAATATTTGCATTGTATACTTGTCCGTTGCACCGTCTCCGTATGACTGAGCGCTTTATTACAACGATGCTTACCACGCCGTTTGCGGTGGAGGGGACGTTTTAATACCAAGTTTTATCTATACTGATCTTGACTTCCTAGGGCGAAAAGAAAAAGAACAGTAAACCCACACATACAGACACAAGCAAACTTCAAAAGGCGACACTAATGTATGTATAGATCTCTAATTTTCTTCGTTTGTGTACTTGAGCTAAACGTCCTATTGACAGTATTTCAGTAATTTGAGGACAATGCTTACACGAGACAGATATAGCGATACCCCACTGCGGCATTACGACATAATTAAGTGACATGACACAGTGCAGTTATTCTGACGCCTGGAACTACTCTTATATACCCAGTTTTAAACAACGAAGATGTGGAAGGCCCAATTTTCACAATTTAGGTACCACGTCCTCTTGACTGAAAGTGTTTTTATTTTAATGAGGACTCACATCTTCATAAACCAAACACCTGAGTGTTTGAATATATTGGTACTTATTGCATTAAGATTCCGTATCACAAGGGCCTAACGTATGATACTTTTAATTGACTTTATCAGATTTTGGCAGACATTTACCCAATCACTGCACCACGGTGCTCTTTATATATAGGCTTTATGTTTTCTCATCAAAATTTCCTTTCATTTTGTCGAAAATGGTTCCACTTTGAATTGCGTCACTTTGTTTTTTTAGAATTTATAGGACATCACCATATGATTGCTATGCGCATAACCATAACTTCTAAAATCTTTTCTTATTTCGTTATTACTATTCTGTTTACAAGATGTACCATTTGTTTATTTGACGCCCATTATTCCAAAGAATATAATCATTTTAAGTATATTAAATGGATGTACGGATGTAGGTTCTTTACTAATTTTACAGTTTATCTTACAAAATAACATATCTTTACTAGCTGAACATTAATCAGAGTACATACATATGTAAAATGGCCATATCAAAATTAAACGCAAGCAGGGATCTAAAAGAGAGCGAGGGAGAATGTTTATGTTTGTTAAATGCAATCAAATAAAAAATCACGCAAAGGCGAGCGATTCAGACTTTCTCTCATATTCACGAAAAAGAAAAAAGTTTGAAAACATCAAGTCCGCAATGACAGCCGTGGTCTAGCTCATGATCAGGTATTAATACTGGACAGTAATGATTTATCATTTTTGTGATGTAGTACTCTGGTTTTTTTTTCACAACATGATATGGAATATTTTTTTAAAAATATTTTGCCACCGATGTTTACTAAGTACAATTATGCGTTCTTGTTTGTTCTATATTTAGATATTATTTATGTATTCATCAATGCTTTCATTTTCTTTTGAAATATAAACAATTCTTATACAAGTATACTCTTGTAAGTGTGAGGAATGCAAGAAAAGGAAATGTTTTACCAATGGCATGTTGGACAGTTTTCGGCCTCCCTTACGTTATTTGTATTTTTGTATGTTATTCTTAGCATAATATTTTGAATTCAGATTTTCTTCCAACGGGAGAAATAAAAACGGATATTTGGACACCGATTCCTACATGTGATTTTCTCCTGCTACTCCGGTTTCCTCCTACGTAACAAACACGCGATTGTCACCACCAGAGCCCAAAAGAAGATGTCCGTAAGCTAGATTACTCTGTGTTCCATCGATATGAAAATGCATACAGTTTTAATATGTTAAGTTATAAAATAGAAAGACAACCTTATTCTAGATATTTTGACCGTGAATTGTCGAGTTATGAATGGTGTCGTTTCACAGTCATATGTCTTGATGATGCTGTTTTTCTAAGAGAGCAAATTACCGTTCATTGGAAATGGAGTGTACGTATGTCAGTTAAAAGAAATTACAACGCTAAATAAATGTCTTGCAGCGTATCATATTCAAAGTGAAATGATTCTAATAAAAGAAAACAAAAATACAGTTACGTAAATATATATCGACACAGATAACTACGACTTCATATTATGTTTCATAAGAGTGACGGAATGGTTTACTATTTCCCAATATTCGTGTTTTATTTTTTCTATTGAATTTCATTAAAACTTATTTACATGTATTACCCTTGTATTGTTGATATTTTTCACTAGTTTTTAGGGAATGTAAAATGAAACGTGAATCAAATCTCGGCAAAATCAGTTTCGGTTGCACTTGGGTATAGTGCCCCTACATATCCAAAAATATATATTTAAAAATACTCAAACGGAAATATGCTGGCAGTTGGCATGTCTTTTTCATTTCCTTTGTCTGCACTATATTGGGGAGAAGGAATTTTACTTACCCCGTCCCAAACATGTATTTAGCCATCAGAATTATAGTATCTGTCTGGTTTTGATGATACTGCTAGTTAAATAGTTGCTGTGCACAATCGCAGGTGACATTTATTTAGAAATTGGAAAATGCCATTTATTTTGGGTTTGCAAAAAATGCATAAGTCGATATAGATTACTTTTAAACATAGTCTTGAAATAAAACTGGTTTAAAAGTGAATTAACAAGTACAGTTTCCTCTTACATCCGTAGTCATTTTAATAAAGATTTAGTGTTGCCTCGATGCAATATTACGCCGCAAAAATGTAGCATGTTACCGAACACAGGAAAGATATCCTGATATCGTTCCATCAAATTATATGCTGAGCGCTAAGCAGCGAGCTACCAGATCCATTTTCATCGACATTGATATGATGTGGACTCTGACCGACCCCACATCATGGCGCTACTGAGACTAATAAACATGCATGTTACGCAATAATGAAGATAAACAGAAAAAAAAATGATTGAAATACTCATCGGATCTGCACTATCGGTGTTATCTTCTAGGCATTCCAGGACTTGTTCAACTGTTGATTTGAAAACTGAGATGAACATGTTATCATCTGTATAAGATCTGTAAAATTATTAGCCTAGTGAAACAAAGTTGCAATATTGTCTTTACTACACAAAATCCTTTTGAAAATAAGTATAATCAATAAAATCGAACCATATGTATTGGTAAACTCGGCGTTATTTAGTTTAAAAGAATGAGATGAAATATGACAAATATAACAATAACATCTAACGAGCGGTTATCCAAATATCATGCCTGTTCCTAGATAAAATCTATGTCCTAACATAAGTGGCAGACACATTCGTCCTGAAACTAAATATACCGTGTGCAATTTTGCTGTACAAATGTACAGTTTGTATACATAATTTCTAAAAAAACAACAACAACAACAACAACAAAAAAAAAACAAAAAAAAAAAACGTATAGACATTTATAAAAATCATATTGTTTTTCAACTATAAAGTATAACTTGTTTATTTAAATGCTATAAACATAACCAAAGTATCTAACAGAATTAGAATTATCACCAGAACATACATCATATTATCAATTAAAAATCATAGAGTGGTGCAAATGTTATAAGCACATCTATTAAAAGGTAAGCAAGTCTTTATAATGGGTAGAGATACCCCATTATTTCCCTACCACATATACAATTGAGTATAAAGAGAATTAACATTGCATAGTATCAAGGCGATACAGACTAATTTTGTTCGGAGAGGAAACCGTAGAAAGGAAATGTCAATCTCACTAATCACCTGATAATTAAGGTTACAATTAACGGATCGCCATATGCATCTATCGTGCTGTTGATTCCGTGAAATGCTATAACATGAAGAAGAAAAAGAAAAATACATTAATTTTTATTTTAATTTGAAAACAAAGATATTGCAAACAATTTAACGCTTATTGACTTGCGGTAGACCTGAATCAAGATCATTTTCCTAAATTAAAATCCGAAAATAATATCTTGAATTTATCCTAGAAGAGTATTGTCCGGAAAAACTTTTGTTCTGGAACAAAAAAAGAAAATAAACTAAAAAATATCACCAGTTAAGTCCAGAATAGCTTTATTAGGTTGTTCATAAGAAAGGTATCCTTAATTGATGTCGATTAATATAACGTGCATATAACATAATATACACATTTACATGATACAATATGTAAGCCATGAATTTAAAATACAAATGTTCAAGTGTTCAAAGAAAATGCAAAGTAAAATAGATAACGGTCTAAAGATCAAATTTGTCCGTCAGACACACCACTGTTGTTTCATATTCGGCGAAAAACAATACATGTTTAGTTTTCTGAATAGTAGATATATTGGATATTTATTTTTTAAATTCTAAGCATGTTTCAAGCACGTTTTTGATAATGAATTGTGTCCAAGATACAAAATGTGGCTTTCTTTCTTTATTGTATGATAAATTAACAAGTAGCTGATTGATTATCGATTGCATCATGATATTGACTTAGACATGAGATTCTCTTGTTTGTCTTCTGAGCAATATCTGATACCAAATGAACGTATGAATGAGAAAATATAAGAACGAAGAGTCCTGTGACAATCGTTTTCTCACTCTCAGAACAATGGTATTGAGAATAATATATATTGATTGACAATTTTAACCCTACCTCAATAAATCGAATTAAAGTCTTACGCTTTGAGCCATTTTTTGTCAGATATAAAATAGAGTTTATGTATTTAACCGAATGTCAGTTAATGAAACTATATCAATGAAGTGCGAGTGTATGGAAGGTGTGTGTGTGTGTGGGGGGGGGGGGGGGTTCAAATATACTTTAACATTATGCCTTCGAATACTATACACATGTAAAATTAATCGAAGAAGAACGTTCCATATTTAGTTAGGGATTAAAAACTTAATTTTATATATTAAATATTCATATTAATTAATATCAAATTGCAATGGTTTATAGTTCAAAACATATCATTAATATAATCACTATAATCAATTAAGATAGAGACAGTTAGAGACAAAATATAATATACACAAGTTTAGGTACGATTTAATTTTCTCAATCTATAGTCATCTTTTTTTTTTTTTTTGTGCAGTGATGGAATTATTCTCTTTATTCCTGTTTACTTGTAGGCGACGTTATGTGCGAGTTATTTGTTTCTAATACTTGTATCCCCTGTGAACTATGTCTAAATTCATTAGATACCGAAAGCATGAAATAAGTCCACAGATATTGCAGTGTAAGTTGTATCATCAACATTATATTTATCTAACTGAATAGTTTGAATACATGCAGACTGCATCAGCCGCTATGATGGAACTATTATGTGCTTACAGTTTTAATAAAAATGTCGGAAAGGTGAAATAAAGTTCAGTTAAACCTTAACATCTATAAATATTCAAATACTGAGACACGAAAAGGTATTTATGCTGAAATCACCCTACTGTTATGTATGATACCTTTTGAACGAAGGCCCAGTCATCACAGTTACATTGATGAGAGTATCTAGCGGGCGTCTTCAATTTACTAAAGACAATTACATTATCTATTTTCGTCGAAAAATAATTATTGATCAATCGATGTGCATTACATCTGATATAAATTTAAAGCAAAATCAGTTACTTTGCTTACTGTATTGGCTGATCCAGTAGACACTTTAAACGTAGTTGACAAGAAAAATAATGAATATAATGTGTTGTCTGACCGATGGAGAGCATAAATGCATATAATGTATAGGAAAGGATACTCGCGAATTACTTTCTAAATAAAGTAAAAGAAATTACACGGATATTTGTTAAAATGATTTATTTTATATCTTGGCCTCTTTGAAATGATTTATTGGACTGCGAATAAGACCATATCGAATATATAACAACAGTTCCCTATTTCCATCAATGTTATTTTGCTTCATCTGACTTTATCTCCCATCATCTGTCCTTACTTTACTTTAATATAGGAAACAACTGTTGATCTTTTTTGACACAAGTAATACATTTGAGTTGATACATGGAAAATATCATCTCCCTGATATATTTATTGTATCTGATATTGACAGATACAATCAAATAACATAAATCCAATGGGGCTTCCTTTTTTATCTAAGTTTGAAATTTAATTCATTTACACCGCACATAAAACTTGAAACCGTGTCTATAAAATTTGAAAATATTTCTATAATATACTTAGAACCAAAGCGTTGATCAACAAGAACCTAACCAATACGATCTGCATTTTGTCTATCCTCAAATTCTTACAAAATATAATTCGATAAATCACTTCACTTTTATGTCTTATGTCCTAGGTAATTATCATCACTGGCAAAAACGTGACGAGATATTACGTTTATAATCAAATAATATAACTGTTCCATCCAACAAGAATTGACGATTAGTGTGTTTTTGAGTTAACTGAAACTGTGCAACGATGCAACAGACGAAGATATTGACACAGGAAAAATAAATGTCAATGGTAAAAAACTTCAGTGGTAACAGAAGGGTCTGTGTGTTCTGCGACATACCAAAGTCGTTAAAATGGTACTGTTACATCTCTCTTTGGCGTGGCGCTCATCACATAAGAGAAGTTCGAGGATTGGTTTGCCTAGTGTATGTCACTTGTCAACGGAGTAATAACGCAACTTAACACCCATCTGATGAACTAACAACATCATAGAAAATGATAAACTACTACATGTCGCTACTTTCAGTTCCTGTATTGCTTGCTCAGAATAGGCCATTGCTTACTTTGCCTTCAAAGAATTAAATGCTTTTTTGATAATACTTCGTACAATATATAACATTTTATAATTTTCCATTATTTTAATTCCCATGGACGCAACATTTCTTTTTTAAAAATATTTCTTGTTCAGTTTAATTTCGACTTGACAGTATAGCAAATCTAACTAAAAAGGCAATATCGCCTGCAATGTTGTTTCCTCGTGAGTTGAAGAACATTAAAGAATGAAATATTACTTCACCAATTATGCTCTGCTCTGCCTTGGAGTATTGAGATTGCCGATTAATGAAAAATTATATTTCTGTAATAATATAATTAGCACCGGTTCACTTCAAATGAGAAGACATTTGCCCTTATTGGAATGGATTTTTTTCCGTCTAACATGCTACTCGAAAATGTGCAAGATTATGTCTAAAGCTATTGGTGCATATTTTATATGTGACGATGCGTCGTCACGGGTATAGGTACAATCTCTGACAACTGTGTCAGGGAGTCGACTCTTTGGCTCAGTGGTTAGAGCATTGGGCTATCACGCCGGCGGATCGGGTTCGATTCCGGGCCGGGCCGGGCCGGGTTTGTTACATTTGAGTCAGAAGTGGGATAATGTCAACTGCCAGACCGGAGTTGCCTTACCCACGTGTTTCCCAGGCTAAGTCTCGGGTCGAGACTTCTCGGAGGGGGAAGTAATGTGACGATGCGTCGTCACGGTTATAAGTTCAATCTCTGACAACTGCGTCAGGGAGTCGACTCTTTGGCTCAGTGGTTAGAGCATTGGGCTATCACGCCGGCGGACCGGGTTCGATTCCTGACCGGGCCGTGTTTGTTACATTTGGTGTCAGAAGTGGGATAATGTCAACTGCCATACCGGAGTTGCCTTACCCACGTGTTTCCCAGGCCAAGTCTCGGATCGAGACTTCTCGGAGGGGAAGTAATGTGACGATACGTCGCCACTGGTATAGGTACAATCTCTGACAACTGCGTCAGGGAGTCGACTCTTTGGCTCTGTGGTTAGAGCATTGGGCTATCACGCCGGCGGACCGGGTTCGATTCCGGGCCGGGCCATGTTTGTTACACACACACACACATATATATATATATATATATATATATATATGTCTTTAAGGAGGGTTGATATATATTTACGTGTACATGCAAAATGCTTAAACATGAATGGTTATTTACCCATACAATATAAAATTATTGTTCATATACATTTGACAATCGAATTTAATGTAGCTCAAACAAGGGATGATGTCTGCTTGAATTTTAAATAAGTAATGGACTACTGTTTCAAATAATGACTATGCGTGCGTTTAAAATGTGTTTGACTTTTCAAAAACACTCAATGAAGTCAGGAACCAGCTGTACTAGAATTCTGGGGTCAAAGCTATTTTACGGACAGTAATTGCTCGATCAGCAGCTGCAATTAATGATGGGTTCAACTTGAAACATTTCAACAAGTCTGAATTGCCAGCGGATGTTTCAGCTGATTGTATGCTATGTGATGCGTTCGCTGTGGTATAAGTTTTTTCAAGGCAACTAAATACCACACATTCATATTTCAAATCAGGATCAACAATTCTGAATGATCTACTGCATGATTTCAACATGATCTTATTGGAGATCCAGGAACTGTTTCCTTACAAAAGCATCAAGTTTAGTTTAAAGAGTTCGGGGTTTTATTTGTTATACCATCAATAGGGATGGGGGAGGTTCATGAAGACAGTGAGAGTGAGCAAATTACTAGAATGTATGTTTATATGTGTCCGTTTTAAGTAGAAATTCGTTTTTAAATTACTACGCGGCAAATTATTAGTGTTGTATAGGTCGAAAATTGGCTCTTGGACTACCTTGCCATGGCGGTTACGTTTGTGGCGACGTGTTAGAGTATCCATCTTGGTCACCGAAGAGGGATCCTAGTTTGATTTCATCTCGGGGCAATAGGATTTTATTTGGTTACATTTGGCACCAAACGAAAATAACTCACAGTTCTAGATAGATGACACCCTTAGAAAGTCTCAAAGATATTCATACTCCTGGAATCTGGTGAAATTCTTTTGAAAAGATGGGGTGAATGTAGTAAAAGTAAAAAATGTCATCTGTACTATATTGCCATAAAGCTAGGATTTGTGGCGCCGAGGGTCCAGAGTTCGAATTAAGCTCGGGACAGTAGTATTTTATACATTTGTCAACACATACATATACATGTAGATATTCACATAATATCAATATATAACCGTACGGATGTCAACCAATAGTATTAACACTTAATTGTATATACATTCTGTTACAGTGATGAATATTGTTTTCAGTAATCATCTTGTTCAACTGCACGTTTTAAATAACCTGATTTGCATGGAACTGCAAATACTGGCTTCAAAATAACAAGAACAGCAAAATATTTTAGAGCTTTTGCAGAATGCAGACCGAGTGGGCAAAATTACACGACCCAGAAAATATATCCAAACTATGCATTTAACACCTTTCTTGTCTTTGGGACAACTTTCGATCTAAATACAAATCTTAATGGTAGCATAGAATCAGGACCTCGTCCGATACTCTGTGCCGAAGCCATATCGGGCTACACACCGTAAGGCTTTTTGCTGTTATTCAGACCATGCCAACAAGATTTGGACCTTGTTTCTTTATTTCATTCATAATGTTCGCATTTCGTTATTTGCAAAATATTTTTTATAGTTGTGTTGTTTTGTTTCTTCTGACATCAAGACCACCTGAGTTTAACCATCAGAGCCAACGAAAAGACATAAGTAAGTTTAATTGCTATATGTTCAATCGATATGAAATAGATACTGTTTAAACATATCCAGTGATGAAATATACAAGACCTTAGACTAGATGCATAGATAGTTAATTGTCAAGTCATGAATAATGTTGTTTTCCCGTCAAATTATTAATTTGCAAATGTATTGATGTTGAATTTCCTTTTTTCCGATTACAAAGCAAACCAGAATATAACCCTACTTTAGGGAATGGCGTGTATGTCATTTAAAGGGAAATTTATTTGCTTTATCAATTCTTCCAGCGTTTTATTCAAAACAAAATGATTCCAATAAAACAATTCAATAACTTCAGATCTGCAAATATGTATCGACATTATATTTCATCATAGAATACCTACGAATACCTATTGTGTTTCAATAAACAGAACAATTCTTTTTTATGGTTTTCTGTTTGTCAATTTTCGCATTTATATTTATCGATTTTTATTTACTGATTTTTACTGTAGAGATTTCTCAATAGTTTTAAAGGATTTAAAGTGAAACAAGAATCACATTTCGACAAAATCAGTTTTTGATTTTCCAAACTATATGGACCTACATATCCGACAAATGTATTAAAAATCTCAAACGGAAATATGCTGGCAGTAGGCACGCCCCTTTCATTTCCTTAGTCTGCTATTTATCGCTGAGAAGCAATTTTATTTACCCTATCACAAACATGCATATGTCTTCCAAAATAGTAATTTCTGTCTTGTTTTGATGATTTTGATATTCTAATGTTCAAATGCACACTCGCACGTGGCATTTATTGAGAAATCGGCAAATGGACATATTCTAAGTTTAAACAATAAAAACCAAAAGGTCTATTACTGATTAGTTTTCAACATTTTCTTGAAATATTAAATAATAAAAATTGATTTTTAAATATTTGAAAAATACAGAACCTCTTATATTCGAAATTATTTTAAGACATAGTGCTGACTCGCTGCAATATAACGCCCCAAAAATGTAACATGTTACGAAACACAGGAACGATATCCTGATATTGTTCCATCAAATTATATGCTGAACGCTAAGCAGCGAGCTACCAGATCCATTTTCATCGACAATTGATATGATGCGGACTCTGACCGACCCCACGTCATGGCGCTACTGGGACTAATAAAACATGCATGTTACGCAATAATGAAGATAAACAGAAAAAAATAATGATTGAAATACTCATTAAATCTGCACTGACGGTGTTATCTTGTGGGCATTCCAGTATTTGTTCAGCTGTTGATTTGAATTCTGAGATGAACTTGTTATTATCTGTATAAGATCTGTAAAATTACTAGTCTAGTGAAATAACGTTGCAATGTCCCATTTTCTTCCTTCACGAAATTCTCGTGAGTATGTGTTTAACTAATCAAACTGAATCATATGTATTGGTAAACTCGGCGTTATGACGTTTAAAGAAAGATGCTTTTAAGAAGTGTAATAATAACATCAGACAAGCGGTTATCCGAATATCATACCTAACCCTAGATATATTCCATGTCCTGACATAAGCGGCAGAGACATTGTCCATGAAACTAAATATATCAGACGCAATTTTACTGTACATTTGCACAGGTTTTATACATATATTCTCAAAAAATTTATGTTTAGAATTGACAAACATTTATAACAATCATAAATTTATTTCAGCTACCAAGTCTAAAGTATCTTATTCAAATGCTATAAATATAATCAAGACCTGTAAAACGTCTCAGCATTTCAGAGCTTCGAGGCAATACAGACTTATTACATTCGGAAATTAACAATAAAGATGTAACGTCACTATCACAAATCTTCCGTTGATATTGGTTACAGTAAACAGATCACCCTATGCTTCTATCCTGCATTTGATTTCGTGAAATGCTAAAACATGAAAGAAAAAAGAAATTCACTCAATATTTATTTTTAATTTGAAAACAAATATTGTCCAAATAAGTGACACTTATTGACTTTCAATAAAGCTGATTCAAGCACATTATCTTATTCTATTTTAAGTTCAGTTAAGCATTTTCTTGACTTACCCCCCCCCCCAAAAAAAAAGAGAAAAAAAAGAAGAAAAAAAACTTCCACAACATGAAAAGCATTAATTCCAATTTTTGGGAAAAGGATTAATCAAAGAAAGATCAACCAAAACATTATCCAGAGTTAAGACCAGAAGAACATTATCCTGAATATGTCAAGACAAACAGCATCCTGAGTTATGTCAAAAAGAAGACAAAAATCCCTTTATTTTGTATATAAGAAAGGTATCCTTAGTTGAGTATTGATTAATATAACGTGCTTACACATTTGCACGATGCACGCCAATGAACTTTCAATCCCAGAATTCAATGAAGATGCAACGAAAAATATATAAAGACTGCATTTTGCTGTTCCTCAGACACACCATTGTTGTTTGATGTTCATACTTTTTGTTGTTAAATATAAGGGAATAAATGCAAGTGATATCACTGTTTAATCCCTTTAAAATAGGTTTGGGTTCAAGATTTTGGTCGAAAAATGAGTATTAATCTATTTGTATTTTATCTCAAATATATTTTAAAAAATGTCAGTTATTTTTCTTATACTATTGGTAGATCGATCCAGGAGAGACCTTTATCTAATTGGACAAGGACAAAGATTAAATATAATGTAGTTTCTACTTGATGTAATCATGAAGAGCATAAATGCATATCATAATTAGGACACACGAGAAATACTTACTACATAGGAGAAAAGAAATTACACGGAATTTTAATTAAATTATTTTATTTTAGATCTTAACCTCTTTGAAATGCTTTATTAAAATGCAAATAAATAATGACAATATCGAACAACAGTTCCCTATTTCCGTCAAGGCTACTTTGATTTATATCTCCCTTAATCTGTCCTTATTTTACTTTTAGATAGGAAACAACTGCTGATCTGTTTTGACACATGTAATGCATTTGAGATGATACTTGGAATCTATCATCTCCCTGATTGTTTAAACTGATTTTGATAGTTACAATCAAATAACACCAATCCATTGGGGCTTGCTGTTTTATCTAAGTTTGAAATTTAATTCAGTTATATCGCAAACAAAAGCTGAAACCGTGTCTGTAAAATTGGAACCATATTTCTATGATATATTTAGAACCACTGCGTTGTTCAATAAGAATCTAACCAAGATGTTCTGTATTATTAATACGAACTATAATTCGATCAATCAGCTCACTAACACGTTTCATGCCATTGATAATTAAGGGCACTGGAAGGATAGTGGCGAGATGTTATCAAATAATATAACTTTTCGATCAAATTATTATTGACGATTGACGTGGTTGTGCAAAAGACGATGTTATTGACACAGAATCAACAAAATGATACTAATGGCTGAACATTTAAATACAAGCCGATGACAAACGGTTGCCGACTGTTAAGAACGTTCGCCCCGCGACAATGAGGATATGGTTTTGTTCCTAGTCTGCGCATACCAATATCGTCAAAATAGTAATGACATATTTCATTTATGCTTGGAGTTTCGCATATAAGAGCAGTCCGAGGATTGGCTTGCCAAGAGTAAGGATAATATGACTAGCTGTGGTACCGTTCTAATCGTAAACGAAGTAATAAAGAAGTAAAACAAAAGTACATCGTTCTCATTAAGGCGAATGTCCATAAAAGACTGAAGTAGTGTTGATTGGATGTTAATTATGCCCTACTTTTCAGTCCCTGTATTGCTTGTTCAGAGTAGGCCATGGTCATTTTCATTCTTTACCTTCCATTAAGTACTCAATTATAAAGAAAATATAAACCAAAGTTATATTAAAACGTATATGATTAATCATCTAAATATTGTTAATGTATTTTGTTTATGTTTTCAACATAAAATTATATGTTTATATAAATCGGTGTGTCTCTCTTCTCCCATTGGGCACATTATGCAATTTCAAAATGTCTGAAAATGGACATGTGTGTGTTTCATTTTTATATCCGTTAAATTTTCTTTAGTATTTTTTATTGATTTTAAACATGAAGAGTAACAAATCTAACCAGAGAGCAATATCGCCTGCAGTGATATTTCCTCGTGAGTTTAAGACCATTAAGCAATGAAATATTACAGCATTAATAACGACTCCGCAAATTATGTTCTTCTTGGAAGCAATGAGGTTGCCGGTTAACGAAACAATACATTTCTATAATCATACAATTAGCACCGGCACACTAAAAAATGAGAAGACATTTGCCGTAATAGGAATGGATTTGTTTTTGCATCTAACGTGTTGCTCGAAAAACTTTAAGATTAAGCACAATACGAAGCATTTTGTCTCAAGCTACTGCAGCATTCTTTCGTTTCAAAATACGAAAAATTACATTTAAATAGGGTACATACATATTTACGTGGAAATGTAAAAAATGGTTATTTAGCCATATTACTATGTTCGTGTATACATGTATATATTTTGTTTTTAAATTTTTAATCGGTGATGTACGAGATGCATTTAAATGATTTTAAAGCCTATGCTTAGAATGTGGTTTAAGGGTTTAACGTAAAACGATCCTACAAATCGAAATCACTGCTAGCGGATATTTCAGCTTATTGTATGCTACGTGATGCGTTCGTTATGCTTTTAGTTTCTTCATGGAAAATAAATTATACTTTTCAAATCAAACTCCATATGATTTTAATGTGTGTGTGTGTTGTTTTTTTTCTCGTGTGTGTGTGTGTGTGTGTGTGTGTGTTTTCTCGTGTGTGTGTGTGTGTGTGTGTGTGTGTGTGTATTAAGGAACGACGATCTCCTTACATACGAAGTTCGTAGAGTTCGACAATTATTTGTATTGAACATCAATAAACGAGTGTTTCATTTTAAAAAAAAACGTAAAAATTGTAAATACTAAATGAATTCCTACCAGACCAGTCCCGGAAGGTAAGTGGTGAGAGCGTCCGCCGCGTAACAGGGGTCCAGTGATAATCAATCAATATCAATACATGTATTTATTTATACAGGTGTCAACCTATATCAATATTAAAACCAACAACATGTACTTGTACAGATTTCAACCCATATCAATATTTCACTGTACAGATTTCAACCCATATCAATATTTCACAGTACAGATTTCAACCAATATCAATATTTCACTGTACAGACTTCAACCAATATCAATATTTCACTGTACGGACTTCAACCAATATCAATTTTTCACTGTACAGACTTCAACCAATATCAATTTTTCACTAAACAGACTTTAATCAATATCAATATTTCACTGTACGGACTTCAACCAATATCAATATTTCACTGTACGAACTTCAACCCATATCAATATTTCACAGTACAGATTTCAACCAATATCAATATTTCACTGTACAGACTTCAACCAATATCAATATTTCACTGAACAGACTTTAATCAATATCAATATTTCACTGTACGGACTTCAACCAATATCAATATTTCACTATACGGACTTCAACAAATATCAATTTTTCACTGAACAGACTTTAATCAATATCAATATTTCACTGTACGGACTTCAACCAATATCAATATTTCACTGTACAGACTTCAACCAATATCAATATTTCACTGTACGGACTTCAACCAATATCAATATTTCACTGTACAGACTTTAATCAATATCAATATTTCACTGTACGGACTTCAACCAATATCAATATTTCACTGTACAGACTTCAACCAATATCAATATTTCACTGTACGGACTTCAACCAATATCAATATTTCACTGTACAGACTTCAACCAATATCAATATTTCACTGTACGGACTTCAACCAATATCAATATTTCACTGTACAGACTTCAACCAATATCAATATTATACTGTACAGACTTCAACCAATATCAATTGTTTATCGTAGTCTTAAACGCGTTTTACTATGTTATTGTATGGATGTAAAATAAAATCAATATTTTATTATACAGATTTCAACTTTATTTTCTAAACAGTAAAAGTTAAATAAAAAAAAAAATTAAGGGTTTACAAATTGTGTTTTTTAAAACAAGTGGTATTTAATTACTTGTGGTTTTGTGATCTTAAATTCTTTGTTAGCTCTACCTAAACAGACATGTTCTGCTGCTTGTATTGATAAAGGCACAGCCAAACAAGGCTCGAATTCCGCAAACAAAACTGGTCTTGTATGGTTTGTGGATTCCAATCTAGATTTATTGAGACATTGAGATATCAATCATAACGTAGGCATCTGCAGTTCGTTCGATAAGGCAAACGCGGCATTTTTTTTATTTATATTTATTTTCGTCGGGGGGGGGGGGATATATTAACCAACGTCAGAATATGCACATTCATTTCTTTATGATTTTTGCGGTCAAATATTTGTGTCTGTGCAGTATTTATATTATACTGAATATATGTGATGCTGATAGATGGTAAAATATGACCTTTGCAAGTTATATGGACAGAAAATGTTAAATAATTAATTCCTTCTTAGTACGCTTTTATTAAAAAGGGGAAGTTTGACTCGTATATTTCTAACATGTTGTGAATGCATAACAAACATTAAGATTAAAAAAATAATACTATGTAAGAAATGCGGACAGAAACATTTCCCAACCTTTACAGTAGAAGATACGAGACACTGAAAATCAAAGAAATCGATCAAGTAAGTTGCCTTTGAATATACAAGTACCATAGTTTGATTGTTTGTTGGATTCAACGGACAACCGAAAGTGTTTCAAATGTTTGCAGACTGTGATTACTTGAAACATGACTATTGCTGCCACAATGCTGTGTCATGCTGTAGACATGTGGCCTGTTATCAAACTCGGTCACATTATCTTGATACCTTGCCAACTAGTGTGGAACTACTGTGTACATATACTGAACACAATGCAGAGCTAGCACAACCAGCGGTCGGGTACAGAAACTTCGACCTCAAAATCCAAAAAGAACGTTCTTACTTCTCGTCCAACGAGGACAGTACGTTTTTTGCAATTGGCACATATACAAATATTATGTTAACACATACAAATATTTGTCATATAAAATTACACTTAATATGCGTTTAGAATAAAGGTTTGAAAATCTTAAAAGAGTACATGTCATTTGACAATATTCACTAAATGTTATAAATTAAAAAGACTTTATATCACTTTTGCTAAGACATATGTGGCTAATTATGTCAGAAATAAAAACAGAAATGTGCATTTGCATGTTTATGTATTTTAAACTGATCAATTCTTACGTCGATTGGGAAACAAATTCTTACAACGTAACTTATCGTTTATTTCTTGGTTTGAATAATACATTTAGCCAGGGGAGGCACTGGACACGTGGTTCGTAACCCGCACCGCAGTATTGTACGTTCTAACACACTTATGTACCTTACTTGATATATTTGAATAAAAACTAGATCATTCATATACATGATTGTTTCCCAATCATTCTCCTTCTCCACCCATAACCAAAATCTAATAATTGGAACATATTCAAAAAGCAAGCAGGGAACCAAACACATCCAATCCTTATTGGCGAGTTATAGTCTGAGCTATTTTGATGAACTATATTCCTAAATCCGTCAAAACCGGGATGCTAGTTTTTAACTTGCATATATTAAATTATTTCGTGTTCTAAAAATGACAACTTACTTCTTTAAACCCATCAGATACATTTACGCAGACTTGAAATCAATCTTTAATGTTCCCCAATTACCGGTATTGTCTACAAATTACCCAAGAGATATGTTTTAAATATGGCTGTCCTTTATTGCTTTTTATCTCTTTTAAGCGACTTTAACTGCCTAATTTGGACATTCATAAACTGATTGAACTTCTGAAAAGGAAACAATACTTCTCTATGGCTATGATCAAATCCATTTATCAAGTACATAGCGACCATTACGTCTTAAATAAATTTCTATGATGGTTTAGACATTCATGTATATATGTCATTAAATATAAGTATGGGTTCAGTTTTTCGTAGCTTTAAATCAATGAACTTTACCATTTTGCTCCCAACTAAAAGAATATTTAGTAATAAATTTTGATTATTTTTTGGCCAATACCATGTGTAATTTTTTATTCGATGATAATGATATTTTGGGGATTTCTTGCAACCAATATACGACCAATATCGGAAAGGAAGGAAGCCTGCACGTACATCTGATAATATATATCCTGATCGAAGACATTCTTTCCCAAGTGTAAATATATTCATTTATAGATATAAAGTAAAAAAGAAATCACAGACTGAGCATGCATTTGCATTACAGCCTAAAGTTTCAACGAAATCATATGAATATAGAGGTTTGGCAAAATATAATTTTTGGTCACCAAATCATCGATATTGAATTTGAACAAAATGCAACGCGCATTTAAAATGTATTTTACACATTCGGTACGTTTAAAGTTAAACGATTTAAAACGTTTACAGTATGTTTCTATTCAGCTGCAATCATGTCATATGTATTCGAAGTATTTCTTTTTCTATTTCGGTGTAAATTGATCTATCTAGTTACACGTAACAACGCCAGTAGTCTTCCTAGTTATTCTTGTCAATGATTGAGACAGAAACTAAATCCGAATCAACAGCATTGATGCTAAACTATCATTTTTAAATTAAGATATGACATTCGTGAATTTCAAATTCGATTCGGAAAAAAAAATCAAATTAAAATGCGCCACGAGCAAGAAAAAAAAAAACAGCAACGCCTGCTTGCATGTAAATCAATTTTGGGTGGCACCTCAACGCCTCAGTGAAAATGCCTTTGTTTCAACTGTACAAAAATCTGTTTTGCAAATGCACAGCTATTTTAAGTTTTAGTTGTCTAAAATGATAATTGCAATCATTATTTCTGATGCACTCAAAACTTATTACATTTTCATTCAGTGTATTTCAATAGGTCCCGATGCCCGTGTTGTTAGAGTATACGCATCTGACTGCTCGATTCTCTGCCACATATACCAAAGTCGTTAAACTGGTACTGGCGTAGCTTCTTTGCTTAGCGTCCAGCATATAAGGTAATTCCAGGAATGACTTGACCGGTGTCAGGATAATGTGACTGGGTATTACTTACTTTGTTCTTGTAGTGCGGTAACACTATGTCTGTTTCCATGTTTACACAGCCTCCAAATGATTGAAATACTATAGGTTTGACGTCCAAGCCCAAACCCGCATTAATAATAATAATAATAAAAGCATTGTCCTGACACGAGTCAACCAGCCTTGAAACTGCAATATATACAAATTCGCTTAACGTTAGTCCGTGCAATTTTTAATGAATTTGGTATACTGTATTGCTGTCTGGGATTTCGGCCATTGGGGACGGTCAATTTGAAAGTCATACGCTGTCTCCATAACTTTTATATATACAGTAGTTATATAATACACTCGATTAAGATAACAGGAAATGCCATGTAAATCTAATTGTGACCAGGTAATTCAATCAGGTTTTTCGCGAAACATTAACGCAAATGAGAAGCTGTCATATGGACAGAAATAACGGAGTTATCTCCTAAATAACTGCGTTTATCGACTGCAGAAACGTTCCAGCATAGGTCACATAAGTCTCCCCCTAACCTGCTTGATTAAATATTCCATTGATTAGAAAACACTTTCACACTAATTACATTAATCCTGTTACTGGATTCTATAGTTGGTCCAGAGGCTTGCCATTGGGAAGGTTGCAAGTGAGTCACAAACAGCAGACAAACAGAAAGAAATAACAAGAGAGCCATTATTGCAAATGATCGCTCAACTGATTTCTATCAGATTAGAATGAAACCAGATACTCTCAAGTTACTTTGGAATTACTTGTGATTCCCAACATTTTTAATTAGGCTTTTACCATCTGACTTTGATTATAATTAGATATGATCAGCCCCTTCTCATAGAAACTTTATTTTAGACAATACATAGACATAATTGTTTCAACGTGTTTTAAGTATGAACTACATGTATAAGGTGATTATTTGGGCAAGCTTGTCTTTAAAACAGATTAACAGATTTAAAGAAGTTTCTGTGTAAATAAAGAACGTAGCCACCTCTTGTGAGAGTCATTTTTCTGGGGATGAATATCGTGTTTCAAATTGTAGTTACGGGGTCATACGTTCATCATTTGTACAAAATAAAACTGTTTCTTTATTTTTTAGGCCTATTTTATGAGATAAAACTCGTTTTATTGAATAACGTGAAGAGTTATGTGATGATAATTTGTGCAAAATATATCACAATTTTAAATATTGGTGTTAAAGAAGAAAATACTTGAAACCTTCCAAATACATTTTATGGGAAACTAGTCCAATTCTATGAAAGCTCCATCTTCAAAAGATTAACATTTTTAAGTAATTATGTTAGAGGTCATATGGTAGTCAATATGGGGAAAACATATATGAAGAGTTATGTATACGAAAATTATTTGGTTGCTATAGCAACACTGTTCTTCATAATTCAGGCGTATTAAAGCCTCGTTTGCAAATGACGTTTAAGATGTAAAAAAATCCTTACATAAAATGAAACAAGTCTTCCAAACATATCTTAAAATATATAAATCAGATGTGATAACAAACTTCTTCAACAGAAAGTAGATCGTAAATTCAAGTGCGCGTCAATCCGAAAGACCCACAGGATGTCCGCCAATGTCAATGTTTAATTGTTCAGACAATCTGTCACAGTGCTTGACGTTGTCACCGGGAAACTGCTACATTATCACAAACCGAGCTGCATAATTTTTCCAATTTTCAAAATAAATTGTATCAGCATGCGACCGAAAATAGAAACTGTCAAGCTCAGTAGCCTTGGGGTGAATACAAGAACATGCAACCCGTGATTCACTGCTTGAATTTGAATGTAGTTTTATTGATGTTTTAGATTCTGTTTGGTCCCTTGTTTACAAAAGATCTCTCTCATGCAATTTATTGGACGTCATTTTATGAATGAAATAATATCGGAGAAACTGTGCATTATCTATGAGTTGCAACATACAGAATAAGGGTTGTAAAACTTGTACAAATAAACGGATTGTAAGTGACATTTGGTAGGATTTAGATTAAGTAACAAAATCTCCTCTATATATGTGCAGTTTACCTAATTTTTCACATTTTCTTTTAAGAGTTATGCATAGCTATAATTCATTAGCGGTGTCTTTTTAAGTAAAAAGAAAAAGGAATAATATAATGATACAATAAGCATCTCCCTTCCCACTAATTATTATAATTGTAGACGAATAATAACAGAAAATATAGTATCTTTCATTATATTTTAGAAAAACAGCAATGGATGCCATTTTGATACCTACGATTTCATAAAACCGATGCAAGAACCGTGTGGAAGCAGAATTCCATAGAACTGTTATGTCAATACGTAGCACCAATATTGCAGTGTCTTAATATTATAACACTTTTAACAGGAATCACGAGCAAACAAAACATCTTTATATTAGACCATAACGTTTAATTTGATTAATCCTAAGGCAGAGATACAGTTTGATATCAGCATACCACTGGAGTACATTTTAAATATACATCCATATTATCCATATAGAGAGCATAGGATAATAAAACCATTTTTATTACCTGCTATAATGTAAGTTTTTTTTTTTTTTTTTTCCTTTTTTTTTTTTTTTTGGAAAAATTTAACCTAACAAATACCATGGTGATAACAACTATCTGATATAAATAAGGTTGTATAAATGCCATGTACGGTATGGTTTATGATCACCTCGACATTCACAAACCGGAATTAGGAAATAAAAGAAATCAGACCATACTGCCATCATATTATGGTCACATGACCGGATTGGAAAATATCCGTACCTAGAAATATACGTCTAGAAAATGACAAATTTTATACTCCAATATTTAAAAAAAAGAAAAAAAAAGTTTTGCTTCTATGTATAAACAAAAATCCTAGAAATGCGAAACCCGATTAGAATGATATCCAATCGCTATGGGAATTTCATGTCTGTAAACAAGTTTTTGTATGAGCATGTGTGCCTAAATATCTGAACATTTCTTTTGTAATTTGAGAGACACTCTCGGTGGAAATCAACATTTGCCCATTTTTTTTTAAGAATCTGTCTATAAAACACTGCACATTATTCAAAATTAAGATTTTTTTTTTGAAAAAGCACTGAAACAATCCTGTATGAAAAAAGGTCAATCAATTTCCCCTGGATACCAAGCCAAATTTTCAATTCGTAGGGGCCTGCATTATGTCAACACATACAAAACGAAACAACATCGCTGTTAAAATGTCGGAAGGAAATTCAAAAGAGCATGCTATCATCTCGGGATTTCAGCCGCATTATGCTAAAATGACTGGCTTTTCTTTTATGTGCTCTTTTCGTGTCGTGTGGCCTGAGTAGCATTGCATGCACATAGACGATCTGATCATCCGATTTTTTAATCCAAATTCCGACCTTTTTAAATCTCAGCCGATCTTAATAAAACATGGAAACTTCATCTTTATGAAGACTGGATATAATCTAATATGATAAAAATATCACAGATAAGTTCTGTTTTGAGTAAATTCCCCATAAAAAGCTTGAAATAATGCCAATGGTAAAGATATTCAGCATTTTCAATCAGCTAACGCTTTTTTGTGATACAGGAAAAACATCGATTATAAAAGCAGCGATATTCCGAGCTTAGTAAATTTATTAAGGTCATTATCAGAACATAAAATGATATTAAATTAAAGACACCTTAACAGCCTTGATACGAGGTCAATTCCAAGCTCTTTTGCTGTAATGTATAACACTAAAAGTAAAAGACAGGGAACTTAAAAGCTTAAAGTCTCTGTTGCTTATAAATATTTTAACCGAATCCTAGTGTATCTGCACTAAACGAGTTTTCTAGTGTTTTCACCGCACCCAGAAACCTAGAAATGCATTTTTACGCGAAACATACAACATGACATTAACTTAAGATTTAGATTTTCGTTCTATATTTAGCTTCCAAAAATGTCAACATGAAATTAGCATGAAATTTACATAAATTTACGTGTCAGCGTTCCTCATGATACACAACTTCTCAAGAAAAAATGGAGGAAGATTTCGGCTGCAAACAACACGACGTAAGTATGCGACAAAATATAATAGAAAACGGTGAAGTTATGCCTCAATTCCAATTGCTGAACACTCCGTTTCGTTTCAAAATTTAAAAAAAAAATGTATATGAACTCCACTGCATTAAATATTTATGAAAAATGCAGTTTACACAAAGAGGCTCCAGTGGGAGAAAATACAGCCTGATTCTCAATATTCTGAAACGTTTATATATACCTTTTTTTTAATTCATACAACGCAATCTATGTAGTATATCTACATTGATATATTTAATATGATTTGAGAATTATTTAATAATAATCTAATGTGATTTGAGAGTTATTTAATAATAATCTAATTGTCATATTTTGTATGCAAGCACATAGCCTATTCGTGTATTGTCACGTTTCACATGATAATAAATCTATAGGATTTGGTCTGTTTACACAGCGGTTTATTTTGAGTCCTTGGTTTCTTAATGCCGTGTATTAATGTCCCTTTTTTTAAAATGTATGCCTTTCAATTCGATTGGCATTTCGCTTTTCCATGTTCAACTAACACACACTAACCTTCATATTTCATACGAAAGTATGTTGTGTATCTACGTATTCAGATTCAGTAGATCTATGTCAGTTTCCTCTACTTTTTTTTTCCAATCAATATCATAAGTATTCATTGTGTACGGTTTTTCTATTATTTATTTTTTTCTAAATAGGCACCTATAGTTATTGGAGGACGTGGGAGGGGTCGTGGAAGACGAGGTCAAGTAGCTGCTCCTCGATTATCCAAATCCGACAACTTTAGAATGGAGACAAGATTTGAGGATAGAGCAAAGAATATTGAGGTAGGTTTATTAGATACTTGTAATTTACTGCATCTTAGAATTAAATACCTTAAAATTAACACCTGTTTGCTGTAGTATAGTTACACGTAGCTACATTAAATAGGTATTTACATGTCTGATTGTTATAAGCTAGAATAAAAAAAATTCATCCCATAAGAATTCATCCTTTCAATGACCATTTTGACTTTATAAAAGTTTGTAAAGTGTAAATATAATTATTTAAATATTTTTTTTGATCAATTTGAAGCCCACCTTTACAAAATATAAATATGGATTTTATGGTTATTACTTGGGAGGTAGTGTCACTAGGGAATGCTCTAACTATAACATTGCTGCATTTCTCTGTAGGACATTGTTAAAGAGATGGATGCTGAGCGTTTGAGAGTTCTTGTGCTGCAGCTGGTGAAGAGAGAACCTGGTCTCTTTTTTGACCTAGTAGATGATGGTTGGTCTCCTCCTACACCACCTGAGCATTCCAGCAAAGACACCCCCTCTTGGTGCAGGTGCAGTAATTGCGTTGAGATGCCAATAGAACTAAAAAACTTGATTTCAAAGTATGTATATTGCTTAATTAAACATTTATAAATTTCTTACCATGTTATACATGTACGAGTAAAAAATAATCATGTCCATCATTGAAAATTAATATATCAATACAGAAAAACTTCCTAACATATATTCTAATGTGTGTGCAATAAATTGACTTTCAGGAGGATCAGGCTAAATGTTTATTTCTCTATATGATATTTGAATCAAGGAGCTGTAATATTTTACTTCTATACTAACTGATGAAATAATGTGTTTCATCAGCCAGAAAAATGCATATCCCACAGAGTGTGATTGATATAGATCTGTCCAGAAACATATTTTATATTTTTATAAAGGGTGTAGCATAATTTGCCATAAAATAAATTGGAAATTTGCATATTTTCATTGAAAATGGGATATATTTGATCTCGAAATGAAACATTTTTCATTTGTGCTATGCGCCCATTAAAACATTAAAATTATTTCCTCTCCTGGTAAAGTATATTCCAAGTTCTCTTGAAACAAATATGCCTTCTTTTATTGTTAAATAAAACTATCATTAAATACTTGTAATAAGCTAAGAATTTTTGTGTTTTTTTTAGCAAATGGATCGTCTGTGCCTAGATGAGGAGGTACTGCACATTGGACAGGCCTACTATAGGGATATGTTGGGAAGGCACAGGCAACGGATGGAGGACTATAACCGCACTATGCGCCATTCCGCATACCGAAATTTTACTTTGTGGAGACATGGTCGGCTGGGGGCTGGGTTAAGGAGAGTTATCCCCAGCTGTTGTATTTCTCGCATCCGCCAGAAATTTCCATCAAATTCAGGGGTGTACACTGGTTTTGTACAAGGGCGTTTTGAGTAGAATAATTAAGCAGTTTGTAGTTTTTATGTGCCCCCAAGGGAGAGCATGTAGGTCGATGTGTATGTTTGTCCGTTATAATTTTGTCTGTAGCATAACACAAAACCTATAAGAGTTATCATTATGAAACTCATATGTAGATAGATCTCAATGAGGAGAAGTGCAGTGTACATGAACCACAAGTCTCATTTGGGTAATTTAGGAGTTATTGCCCTTTATTATTTTTCATACTTTAAATTTGTCCAGAGCTCATACAGTATAATAAAGTACCCATCAGTAACGAAGCACAGTTCAGAGAGCGTCTACTGGTTCTACCTGCATTTAATTAAAAGGTTAAACCTCCGCCCAACAGTGTTTATTTTGTTTGTTAATTTGGTTTATTTAACAAATAGAGTGATTTCAACATTTTTGTTAGACAAAGTTGCCACAGTCTGCAATAAATTATAATGAAATAGTGATAATCATAGTACACAATTTGAAATCCTGTATTTGGATAATCTTGTCTTCAAATGTACTCAACTGAACTTTATATTATTAGTTATACAGTTTATTGTCAAGGTACAGGAGTATTTATTCCCAGCAGCGGAAAGTCATGCCACTGGTAGACGAGGGTGACCAGATTTTTCCCTGTCGTGATTAGTCATGTTCTTTCAAATTTATTATTGCAAAGTTCAATCGATGTTATGCATTAATAAATACTGATTAACATGTATTTACCTATTTGATAATTTGAAGATTTTTATTTTGCAGTATTATATTGTTTTTCAGGAGTGTATTTTCTGAATTTGTGTAAAAACAATTATTGTGCTCACCTGCACCTTTAGTAATACAAATCAAATTAGAAATACTTATTTAATCCAATAATGAAAATTTGTAATGTCTTGTTCCTTTAATTCCTAATATCTATCATGGGTAAAATGTGGCAAATCATATTTTAACTGTATTTCAACCCATCAATCATATTATAAAGAGACCATGATATTTTTGGCCAATTTAAAAGGATTGTGTACAGAGATGGGGAATAATATGTTGCAGTAGCTTTTTGTTGCTAATCGAGATGCAAATTTTTCTGATGCCAAGAGTATCAAAAATACGAAGCCACAAAAAACAGCTGCAACATAATATTCCTTTTATCATATACCTGTAAATAGTCAAGACACCAGAAGTCAATGTACACGTTTAATTTTACACGTTTAATTAGTTTATCAAGTTTTCTCAAGAAAGTGACATAAGGGAAGTTTAAAGTAATGTCATGTTACCACCGTATTTGTCACAATACAGGGTTCTTATCTGTTGAGTTGTATTTGCGTCTCGTGTTTTGCATGTATCTGGTCAAAAAATTTATATGTATATAATAAAAAATATGATCAGCCTGAAGTTTCCTTTATTATGACCTGGTCTTGTATCAATTGTACTAGCCCTGATAGTATATGGATTATTACATAATCGTCATCGCATGATCAGGCAACCCAAGAAAACTGTTTTCATAATCAATAAATATGTCTTGGCAATGGTTAAGACATTATTTAAAAATCATGAAGTTAAACTCAGTTCATTATTGGAATCACAAAGCAAATTTTATCTTGTTTTGTGTAAACCAGTTAAATTATTGACCATCTATTATTCATTTTTTACCACTGAATATTTTGTAAAGCAATTGAAATACATATGTAAACATTATTTATGTTACTTGGATCATGGAGCTCTGAACTTAACTTTTTAGTTCCACACATCGTCTCATTGAGGATAGTCTTACTGCCATATGATTTGAAAATCCTGCGATCCATGTCTATGTTACAGTCCGTTTTTGCAAATGGCCTTTGACCTCTAAGTGTGACCTTGACCTTTGAGCTAGTACCCAGTCCTCGGGAGCAACACCTTGTCACAATTAAGACAATCATTACTGTCAGGTTATCTTTAAATCCTGTGATCCATGCCTATGTGACAGCCCAGATATGCAACTGAAACCTTTAACCTCTGAGTATGTTATTTGAAAATCCTGCCACCCATTTCTAAGTTTCAGCCCAAACAAATCTGGACAACCTGATACACTAACAAACTTAACAACGACTTAACAAACTATATGGATGTATTCATTTTGAATTTTAAACCTTCACTTCAAATCTTGACCGTTTTATTTCCATTAAACTTTTTGTTGGTGGTGGGGATACTCCTGATAGTGTCCTGTGAATGTTGCGTGGATCAGCATCAGTTAGTTCCACAGGAAAAAAAGAAACATTGTCTTTATCCGAGCATTATATTTTCCCCGTCAGCTCTCGGAAAAGTGCAATTTTACTTTATTCATTTATTGGCTCGATTTAGCTTTTACGTTTTACCGACAACATTCAAACATTTGGAGACTTGTGGTCTTGAGAATAACACAGAACAGTTGAAGAAAAAATAATATCATAAAACGATGACAACTAATCACTAGTTTAAAACTAATCATGAAGCTACCCACATGTGCAAATAGCCATGCACAATTGCTCTGTCTGCACTGCACCATGCTCACATTTCACAAACATTCCTTATACTGTATAAGTGTACATCCTCCTGATATTCCCAGAATCTTTACTTATGAAAATAATTCTACTTTTCCCTTCCACTTTAACCTCATTCTCAAACCAACTTCAAATTTTCCATTATATGTATTTAGATGTTTATTTATTATGTTAAAATTAACTGAGTCTGATCATTGTGATTTGTTAATTTGATCTTACATGTGTATAATGACGATATACTTGTATATGTCCAGTTCCTTTCTATTGACAGATCATGTAACAAAGCAACAACTACGGTTTTCTTGCCCATCATTTAATCAATCCAATTAACCGAATATCTACGCTAAGATGATATTGATCTTATTAGAATGAACCCTAAATATCGGTGGGCACTCAAGGGTGTCTGGTACTTAATTAAGTACGGAATTCAATCACGAAAAAGAGTAGTATACTTTTCAGTGTCACGTGACATGTCCAACGTAAATCAACTTATTATTTACATGGTTAAGATAACAGACTTTTATGCGGTCTTCAGACAAACACGTTTATTCTGGTGAATTGGCAAATTTTGAAGCACTCTAGGGTTTTGCCTCTTTTTCCCTGGGTTACTGTTATTGGAACAATGGTCAAATTAAACTATCCACGTTCAATGAAAATTGATTTGGTGGCCACCAATAATCTAAGGAATCGATGGTGTTTGTAAGTGTCGTCAGTTTACTATAACTCAGTACTGGAAATGCTGCATACAAAGCACACCATTTGCTATATTTCTTTCTGTCAAATATTTTCTAATGAAGATTCGTTGGCAAATATCAAGGGATATGTTTAAAAAGTTCTGAATATTTTTGTTCTTCTGGTTCACATTGATATTGAGTCACTTATGAAACATGAACACATGTGGAAATGGAACCAAATGTGTCCTTAAGTGAGCATTAAGTCTTGTCTGATGTCTAATAGTTTTCAAATTATAATAATTGCTATTGTAGATCAGTCGGGAAACATAAAATATACGAGTGGAACCTGGACAATTATAACAAATTTATTTAAATTGTTTGGCCATGTTTCGTAAATTGAATGTTAGATTCAAACCAAATTATACTATGTTCATCTTTGGAAAGTACATTTTTATTGTTCAGACATTAAAAATCCCTTAAATTCTACACATAATTTTTAGCAAAATCAGTGAAATTCGGCCTCGGTGGCCGAACGGTTCAAGCCGTTGACTTACGGACAGGGTGTTTCGGATATTTCATGTGACGACTTATTGACGGCCCGTAGTTTTATCCAGGGACTCTATGGAATCGGGGGCTTCCAGCACCAGTAAGGTCATACTGTTTTTCTGTCTGCGTGCGCCTAGGTTTATGGGTGCTTAGTTGCGAAAAAAAGCACATTTTTTTCTGGGTACTCCATACCAGTCTGCCAATAGCCAATAGCGCGAAGATGAAATGTTGCTGGATGTAGAAAAACTGCTAAGTGTAGACTCTTTTGTTTGAAACTGAGATTAATAGACTATCATATATTCCGGAAATGGTCTTTTAAAATTGAGAGCCTAAAATCTTAGCGTTTTTTTTTTGTTGTTTTTTTGTTTTTTTGGTTTTGTTTTTTGTTTCTGTTTTCCAGTTAATAACAGTATTCAAGTTATACTGAAGAAAAGTAAATATCACATTATGAAATCATTATTTAGTCACTTACATTAGTATTCTAGTTGTAAACGTAAAATGTTTGTTGATACCGGTTTGGCGCTAAACATGATCATAAAACAGCATGGTAAAATAAGCTGAACGTCGATATAGGGCAGTGAAGGTAAACTTCGGGCAGACAGCAGTATCTCAGTGAATTCCTATAAATACGACAAGTTATACTTTACGGAATAAACGGGCACAATAATTGTTTCCTGTGTGTAGGGGAACATTGCGTGATAGCTTTATAGCAATCACGGGTGATGTAATAGCTTGCATGCGACTAAACAAGCTGAAAACTGTTTACGAATGAATATCGATACTGCTGTGAAATGTTGTTTGATATCAAATTATTTATGACCGGAACAGTATTGTATCAGTAAAGTTATCATTTAGTTGAACGCCCATGGGGGGTGCTGATTCAGACAGGAGGTGGTACATTGTTAAAAGGATACCGACCCAAATGTGATCCATTTTGTCAATTAGACAGGTGTGTCGTGGATCGTAAACGTAAAGTAACTTGCACCGTCTGCAATTTTGCGATGCTAACTGTTACATTTACGACCGGCTGTTTTCGGATAACATTTATTTCAAATAAAAAATATTGATAGAGTACTTAAACATGGTACACACAGTTTGGAAACAATTCTAGATCTAATTACAGTGATAATCGTATCTGAGGCCGTGTGGATATGGTAGCTGGGAGAATTGTTGTTCATGCCATAATTACTATAATTAATTCTAAATTACTGGCCTATGTCCTGGTTGTCTATTAATACATTGACAGTTGAACATGTAGTAACTGGCACCTGTGTTAAGTTGCCATCCTGCATTTATCGGTAAATTCCAATATCACCAAACGATAGGCATTTTGTTATATGTTCAACCTTCATTTACCAATACCTCCATTTAGCGGTCACTTTCTCTTGTACCCTTGACTGAACGCTTAAGACAGTTTTGATTTAAAACTATTCTCCATAGGAATAAAAAAAACTCTTGTATTAATAATTTACCTCATTAATATTCATGTACAACTGATGAATATCAATCTATTGAACTTAAAAAGGGATTTTCTTTGTTATGCAAACTGTGAGCTACAATATTGCATGAGCAAAGAGAGGAGACTCTGACAAGGCAGCTTCCTTCAAGAACCGTGTTCGCCAATGCGGCAAAACAGATCAATATGAGGTAAAAGGTTGACAGGAAAATAAGAGTCATCGTCCTTTAAACTGAAATAACCCTTTAGATTGAATGTATAGGGGATATTTACGTACAACCTTTCACGCAAGGCATATGAAACAGTTTCATATGTTGATTGTCGTATGTTCTAAGACCACACGCAATTGAAAATACAAACGTTCAAGAAAATTAACAAATATTCTATTTCTTTCACGATTATCTTCACGTTCTCGCTATTTGCCTTCTTTGTATGTGTGTCTCCCCTTTCAGGTTAAAATTTTAATTTTCTTCTTTATGTATTAATAAGTCTTTGTACCAGCAGCATGGAATGCAATTCCGTAATTGTTGTCATGGTGATAACCTCTAGAAGGTTAAGACGACTGAGTAGATGAAATTAATTAAAATGTGAACGAATCACAGGAGGAGTTAATTGAACACCTAGATATCAACATAGATAATATATTCAAAACAGTTGAATACTGCAGTGTGATAAACACATTTTAGAATATAAAATTGAAGGATATCTTCATCTTGTCCATATGCAAAATTACACCATTATGCAGATAAAATCACCTTTGCCCTCCGCGAAGGAGATCAAAGTACTAGAACGAAAATTTCTTTTGAAGAAATCCATCATTATTAATCTGTGATCATAGTCTATTATGATGGCGAGAATTTATAAAATATGCAAGCCTTTATAGACTTTAAGAAAAAAGCCCATAACTCCAAGTTAATGGATGCTTGCATCTACACTGAGGCCTTACCTTTAGCATTTGAAGGACCATGATTATAATCTAACGATGGATTGATTACCTTAAATTATTATCAATAAATGTCTGATCGATCTTAGACATTAAACGCATTAATGTTCTTATACAATGATTCTTCCACATTTTCCATTTCATGTTTTCAAACTGAAAATGAAAATAAACTTATAAACGTTTTATTAATAATAACTTAGTTAAATGTGATTGGAGCATACATTCTCTTACCGCCACAAGATATGGTAAGATATTGTTCGGTAAGTGTGTGTCAACGAACTCTTCAACGCTACCTTGATAACTAAAAGAATAAAATTCTAACTCATCCAACATTTTCTGGCGAATCAGACTATATTTTGGCAAATTATTTGCAGCATGCCTATAACGGTAACCTGTTTATCTCTCGATTGTTGAAGATGTCTGGCGATTGTGTGTGATTAGCCAATTTGAAGGTTAAATGGAAATGGATCCGACCTTGGTGCAGTTACCGTGAAATATACATTTGTATTAGAATTAAACTTTCCTTAAATATATCACTTGTTCGTTGCTATGGTAACGGAAAAAATATGCACCTCAACGGTAGGGGACTCATGTGTTGCGTGCAACTCTTGTTACTTGTTGAATGTAGAACTATCTTGAATATCAATGTAAAGATCGCCAAAGAAGTGGTGGTTTTGAAGTTGCGCTGATGCTGCTGGAGGTACTCTGGCTGTGACGGTATCCCAGTCATTATAAAATCGTTTACATGTATACACGAACGTTTGATGTCTGGTAATGTGTTTACCTAAGTTCTATATATTGCAACCATAATCAGTTTCTTAAATTTTGTTTGCATAAAAATCACGGGCTTGTTTGTGTAATGCTACTGTTGATACCTTGATGAAGCTTTATGTCCTTTTTACAAAGATATTCAGACTTATTCAGTGGCAGCCAGTTTAAGATGCCAATTCCGCCACTCCTGTGCAAATCAGTCCTGATGCTATCTCACTTGGTGCTGAAGCATTGCACGTTCTCACTTTAATCAGTGAGAGACTTTGAAAAGTCGCAAAGAGCGTGATCAGTTAAGCTTTATACGTATTTCGCGTTAGAAATTGCAGTTTATATCAACACTGTATATCATACAGAATAAAATTATTCGAATACCTTCCAAGTGGAAAGAAGACAATACGTTTAAATTGCATGAAGTTCCGCATCTTAGGAGAACACATTGCCTTACTTTTTACATAACTGTTGATAGACAAATGGAAATAAAACATATATTTATAATAAATATCAATATACTCATATATCTTAAATCAATTCTGTCAGACATTTCTAATACAGCATCTGCCTACAGTTCTGCAATGTTGCAATCTGTTATTTAGTGTAAGCTGCCTTACACAGTGTACACCATTATTGCGAAATTACTGGCAGACATTTGCGGTCAATATGAGAAATTAAGTTTTAGCGTTAATTACAGGATTGCAAGGAACGAGACTTAGTCGAAATATTGCAGTATTTCCAAGTTAGCTAGACACGAAATACAGAGCTCGTAATGGTACGTATAAATTATCGTTTATATATGAAATTCTGTGGAATTTATCGCAAGCGACGCAAAGCGGAGCACTGCGATAAATCCATAAAATTTGAAATATAAACGATAACATATTTACAGTACTGTCACATACGCCATACATCTTTGCCTTTGGCCTTGCGTTATGGAATCAACTCCCGTTTGATTGACAGTATACGTGATGATTCACTGTCGGTATCACTGGGTACATTTTATAAGGCTACATGCAAAACATGACGTAATCATCCGCCGCTGCAACAAGCTCCAACCATTTAGCCCAGATATCACGTAGGCAGCATACACTCATATCTTTTTCACATCATGACCTCACGAATCATTTTATGCAATATATTTTTTCAAATTTTGAACGAAATGCAAACATTTCATTGGACAGTTAATCGGACAAACTTAATTTTTTATACATCATGTCGTAAATGGAAAGTCAAGTTTCAAGGTCAAAGTCTGTTCTGTACACGGTGATTATGTGTCGGGTAGGAGGGTGGGGGAAAATGTTGCGAATTGACAATTTGACAAGTAGAGTTTGCTATTTACAATGTCAAAATGGCGTCCGTTATATGAAGAAGATTGTTTTTGATCTAACAACGTCAAGCAAGTCACAAATGTGTGAATGGCATGCGATATCCACTCGTTTTAAATCTATCATGTGCATCCGGCTGTACAAGGCTACAAGGAAACAACGT
>CM037779.1:65906258-65943581 GCA_021229015.1 Solen grandis | reverse complement strand
TTATACTGTCAAATTTAAATATACCAGGTTTTACATTCATTAGTGTCTATTGCATATAAATGTCCCACAAACATCTTGCGCGTTGTCCCAAATAACCGCGCTGTTTGACGAATTTAAAACCAGCATATCTTAGAAATGTTTGCTTGGTTAGTGTTTTGAATTCTTACAGTATAACGACAAATCAGCGGGAACCTGCGTGAAGTTAGATCCTCGATTTACAGAAAGTTATTACGTCATATATTTATATAATTTACGTGGACGTCGTAACACCGATTTCGTTCATTCAAAAAATTCGTTTCGTAATATTTCTCCATTCGTAACCCTCGAAATATCAGGTAGTCAGAACAGAACAGAACAGAACAAAACTTTTATTCACCCAGGTATTACATTAATACAACATGGGGTTTTACATAGGTTATACACACACATATATATATAATATTTGTTAATAATTTCCGGTCTTATTTAATAAGATTAAGTTCATTTGTAGCATAGATCAATTTGTTAGGCATTTTTCAATTATTTAAAGCAGACATGCTGTGTTCAGAGTGGGGGGATTACATCTTTGAGTTTATAAATAAATACAAGAAAGACATTGTTTATTTTCAACACACACACACACACACACACACACACACTTAAACCTAGCATGATCAATTTATGTAACGTTATAATGACAACAACAACAACAAAAAAATAGATAAATACATGTGCTGGCAAATATTAATGTCAACAAAATAACCTTTGGATAAATAATTTCTTTGTTAAGTGTTTTCAGCTATAAAACATAAAACAAGCAGTTATTCCTATTGTATATATACAGTCTCTGCATCATACTTTACACAAATAAAGACAAGTGAACAATAACATTAAAAAGCGACAAAAGCATGCTTTTCTTACAGATTTAGATAGTAACAAATATGTAAAGTCACTATGATAATAGTTACTTATGAGAGAGAGAGAGAGAGTAAAAAAAAAAAAAAAAAAAAGAAGGATTGCGTGGCATTATTAATTATTCAATTAGATAATTTATTGCAAAGGAATTTTAATGCATGTAAAGACACAATCATATTTAGAATAATAGATAATTCGTTACTATGTTGCCAAAGAGAGAGAGAGAGAGAGAGAGGAGGGGTGAGTATTCCCTTCTCTCCCCCTTTCTATATACCTTGCCTGATACGAAAACGAAAGTCAATGACATACATGCATACTACCCCCTTCTTTCCCCCTCTAGTACAACTTTGCCGGGTACGAAATCGTTAGACGGCAAGGTAACAAAAAGCGCATGCGTACGTGATGGTGAGAAATCAGGAAAAAAAGCAAAAAAATAAATGTCAAACAATAATGGGAAACAATGGATTAAAATATTATTATATACAGTTACAAAACAACACAATCAATTATTTTCTCTCATTTGAATAAGGTGTTCCTAAAAATAGATAGCTGTTTGAGGTTATTTTTAAAACGTGCATGAAATAAGCGTGGAAATCGGGGAGCTGTTTATTCCTAGCGAGTGCGGATAGACGGTGTCCAGACAAAACAAAGAGAGCGAAGTGAGGTAAGTGATCTTTTGCTCGTTTCAATTATGTTTCTTATTTTTTTCAGTTTAAGAATAAGAATTTCATTTAACTTGTAATTTTAGATTTTTTAAAAACTTAGTTAGCATGTTACATTTTGTTCAGTGCGAAATAGACATAATGTATAAATGGTTCAGGCTATCTTTTCATCTGAATTTGTTAAAGATAAGTGATGCAAACTTACTTAAATTTCTCAAAACTTTATCAGAATCGGATTGCAAAAGGGTTTTGAATGAAAGATAGTGCCTCTGTATATTAATTTCATCAGGGTCAAGATAAATGTTTCTCTCCCTTTGAAAATAATTACAGTGTAATAAATAGTGTTCCTCAGTGCCAACCCGGCCCGTGTCACATAATGGGCATAATCTATTTTCGAAATTTGTCCCATCATATCTACCAGTTTCAACAGGGAGTGAGTGATTTGCAGTTCTTAGTTTAAAAAGATTTATATATGACCTTGATTTCATTCAGGAATGAGCTGAGATACATCATGGAATTTGAGCGATTGAGATATCCCACTTGATGTACCTAATAGACATTTCTGTATCTAGAATCATATACGTTTTTAAACTAAGCATGGGTTAACCTTGACATTGACTTAGAACGACACTGAATGACATAATTTGGTGATTTAACCCCGTACCCTGCTGGAACCGTAAGTGCTAACCTTTGCCACCAATAAAGAGCCAGGCCAGCCTGCACATCCATGCAGACTGGCCTGGCTCTTTACAGTTGGCTGACCAACTACAAGTTTTCATCTTGTTATCCACAGAATTGATAATGGACAGTTCCAAAAAAGATGCCGGCTAATGTATGCGAATATGTCAAATTATTGCATAAGAACATCACTTGTTTTGTACTTAAATGAAAAAGTTATGGTGACACAGATAAGAGTTGATGACGATTTACCAGGGCAAGAATAACATGAGTATCTCAAGACAAGGCACATAATTATATCTAATTGAATTTTATGGGAAGTTATAGTAACAAGCGTAATAGGGGTGGTTTCAAACGACAACTTACTTTATTGCGTTGACTCGAACTTGATGAGGTGCCAAATCTGCAAATGAAAATAAAAATCGAAATCAAGGTAAATCAACAAATAGATTAATTAATTGTTTATGGGATAATTATATAACACATGGTCTATAGCAAAATATTTCATTCTTTTTATCTCCCGCCTTTCTAAATTATCTTTGATGTGAGTATCACTATATCAGTATGGCACATTTATAAATGTTTATATGATAATTGATTATAAGCAACTGACAATGAGCTGCACGAAAGTTGAGGTTTTTCGTCCTTTTATTTTTGTAAAACGGCGCAAAAATAGGACATCATGTTCAGTGGGTCCAAATGGAGCTCCGAGATGCTGCAGCGTTGCATCATACTACCTCAACATTTCATTTCATAAAAATTGAAAAAGGCATCACGATCCAGAGGTAAAGTGCATGGTTGCAGATCCGAGGGTTGTAAGTTCGAACACCGTTTGGGGTTAGGGGATAAGCGCCAAGAACTGGTTTTACCTAGGAATCGTCGAGAGGGATAAGTATAAGTTGTAAGAACATGTTTTCAAATCGAATTTGAATAATCAAGTTTAAACTAAAATAAAACTAGAATATCTAACCTATTGCGAGGCATTTCGTAAATGAGTCAATGGCCGCTTTGGTCATACTGTACACGCCAACACCCGATATCTGAAATCGAAGTATGACACTTATAAAACGAGTAATTATGTTGTTATATACCAGGCTATTTGTCAGCATATATATTCGTTGAGACATTTGTTTAGGAAACATTAAGTATGCTAAATGAACAAATAAATATTCGTGGATAAATCTATGCACAAAAACGACGACAATTAGCTGTCGACAGATAGTCAAGTCCCGTTTGACTTAAATCCGAATGCAAAAACACCCAAAAGCCTTTTTGTGAATTTCTTCCACAAAATACCTCGAAAAATATCCAAAAATTAAAGGAAAGACAAAACGAAAATATAGCTTCTTCGTTCTAAATTTATCTCACAACAGCTTCAACAGTAAATTATTAAAGATTTATGACGTATAGCAATGGGTGTGTTTTAATTAATAAAATCACAGGACTAAAACTATGTGAAATTAAAATCTGCATTATATACATATTGGATAATATAAATTTTGAATGTTTGTAAAGGGTGTTTGTGTGAGATGTTTACTTGACTCTGTTGTACTTCTTTTGGCGCGGGCCAACGTAAGCAATGGAACAAAGGATAACAAATAAACAAAGGATAACAAGACATGTATATTTTAGGCAAGATTTTATTTCTTTTTCAATTTAGAGCAATTTAACACGCATGTTCGAGGAACTACGATATATAAAAAGCGACAAAGACTCTATAAATCGAGGTTTACAATCACTTGAAAGGGCGGGGGAAAGGTGCAGGTCAGAAAACAGGTAACCAAAACACACACTGACATATTAAAAATGTTAACCTGTAAATACATTGACCTTAAAGGCAGATATCGTAGGAATGAGCTTCTGATCATATGAATTTTTGAAAACAGAGTTGAGAATTCGTGAATTTGTGTTCAATTGCCATGACATTGATGGGGACCCATACCTGACGCGGGCACACAGACTAGGTAGATACAATTCACAGAACCGATCCCATCGCAGGCCAATCATAGTTAACTTCTGCAATACAAAGTTTATCATGCCGCTATTGTACAAAAAAGTCTGGTTTCTCATCTGACTATGATCTTCCAAGGGGAATCAAGACAGCGCAATCAAAACTCTGGCCTCTATAAAAGCAGATAAAACGCGATAATCTAAGCTCTAAGATGTCCATAGTGTACCTCGCGAAACGTGTGAAGGATAGCAGGATGGTGAAAGATGAACTCATCTTAATAATATATAGACAATCCACTGCAGTTTAAGTAGGTTGGGTATTCTTTTCCTAGTTATTTTCGCCCAGTGCTAAATGACCCGTCCGCTACAAATGTATCCAAATCCTACTTTTAAAATGACATCTCTGTAACACTGGTGTAAACACTATTGATATACAATCTGTTCAAGCCATGTGACGCTTACAGCTCATGGATCAATTAATAACTTGCAGCAGCAGCTACCCGAGCCGGATGTCGTAAGGCAATCAACTCCTCATAACGATGGTGCCATTAGCTATTTATGTATCACAACAGATGTCTCGATTAGCTTGACCTCTCGGTCCGTCATCCCATCTATGATGAAATGTAATGAACTATTTGTTAAGAACGCTACTCCCAAAACCGACATGCCCCCTATCGCGACAGCCCGCTCCGAGAAATGATCGAATTCAGCTCGGCCCTATAGATGCAACGTCATTTCTTCAATGAATAAGACTTGTCCTCAGCTTGCTGAAAGTAAAGGTAAACAAAACGCGATAGTGCTGTTCTAAATCTCCGATATTGATATTTTCTAAGGGAAAAGACAAAGTAGTTTCCCCTTTATCAAATGTAAAAATAAAAATGCGAATCACAGTTATTGTAAGCAATTAATACTCATATATCAATTTTATGCAAATGAATAAGCGTTTGGAATTTTATGCTGCTTTAAATTTTATAGAAGTTGTCATAATGAAGTAAATACGAAAACAAACGATTAGAATAAAAATGTGTATAGCCAGGTTTGCATATGACAAGAAAGAAACTGGCAACTCGTTATCAGTCTAAATACAAATGCTAAACTATATTGGAATTAACTTAAAGCATCATGTGGAATAAAACAACCAAAGATGCAAATTAATGATTTTGAGGCTTGTTTTAAAAGGCAATTTTCAATCCAGATTATCAATTTTTACATCTGAGGAGGATGTATTATATTTTCTTTAGAGATTTGAAAAACATCTCATCATGTTCGAGGACTTTAGAGAATTGGAGAAGCATGGTATACTAAACCAGTGGGAAACAAAACTTTCTTTCTTTCATACTTAACATATTAAGAATATATGATCATTATTAACAATACAAGAACGGTCAGTAGAGCTTTATTTGATAGAAATATTGTTAAATTGAAGTTTCAACCTAGAAGAATATATTTCACTGTATGCATAATGTTATGCTTAAAAATAAAAATATATGTACTTATCTGTTCCATTCTTTATTCTGGAGCTTCCTCTTATGTTTCGATACGATTGGAGTAACACGTAATATTATGGTTACTCGATAATCCATACTGTTCAAATGTATTAGATTGTTCATGTGGTACTGTTCATATGGTATTGGATTATTCATGCGGTTATGCACTGTACTGCTCATTTTGTATGATATGGTGTACTCTTTCTTCTTTTCCTCTCTCTTTCGTTCCTTATTACAGTACCTTCGTAACGATAAGTAACATGAATATTTCGATATTAATAATAGGCACATTTATATATGTAGTAGAGGTATAAAATGGCACTTGTACTATCTTGCCAAAGAGCTAGCTTTTGTGGCGACGTTGCAGAGTGTCCGATTTGTATACCAAGGGTCCCGAGTTCGATTCCAGTTCAGGACAGTTGTGTTTTACTTGGTCCCAACGTGGGACCGTTACAGTATAGTTCTACAGTATGTACTGCCTTTTGGACGGGATCATAGCAATTTGTTCTCTGTACTGTAAATTCGGGAACGCATTCCAAATTGGTAACGGACTATATGTACATGTAACGCTTGTCGGTGAGAGATTTTTGTTAGCGGTCCGGTAGTTCAGTTGGTAGATCACTCGCCCTGTAAGCGAGGGTTCCTGGGTTCGAGCCCCGGTCTGGCTGCACATTTTTCTTACCAGGTTACAGTTGGCGCCCAGCGAAAATAACCCACACTTGTTCAAGGGATGTCACCCTTAGAAAGACGTTCATGCTTCAGATTCTTAAAAGGAGGGGATGTAGTAAGGGTATAAAATGGCACTTGTACTATCTTGCCGTAGAGCTAGCTTTTGTGGCGACGTGGTAGAGTGTCCAATTTGCATGCCGAGGGTACCCTTTGTACGCCAAGATATTCGTCAATTTACTGCGTAGTACGTTTAAGAAGGCGTTCCGCCCTCTTTTCTCACTATATTACCATATAGTGCCCTATCTGAACAACCACGGATTCCGGAAAATTCCCGTATTCGTTAGACACTTCATTTTGTGGCCTTCGGAGGTTAACTATACCTCCTTTGAGGCATAAGCGGAAATATATTTTTATCTTGTAAACGTAACGGGTCTTTCATGATTATACAATCGCTTCACTTGCATATATTTCCAGCAAGCGGCTCCGTTTTAACCTCTAACATACTAGTACCAAGTTCCCGATGTTTTGGTTTCGAGTCCTGGTCTTTGTGCTCTCGGTGTCCTGCTCTATCTGTAATGAGCTTGATATCGCTATGTGAAAGAAATAGTTTCACAGCGACAAACATCGAAATGGAGTCATTAATTGAAATATTTATAAAACCATTAACATAATTCTAGAGAGCATTAAAAATCCGGCGGAGTTTTTAACTAATGAGATGAAAATATATGCAGTAATAAAAATGTATGCATACATAAACTAAACATATCTCTTTAATTGATTTAACTCATTCACACATTTTTTCAATAAAAAAACATTTTGTCTCATTCATGCCTTATTTATATGTGATTTATTGTAACTGAAGTGGGATTATCATAGATTAGTCCTTTCAGAAATCTTGCAAATATAACTCGTATAGGGAAAAATGATATGATGAAAAGCATTATAACGGGCAATGGTATAAAAACACCGTGAACTCACCGGAACTGGACCAACCATACTTGAGATGTTGACAATGTTTCCTTGCAGGTAAAAATAATATAAAAATGTGTAAATATTGTATGTTTAGACTATGTATAGACTGTTTTGTGATAAATTAAAATGGCTGGGGTAAATATTAGTGTACGATATAATGTAAAGAGAACTATAATATATTGCCACAATGCATTATATAGTATATAAATAGAAGAGATATGTAAGGTGTCCTGATCGAGCGCCTCTCCAACGCGATAATTATCACATTGCCGTATGTCCAAGGAAAAAAAAAATATATACATACGAGATTTAACAATCCTCTCGAGGTTTTCAGGATGATAATTATCGCCTTAATTCCCGTCTTTCTTAAATCTCGTGTCGGAAATTTGAATTAAACTACAACAAGCGAAAGAGCGACAACGCGAGGTTTTGCAAAATTGTCGTTTTGTCGATTTGTCGCGTTGGACGTTTTTTTTTAAAACAAAAAAAGTATCTAATGACTATTTTCTGAGCATATGACAACGCGATAATTATGTTGTCGCGTGTTGGAGAGACGAGGATCAAACTGACCTAATTAGGACACTGTGTGTATATTTATTTTATGTTCACGTTAATTGTTTATGTTACCTTTACTTTTTATCAGATGGGGTATCGCCAACTGTGTCAAGAAGACGTGACTCTTTACGTTAGTGTTTAGAAGCTCGTCATACTGTTGTGGAGTGGTATTTCCGACCGTAGTTACATGTATCATCCCGGCATTGTTGACCTATATATGTTTAGTAGAATAAAAAGGATTTATTTCATGTGTGTTTGATAATGAATTAACAACAACTCATACAGCATAAAATATAAAATTTAGTTATTTTCATTGTTCGCCTTTAGCTCCGCATTGATTATCCCTTCAAACACGATATTTTTATACAAATTGTCCATGGGATATACAAATTTTGTAAATAATTCTCTTAAAATACCATTCTAAAAATAAAATGTAAGTTTTTATAAAGGAAACATCACTTAATCGCTATTATTTTTGGTAAAATACGATCTTTTTTATCTTATACATGTATAATAATGAGATAATCAATACTATTTGGGTTTGTGATAAAAAAATGTTCCCGTAGTGACGTCATCGTCGTCTTCTCGGCCCTTATGTTGGTCGTTCTAACATTATATATCGTTCTGTTACAGTCAATCCTCGACAGAACCGTCCCTGGCGGCAGTGGTTAGAGCGTCTACCTCGGAAGCGGTACCTCCTACCGCGACATACCAAAGTCGTAAAAATTGGTACTGGTATAGCTCCCCTAGCCCGGTGTCAGGATAATGTGACTGGGTGTCGTATCATGCCACATGTCTACGGCGTGATACTGCAGTGTGACATCACTATGTCTGTCTCAAGTGGTCTCCAAAAGACTGAAAAACTGTCTTGGGACGCTAAACCCAACAAACAAGCAATCACCAGCAGTAACAATATAGTTATCTCATTAGAGATAAGAGGGGAGATTCATTTACCTCGAAATAGGAAAACCCCCAAAATTATTTATGAAATGAACAGGATATGTTTTCTTTGCCTTTTCACTTCCTTTTAAGATCATGTCTTTCATTTGAGGTGATAGAGGTAATTAAATCATGGCATTTTTATGATCACGCTTGAAGGAATATATCATATTATAAATCTTACAAAACAAACAAATAACATAAACAGCAAATATTCCCTCTGTATTTTATATACATATGAAAGATTTAACGAAAGGACAAAAAAAAATATAATATTACTTCCAATATTACATCATTTGTGAAACTAATAAAATTATTATGTTTAAACGTACATGTATTTAAAAAACATTGCAAACTGATATTATGTCGTAACATGTGTGGGTAGAAATGTTCGCACGTTAAGCTCAACTGATATACCACCTTGTTAGTGTTCCGGTAGCCGTAGGTTCAAGCCTTGCAATATGCATACACATTCCCTTAACATAATTAAATACAATGACGCAATACTTTGATAATTTGATTGAGAGCCGAAACTTATCGAACCCATCTCTTGTTTGAATAGTAGTTACACAATCAGACTTCTGACTTCATTACACTTCTGAGACACATCGTCCCCGTTGGCCGAGTGGTTAGAGCGTCCGACTCAGGAACGGGAGGTCGTGGGTTCGATCCACGGTCGCGACAAACCAAAGTCGTAAAAAATGGTACTGGTATAGCTCCCTTGCTTGGCGCTAAGCATATAAGTGTAGTTGCAGGACTCATTGACACGGTGTTAGGATAATGTGACTGGGTGTGGTATCATGTCAAATGTCTACGGCGTGACACTGCCGTGTGGAAGCTCTGTATCTGTCTCAAGTAGACATCGTCTCCAAATGACCAAAATACAGTCGGTGGGACGTTAAACCCAACAAACAAACAAACAAATAAAAAACGTCTGAGACACCCCTAGCAAATTGTTTTATACAAGACTGTCTGAATGCTCAAAGAAAAAGAAATGCTAAGAAGACCAACTACTGTTTGGACGAAATAGATTATAATTATATACTTGCCAGAACGTCAAGAGATTCGAACTTCTCGATACATTTTCTGATCAGAGTCTCTCTTGTCTCGGACATTGTGATATCTCCTTGAACTATAAGTACCTGGCATGTAACAATATTCTCATTGTGGTATACATATTCTCTCTGTCCTTTAAAATATCGATTAAATAGTCCAACATAAAACCCAAATAATCAACGAATATTGCGTCTTACTTATTGTTATTAAAAGTTTATGTATTAATTTCCACTATATTGTTTACTATCTTCTAAACAGCTGAATGGATTTTGATCAATCTTCACAGGATAGATCCCTTAAAGTATGAGGCCCTCTTTCAAAATTGTTCAAATTCTTTCGATTGGTTGATAAGTAGGTCACAGGAGCTATAAATAGATTTATAATGCAATCTTAAAATATCTTCTTCTGCAAAACTGCATGGCCTAGGGCTTAGATATAAATATTTAGCGTGTAGCACTGTCTAGTGGACCTTTTCCAAGTTTGTTCAAATCATGGCCCTAGGATAAAAATTGGTCCTACCCAAGGAGTCACTTTATTTTACATAGATCTATATAGGAAAAGCTCATTAAGATCTTCTTATCAGAAACCAAAAGGTTTGAATGATTAATGTGTTACATAACATAGTGAACCTTTACTAACTTTGTTCAAATCATGGCCTTAGTGTCAATAGTAGCCCCCAAACCAGGAGCACTTAGTTTAATATAGACTTATATAGAAAGAAAATCTTCATGTCAGAAAGCACAAGGCATGAGGTTTAGATACTTGGTATGTAAAATGGTTTTGTGACCCTGAACCTAATTTGGTCAAAACTGACCCCAACCTAGGAGGTCAATTAAGTTTTTAGCTATAACCTTCAAAATTTGTAGGACAGGAAATTAGTTTTATTATGCCTTAGTTCTGCATTATGTATTCGGTATGTTATAAAAGGCAATTAAGGCAATATTTCTCACGTGATAGATTTAGGGCTGTCTTGGCCCTTTTGATATTTCTACCGGTGAGCTGTGAACGAGCTGCTATAAATGCTGGGAATCAAGTATGGAAATTGCATTTAATGACCCTGGTTTGTCGATGATGGGCATCGAATCAACAACCTGCATGTTACGGATAGACATTAGTTATTCTGCATTTGTGGATTAAAAAGAATAATTTTGAAATCATTTTATTCATCTAAAATCTTAAGTAACTCGATACGTTTAAACAAAGTAAGGGTCGGTGAAACATATACACTACATATGTTGTTAGAGTCTCAAATACATTATAGCACTCTCTAAACATAGTATTACTTTATTTACCAATGCCGCTACTTGGTAAATACTCACCTGATCCTTAGAACACCCAGCCTCTACACAACGTCCGGCCACCCGCTCTAGATTGTCGACACTTCTACCAGACAGTACAAGTCTGGCACCCAGACCGGCGAAATGTACGGCCGTCCCTTCTCCTATCCCGCTGCTGGCTCCTACAAAAGTATTCATGTCAAAGTGGGTTTAGTTGGTTTGTTTAAAGATATATATTCGTTCGATCGCATTCGGAAACGCCCAGAATAGCATAAATATGAATGAGGCAACAACCAGCACGTGCCTTTATCTCGCACAATTTCATTTTTAGCTGTGTTCTGTTATAATGTCTGGTCCACAGTTTTAACATAAGACAAACATGCAGAGTTCAGTTCCTCGTGTTTTTTTAATATTGTCCATTACTTTAACAAAGGAAAGCATGAATGATTCAAACTCCTCATTCTTATTTTGTGATTACATATTGTAACAAAGGGAAAATGTTTTAAAGTAGCTTGTTCAATTGGCGGTCATTGACTTAGAATTTGAAATAATGCTATATTTGTGTTAAATACCCATCTACAGAAGCATGGTCACGAAATGCAACATTCCGTGATTATAAAAGAAATGAGTGGTTCTTCCATCACACGAAATAATGTTACGAACGGTACTAAAATTATATATAGAATCATAAGGCCTATATTTAGACTTTCTTCTTTCGTTTGCCGTCAAAAGTTTGATCACAATCATTATTAGCGCTTGCGCTCACTTCATAATCACAATATTTTGATAACACCCCGAGACTAGTGAAGATCTCATGCTAAGGAATGTTTTACGTTGGACAGCAAGTACCTGCTAGGGGAAACCGTATTCTATATTTAACCGAAATTCCAATTAGAGTGTTTACGAAAAACATGTTCCTCTGCTATGTGAACTAGACTTGCCGAGTTTGTTTGTGAGGAAACAAGAAAATAAAATATCCATCAACATAAACGAAGGAGATAAAAAAAAAATTGTTACTACTGTGAACGAGCCGTAAATTTGTAAATGTGAGAAATGCCTCATACTTTCTAATAGTTCATAGAAAAACTCATTGAAAATTGTTTGTTACAATCAAATGGTCAAAACGTTGGTTAAGGTGACCGTTCGATTCTGAAAGAGGGTCACAGCAGCAAATTAGTCATATCTCTAAAACTTCATGGTAGAATGTCTTTTAATTTTGGGGATAAACCATAAATGTGATGTTATTTATGAAAATGATTTTTTAAATTATTTTTTATCTTTAGGTTAGTCAAATGTATGTATCAATCACAATTCACATACATGTTATAATACAAAATAGGAATTAAATCGAAAGCTTAACATTTTTTGAGACTTTCTCCTCTTTAGTATAAGAAGATAAATAATTAACAAAGACAGCAACAACAACACAGAATGGAATGACACACTACTTTGCTTAAGGATAATGATATATATTAATATATATATATATATATATATATATATATATATTTAAAACTTATATTAGGTCTAAGTCATGTGAGAGAATATAGCAACCGTGCCCAATTATTTTTATATTAAACCAGGAAAAGTAAAAATAAAAACAGTACATATACATATTACTTCTCACCTCATCGCTTCAAGTATTAATTCAGCACATTGTTAATCACTAATATGCAAAATTTCTTGATTATACTTGTTCTTTCTTCATTTTGGATTGTACCATTAGTTGTTGAAGGGGTGCATGCTGAACATTTAGTAACTGAATAGCGAAAAGTGCGGACCATAGACACACGGATGTGCTGGCTGATTTTGGTCTGCACTGGTCGCAAAGGCAGTCACAAGTGCCCTCAACATTGTAAGAATTAAATTACAGTCTGATAAGCCTAAACTGATTGAAAACCAGTCATTTTTCTTCAAAATCATTTACAATGTATCAGACATATTGCAGAGAAAAATATCATCCAGTTTTTATGATAAATTGATTTGTGTAAAATAGTTCTTGCTTAGCAATTAATAAAAAAAGGTACACGTGTATAAATCTTTGATAATAAAAAGTAAAAAAAATCCCCAGCAGAATTGAATATGTATGCTGAGCGCCAAGCAAGGGAGCTATACCAGTATCATTTTGTACGACTGTGGTATGTCGAACCCACGATCCCCTTCCCAACACCGCTCCCGAGGCGAACGCTCTAACAATTCGACCACCGGGGTCGGTCCATGATTATAACTTAATGTTGGATGGATTGCCTTAATCTAAAAACAGAGATAGCTTTATAAGAAGTAAAAGTGTGGTTTTATTGTTGCAACAGAGCTTGATATCTGCCGGGACATTGTCGATTGTAGACTGGCGGCCAGGGGCCGCTAGTCTTATGATGAAATTCGAAATCGGGCCTTTCTAATTTGCATATTTTCCACAACATTTTTAACTGTAGCACTCCGCGCCTTGTACGGATCCATACAATGCAAACAGAAACGAAAGCGAGTGGAGTGTGTTACACAGATGTGTTGCAACGACGTTTAAATGATATTTAGAAACTCTTTTAATGTGTAAAGTTTGTGTGTCCACACTTCTTTTACAAATTCTTCAAACTGATACAACCATTTTCAGCGTGAACAAAATACCTGCGTCGTTTACAAAACAAAGATTTAACCCAACTGGAGTACATGTAGATCCACTCATGCAATTATGAAAAATAGTGCTTCGCATAAGTACTTAATTAACCCAAAGTAGTTCAGCAGCGTTTCGCACGATAATGATATATTACGTTGCATTTCTGTCTTCTCATAAACTCGATAGCCACGCAAAAGCTAGAACAGTGGAAAAAAGCGGCCATAATTTAGTGGAATGGAAGATCACGTGACCCAATGTTTTGAAGTGGTAGGCCTAAAACACGCAATGAAAATTTATGAAGCAATGGACGCAATGAATATTTTACTGAGCAATGGAAATTTTATTTTCAGAATAGCAGTAAAGTCCATTGTGCCTCGATAAAACACGTAAAGGAAGTTTGCTAGACACAATGAGTTGAAATTTGTTATATTATTCTTGCATGGATTAAAATAAGAATACAATACTTATGCTCTGGTATACGCTATTTAATAATATATTCTCTCAAAATAAAGCAGACACACGTACGATGTTTACACTGCTGGCTCCACTCTCCAGGCCAGGTATAAAAGAGTATCTAGATAAAGAGACATCATATCACAAAATAATAATAATCAATATAATGTTTTAAATTTAATGAATATTATTAATTTGTGTATCTATGTCATCAAGATATTTCATATACCGCGCAATGTAAATAACCACGAAATGGAAATTCCATTGCACCTTAAAAATACCACGCAGATGAAAGTTATATGTTCATATGCAAACTCGTACCAACGACAAGTTATGAAAACATGTTATTTAAATGTATTAGATACTCCAAATTAAAACTGCTCAGTTCATTATAAATTTGTCATGTACCATACTATACACAGCGGATCCATTTTAAGGTGATACCGGTATACCCATACAGCATTGACTGGCGCGTGTAAATTAATCAAAGAAGCGCATGCTGACGCAAAAGAAGTATGAAGAAGGAAATTTAAGATTACGTTTAGGCTTCTGTCCAAATCACCATCATCAGCATGTAATAATTTAATATTATAAAAAAAATGATTGATATATTTATAATCAATAAAATTTAGAACTGTTAAGTGTGTGTGTGTGTGTGTGTGTGTGTGTGTAAGGTATTGACACGTGCCATTAAGGGCCTTCTTCAAACCTTATCAACTGGGAAGGGCCGTGGGACGTTAAACCCAACAAACAAACAAACAACTGGGAAGGGTGTGCTCGAGTCAATATTCTAGATTACGTTAGTTAGTCGTTGCTTCTGTTCATCATCATCATCATAGGAATGGGATTGATTTTAGACTTCATAAATATAAAGGGACAGAGTATCAAGGTTTATCATTTTTACGATTTTATATATAGGGCATTTGAAATCAATTTCATAGTCGAGCGTTCTGTTCTCTGACAGCTCTTGTTCAATATTTAGTTTAGATGTATGTTTTTGATTATCGTGTTCTAATGTTTAATAAAAAAAAAATGAAAACTATCTTTTCTTGTTTCTTATTTGACAACTGAGAAACTGATACTGACCACATGTATACCCCCCTTTATAAACAGATTAGAATCCAGCATATAACCTATTTGGACTACAATCTAGCGCGCTTGCTGCTCACCACGACCAACCCGCCGACAGTCTATCAGTGCCTTCGGCGCTTTGATTATTTAGGTTTTGAATTTCCCGCTTCAGTTACATAAATTCAAATGTATAGACCATCGAGAACTGAACATTTTATTTTCACGGCAAATGAAATCGGAAGTAGCCTGTTTGTTTAAATTCATTTCAAACGTAAATGAACCACATTACAAAGCGAAATTTGCACGAAAATGCGATAATAAAAATTTAACTGAAAACATTTTTCTCCCTTTCTATTTTTATGTTCCCATTATATACGACATGATTCGACCCACTCCACTTAAAGTCCCCGTGGTTAGAAAAGTAATGTAATAACTTTGATAACAAGTGAACAATGAATAAATCTAATAAATACAACCAAAAAAAACACACAAAAAAACAACAACAAACAAACAAACAAACAAAAAACAACAACAACAACAACAAAAAAAAAAAAAAAACACACAAAAAAAACAGCTTAAAATTTATATTTCATTTTCTTAACGCTTGTTCTTGCCTTTTTACTTTCTATCCCCTATAATGTATGATGCGATTTATCAGTCATGCATGTTTCTTATTCTTTTCAAAATTGAAAAAAAAAAGAATAAATAAATCTTGTAGTTAATGAAACAAAATAAGTATTGACTGAAAGGCATAGAATGGTTTTCAATTGTCTATTTTACTTTTTTCCCACTTAATGGTTTTCAATTGTCTATTTTACTTTTTTCCCACTTTGTTTATCTAAATGTATATATCATTCCATATGCAAATGTCGGTAATTCGAAATAAATAAAAAGCAAAATGAATTAAAAGTAAGTAATTTATAGTATACACATACCTGTGATTAACACGGTTTTTCCGTTAAACATCATCGTAGACTTGCACGCTTAATAATGGTTACAGCTTATCTAACTTTTTTTTCAGCGCAGTGGCACATTGCAGTGTACTATTCACAGTTACTTTTTATGTAAGCAACTTGAGATTTTTGGCACATTGCCAGTGACTTACAATCTGACCTATTTTGAACAGAAAGGTAATATCTCCAATGTGAGAGGTCATTTTCATGTCTTGAATCAATTACACGTTTTTTAATTATATATTTTTAATGATATTGCTTACCTTTCATGAAAATATTGAATAATATTAAATACTCCCCCCCTACTATCGAAAATATTTAGTTTACCAACAGAAAGAAAGAGAAGCAATCGAGAAACACATACAAGTAGAAATGTTGATGCTTAAGCTTCAATTCGCCGGAGAAGAAGTTTAGTATGCAAGTCATTATTCTCAGTGTTATGCTACAGTTTGACGAACCATCTAAATATGTACGAATGTTGAAAAATGGTTCATATAATTTAAAACCATTCATGACGGTGTTAATATAAATCAGTGTATCAAATAATAAAGAGGGCTGTTGTACTGAACTTGATGAAAATGCTGGCTAATTTTAATAAGATCACATGCGAACCGTGGCCTGTAGAGATTAGACAAAGTTTTCCAATTATTTGATCTCGTGACTTAGTTTTAGAATCTAAGTTACTATGACTGAAGTAGGCCTAGAATTAATCAAAGTGAACATGCTGACAATATTTTATTAAAATCAAATGAGAAATATGGCATGTAGAACAGACGACGGACGGACCATACAATAGAATAACGTCTATTTACCCTCTAAATCTTCGTTTTAGGGTTTATGATAATGAAATTACATGTACATTATTGAGAGTGCAATAATGGAAATACAATACTGTATAGAATGACTGCATAGCGTTGACACTGTATAAATCCTATAAAAATATGAATATTTAAAATAGGTAGACATTCAATATAAATGTAATATATAACACAATCTCATTAAAATCAGATTCCGTATGCTAATTGGATCTGACCATATCGTATAGTTGTTGTTGTATTTGGGTTTACCGTCGCTGCGATAGTATTTCAATCGGGTCGTCTCAGTTTGACCTTTGTATAAGCCAATCAAATTGGCGGCTACAGAATCGTTCGGTATATCAGGAGGAAGTAACCGCATCAATTTCACAGTAGGGTAGAAATATGTCTAAGCAGCCGGGTAGCTCTGAGCGGTAGCTCATTCACCCTGTAAGCAAGAGGCCCTAGGTTCGAATCCCGATCAAGCCGCACATTTTTCTCACCCTGTGACAAATGTTTTACCGAAGTCAGTCAGAAACGCGCTATTTGTTTTAAAATCGAGCACTTGTTTTTGCATATAAATTTCTGAAAAGGTCAATCTGACGTGACCCCTAATGCGATGTTGTCAGACCCTAATCGCGGATAGTAGAGGAGTGCAAATTAGGATTCTTTTAATGAGATTGTATATAACAAAACTCTGCATTCAATGAACACATATATTCACTCGTTGGCATGCTTATTGTCTGGCAATATTGACCTGAGACTGATTAATCTCTAAGATGTTTTTCGTTAGTTTCCGTGAATTATTACAATCTAAATATTTGATATAATAGTAGTATGGTTTGCAATGCTTTACACTTCAAATAAGTCCGGATGACTCAGTGGTATGTTCAGCGGTCTTGTAATCACAAGTGGCGGGTTCGAATCCTTGGTGCAGACCTTTTTCTATTAATTCATAATTCTTCTAAGATATCGTTTTTGCTTTTAAGTATTTGCAGTGTGGGAGGATGGATGAATAATTTGTTGAATTTTCGTTTGAATTTAATCGTTTAAATGATTTCTTAAACGGCATGTTTAATCCTATATGCATAGTAAACCAGTCAAAATATTCAGCAAGGGCAAAAACAATATTTCCCCAATCGCAGATCTCGGGGGCCTTAAAATGACAAACTTATCCACTCAATATGTGGGAGCAAATCTAAAACAACAAACTCTCGATCATTATGTTTTTGTTTTTTTTTCTTCCATTTCATTTTATATACACATGTACTTGATAAAGAAAAAAAATGATGATATTCAATATTACAATGTATATAATAAACATTTTTTTTTAATTTGCCACGACTAGGTATCGAACCCACAACCCTCGCCGATAACGCATGTATGGCGATCATCCTAAACTATCTTACCCACTGGACCAATGGGCCAACAGTTACATACAGACAAAACCTAAACACAGATGTCTAGATATGCTGTTCGATGCAGAATGCAAGCAACCCTGTTCAAAATCAAAAGGAAAATACATTGTGTAGTTAAAAGCGAATTACGGAATCTGCCGAAAACTTGACCATATTTCGTTGGCGTCAAAACGACAAAGCGGTATCATGTGATTTTGTTAAAAATGTGGAGAATTTTTACAGCATTTCCGAGAAATATTTTAAAATCATAATAATAATAATTTAAATACGTATTTGCCAGTGCAACATTCATTACCTTACTTTATAACTATTATTTAATAATACTGCTCTATTTAACAACGATAATGGATTTAGCACTTATTTTTCTCTCTTATAAATAATGGATTGTCCCAAGGGATCCTTTCTTTACCGTCAATAATGTGTCTTTTAAAAAGTTTATTTTGCTTGTAAGGGAATAAACATGCAAAAATTATTTTCATTAAACAATATTAAATACATTTAGGTATTTTTGTGGTGAGGAAAGAAGCTATTTCGTACCTTATTCATTAGTTTACATTTTCACATTTCAGTGACTTCTACCATAGACCTAATCTTAAATAGTTACCAATATAGTCGCTTATTTCTACAGACGACTAATTATACAAGAACACATCAGATTAAAGCAAATAATGTTGTCCAGTACTTGCACATACGAATCAATATATATGTATCTTTATTATATGTGTAATATATTATTTTGTTGTATATTATTACATTTTCTGAACTTAAATTTCGTAGGAATAAATTGACCATTTCACCAGAGGTATACCCGGTATAATTCGCTGATTTAAAATGACCAATTAGTGACTGGGGGAAATCTCAAATATACTTGAACAATGTGTGGAATTATACACCAGTATATAGATAAGGTGTTCGGGGACAGCTCGTTGATTTACATAGGTTTTCGACTCATTTCGGAGTGAAATGGTCTATTGCAACTGTTACCAAACAGAAGAATCGTGTTACTTCGTCAATTTCCGGTATCCTCCGCTTGAAAGACCGAATCATTTTGTAATAAATCTATAAATAGAGACGCTGACGTCACTAGCTTGCATTGGTCATTCAGAACGGTGTAGACACAATGCTCCGATATATATATCAATCGCAGACACTCAGCAACATGTAGTAATTTTCGTAGCCTGTTGACAGCTCTTCGTGGCTGAAATGTGCAGTAGCTTTCACCGTACTGTTACGGGTTCGAACCGGCTCGTACCAAAATTATGCCATCATGGTATGACAAGTCATATAATTGCTGACATCAGGTATAATGGAAAATATTTATAAATTTGCACAACTGCATATCAACGAAGCATAATCATTCGCCAGAGCACTGTGGGTTCGATCCCGGTTCGTTCAAAAAAACATTCCACTATGGTATGTGTGTGTTGTATATGATGGATTTTCTAAAATTTGATTTTAAAATAAAATTATGATTATCAAGTGGCACATATAGTCACATTTCACGCTTTCGTCGCATCTAAGAGGAGGGTTCGATCCAGCTCGTTCCTAAAACAAATATGAAACTGTGATAAATTTCTGTTTTATGTGTTATACCGTTTTATCGGAAAATGAGACATCAACTGGAGTCGACGACAACAGTCGTACATGTATTACATGTATACATGTAGCACGAGACGTTCTGGATATTCAATGTGCGTATTTGTCCGGTTTTTATATTTTGTAACTAGTTTTGGGTAAAATTAAAAATAAATTTTAACAGACTACATATTGTGTGTCCTGCTGACAAACGATTGACTTGTAAACGCCTTACTTATTGTGAATTTGAATGAAAAATAAACGTTTCGATGGAATAAGCCATTTGGTCAGTCAGTCAAAAACGTGAACATTTTCATATCAAAGTGAATAATCTCAAGCTACGCATTTAATTTAATTCCTTTTAAACCACAGCTTCTCAAATTTTAAAAAAAATTTTCACGGATAACGACGATATCAGTTGAATAGCGAGTATGAATAACGTCGACAACAGTCAAACCATATTCCTTTGTGAGATTCATTTGAAGTAAAAGTATCCACACGATGTGCTTGTTAGAATTAAATATATAAAAAACTCTTGTCTGATATCAAATATTAGTGCAACACAACATGCATCTCAGGCAACACGGCATTATGTACACATACCTTAAAAAATGTTTGTGCAACACAGCATGCATCTCAGGTAACCCGGCATTATGTACACATACCTTAATAAAATGTTTGTTCAACACAACATGCATCTCAGACAACCCGGCATTATGTACACATACCTTAATAAAATGTTTGTACAACACAACATGCATCTCAGACAACCCGGCATTATGTACACATACCTTAATAAAATGTTTGTACAACACAACATGTATCTCAGACAACCCGGCATTATGTACATATACCTTATAAAATGTTTCTTCCACACATCGTGAATCTATCTTATCGATCATGCTCGAATTTCACCAATCAGCCATGTCTAAGTAATACGTAAATACTTGGGAACGAATTTCTTCATTTTTGTCCATCTAATAGAAAATACTAAAACAGTTTATTGTCAGCTTTAAAGGGAAATATTATAAGATTTTAATTTAACTTGGTCATGAACTTGAATATTTAGTTAGACAGGACTAACTGAATGCGTTTCTATTTAACTCAGTCAGGAACTTGAATATTTAGTTAGACAGGACTAACCTGAATATGTTTTGTACTATACTCAGTCATGACTTAAATATTAGTAGACAGACCAACTGAAGAGTTCTGTCTATTAACTCAGTGGAATTGAAATATTTAGTTAACAGACTAACTGAATGCGTTCTGTCTATTTAACTCAGTCAGGAACTTTGTAATATTAGTTAGACAGATAACGAATGGTTTGTCTATTTAAACTCATCAGAACTTGAATTATTGTGAGACAACTAATGAATGGTTTTGTCTATTAACTCAGTCAGAACTTGAATATTTAGAAACAGCACTGAATGCGTTTGTCGATTAACTCATCTGAACTTGAATTTTAATCAGACAGGACTAACTTATGAGTTCTGTCTAATTTACCATCATGAACTTAATATTATTTAACAGGACTAACTGAATGAGTTTCTGTTTTTAACTCAGTCATGAACTTGAATATTTAGTTAGACAGGACTAACTGAATGAGTTTCTGTCTATTTAACTCAGTCATGAACTTGAATATTTAGTTAGACAGGACTAACTGAATGCGTTTCTGTCTATTTAACTCAGTCATGAACTTGAATATTTAGTTAGACAGGACTAACTGAATGCGTTTCTGTCTATTTAACTCAGTCATGAACTTGAATATTTAGTTAGACAGGACTTACTAAATGCCTTTCGATTTATTTTAAGAAATAAGGTTTTACTTTTCCTCAATATTATTAGTAGAATTCATGCATGAATATAAGAGCATTTAACGACGTTTCAGCGGGTGACCACTGGTTTTAATTTTGGTATTTTTTTAAAATTCCTCCTTTTCAATTAGAATGCTAAGGAAAACCCCAAAATGTAAGATTCCTGTATTAAAACACGATTTGAAGTATATTTGCCAAATGTTGAGGGTCCAAAAAGTCACATTTTATTGTTTCAATGCAAACTGGCTGAAATTTTAATTAAAAGATCAGCTTTAGTTAAATTAAACATGGTGAGGGATACATTTTTACATTTTAAGAAAGCCTTTATATCAGAGGACTGAATCTGAAAAAATAAATGAAATCTGTCACTTAATTTTATTTTTATCAAGAAAAATATATATATAATTTCATAGCTTTTAGGTAGTTTTTGTAAACATATTGGTCCTGACACAATGGCGATTTTTGCTCGTTTTTTATTTTCCATTCAAGTTAGTCAATATCTTCACCATCAACTTAAACGCACACACACACACACAACACACACACACACACACACATAACAAGCTACAAATTGTGATAAGATATTTGGAAAAAAGAATGCAATCTCTCCAATTTTTAATGATATGAATTTTTCAGCAAATTTTAGCAAACAGAGATGTTTTACCATTTGCTAAATCTCTAAAACGAACATGGTGACCCCTTATTTTTAATTCATATATATCTTTTAGTTATGTCTAAAGTACTTATTTTACAAAGTTAGGGGGGGGGGCGCCTTTAATACATATGCAGCCAGGCATATGTAATTAGCTCTTGAAATAAGTCAGTCAATGTGCTCCACATATTTAATCACCACTTTACACTGAAGTGGAATGCAAGACTGACACCCACTTGTGCTTGTTGCAGTGTGCGCCGTTGCATCTCGTCGCCTAAACTTATATATGCTAGACTATTACCAGGCCCGAATTCCACAACACTACTTAAAAGCAAGTACAAGTACTATACTTAAGAACCTAAATGAGTCCTCGCTACCTCTTCTATAGATAAATACCGGTTAAGCGTAACGTTGGCCGAATACAATGGATCAGCTATATTCATTTCCATTAACTGTTTGTGTATTCTTGTCCTGTGGTAAAAATCACTATCAAATTCACTATTGTCATATCCATTATATAAGTTCTCAAAATCACGGGACCACCTATCATAAATCGCCGCCTTCTCTCTCGTCACGTTCCCATATTCATCAATCACCTCTTCCGGGATCAAAGTGGCTTTCCGAGGGCCTAATTTTTTAATCTTTTCCAAAAAATCTGTCGGATTCGAAGTCGTAATAGATTCTATATCTTCAGCCATCGTCCGTCTATATGCCCGTTCACACTGATGAAGACGCTTGTCAAACTTGTTCCTTGCAATTATATACTGGGTCCTCTTCCCACTGCGTTCTGTGCGATCCCCTTTACAGTTAATAAAATCATTTTCACAGCTACGCATTATTTGCCATAGATTGCTCAGTTCATCATTCCAAAATGGCTTGTTAAATTTTCTTCTTTTGTTAGTTCGACTGGTAGCCTTATATCTTGGAATTGTGTTATATATTACATTCTTTATAATTTCACAAAGTTTCAAAGTTTCAAAGTTTTATTTCATATACACCAGAAGGTCATAAGACCCATGTGGTTATTACAGCATGGCGACAGTACAAATAAACATAAATATAATAAACAATATATAAACAGCATTTAAATAGCATTATAGCTGTCTAGGTATATTTAAACATTTACTATTGCACTGCTTTTGTCAATATTGCATCTTCACTTGCCGAAAAAAAAAAAAAAAAAAAAAGTAATAATTAAAAAGAGAGAGAGAGAGAGAGAGAGAGAGAATGTGAGTGAGGGAGGGTGAGAAAACAATTACAGACAGAAAAACCCAAAGGTTCTATTTAAATGTACACCTATTAATCTTGTTCATCTATCAAAATATTAGAATATAATTAACCTGCTTTACTTTACATAATACAAAACACGCATGTAACATTTGTCCATGTTGGAACTTCCCTTGTCGAAACGAAAATCAAGGTGAAGTTATGGACATGAAAGAGAGAGAGAGAGAGAGAAAAATGAATAACCTAGTGTATGTATTGTCAATATCCTGTTGCGTGTCTCTGCAGTGTTCGATTTGCGCGATAACATCCAACAATGCGGGCATACTCACTGTCCATGAAATCACAAGGTATACAGTTAAGTTTATATCTTGGTCCAGTATGGATGTATTCTAAAATCCCCAATACAACAAAAATCGTCCTGTCTCATTAAAATATAACTAATTACACTAGCACCCGAGTGACAAACACAAGTATACGTTCCAACCGAGTGATCACTACCCAACCTACCGTTACAAATACGCAAGGAGGAAGCCTTGCAGATTTTCAGCATTTTTACCGTTTTATCCAACGAGATGCGATCAGGAGTATAATCATCATTTAAATTGTCATTAAACCAGTCACATACCACACAAACTGGCTTATATTACATATATATATATATATATATATATATATATATATATATATATATATATATTCGCAGAAATTATACTTATGCCAAACATTTTCAAATAAACATTTATTAGTAATATTTATGACAACTGTAAATAACTGAGTGCAATTTTGATTTTGCATCATTCATTTAAGCAATATTGAAAACAAAAAAAAAAGAAAAAGAAATCGTGTATCTTGTATTGTCTTGTTTTTTGCATAAATTTAGGATTAAAACTAGATATTTGCATATTTTTGGTTGACGTCTCGCAGTATGTTCATTGTTGTGTAGACATTGCAAGAATATGATATCATTTAAATGTAATCTAAATTAGAAAGATATCGTTTTTTTTTTTAATTATTAGAGCATTATTTATTAACAAACTGAACTGTTACCCTATTATTAGTCTCATTATTTCTGTCTGTAATAACCACACTGTATTACAAAATGTTCAATGTTCCATTTCATGAAGCTAAAACATTTGGTTATATGTCAATACTTTATTTTCAAATAACTTAGCATGAATAAATTGGAATGAAAATTATTAATAACTCACCACCTCGTCTCCATTCTGTCGACACCGACTGGCGAATCACATTTGTCCCACCATGGACAATTAGTGTTCTGTGCTAGTTCTAGAACCGCTGTATATCGCTTACATTGTTATATTTTTGCTACACTGTGACCTTTGCCCTTAGTAAACGCGCCTCTCTGTTTGATCTGTACAGTATGCAACAAAACGGTTATTTAAGGTAAGGGGCAAATACCATTCAACATTTGTGATATTTTATAACCATAGACATCTATCCTCTTGTGGAACTAATTTAAATATTGATTTAGCTACAGACACCATGGATCATACATCTAACGACTGACTGATGTATACTACTGACAATATAACATCACTACTTCATATTTTGCTATTATCTCACCATTTACACCCCCCTCCCCCCTCTACATTTTCCCTCGTATTTTTTTCTCTATTTAGTCGAATGTCACGTTTCGACGCTGCCTACACCCTCACTTTTATGTTTGTATTTTTTTGCAATCTCCATGCTGTGTACCTTGTATATCTGGATGAAAATGAAGACATGTTCTGTTCTACTATATTTTAGTATATATATATATATATATATATATATATATATATTCTTTATTTACGTCTCATCTTTGTACAAAGACATATAATTGCATAAATCATTAATACTTTATACAAGTACAAAGCCACTCAAAATGAGTTATAAGAGACACGAAACATAAAAAATATAATCAATCAAATACACATGTATATATGTACACGATACAAAACTAGAAACATATGCTAATCCTAACTTAAAAACTCATTAAGATACTACTTTAAATAAGATTCTGAAAGACAAAAAAGTACACTACTGTGTTACATTAAAGAATGGATGTAAAAAATCGATTATCACCCCTGTCAGACAGTAGATGAACTGATTAGCATCTGCTTCTAGTTTACAGATAAAAAAAATGTTTAATTACTACATACATAAAATAGAAGAAAAACATTACTTACATAAATAAAACAATCTAGTATTAAGAATACTGTTGCAGGTTTTGGCACTTAATCGACACAGTGTTTCTTCGGATAAAATAAATGAAAGCTTATCAATATCAGGTAGTAGATTAAACGAAGGGTTAATGGAGGTAGCCCTTTCAATTAACTCTTTACGACAACTGTTATATAAATCACAATATAATAAAACATGTATTTCTGTTTCAATTACATTATCTCGACAGAATGGACATAGTCGTTCCCCTTCACTAATCCCCTCATACCTTCCCGTTTCTATTCTAATAGGCGCTACACCACATCTAAACTTGCTGACAGCAGCCCTGTGTTTCGGTGCCATGATAATCTTACAATAACGTTCTGGCTTATACTCTGTTTTAAATTTACAATAATTTCTTAGCTTATTACTACCCCTTCCAGATTTACTATTTGTTTTATTTATATTTTCTCGCCAATCATTTATATATAAACTAAACAAGTTATCTTGTAATTTGTTAACAATATTATTTTTATACACAACTATTATCCGCCCAAAGTGCTATGCGTTTATTAAGTCTATCATGATTTGTGTTACATAATTTAGCCCAATAACTGACCACAGATTTCCACTGACGGATAAAAGGAGGCGTCCATGCCATTTCCCCTGCCACCGCATCATTAGGTGTATATTTACCAACACCAAGAAAGAAACGCATGGCGCGATTATGGACTGCATTGATACATGAAAATGATTTTACTCCCCAAATCGAAGCACCATAACCAATTATAGGCCAGACAACAGTATCATATAGTTTAGTAAAAACTTCATATGGCAGGCCACCTATAAGTTTACATTTGGCAATTAAAAGACCGAGGGCACGACTAGCACTCTGTGCAACTGCTTTAGCAGTAATATTATAATCAAGGTTTTCGCTTATTACAATACCAAGGTAAGTATACCTATCCACTATACAAAGCACATCAGTTCAACATAAAAAATTAAAATCAGTACGCTGTACAGCATTTGGGCGAAAATGAACAATATTACTTTTAGAACAATTTACTATCATGTCATTAATGTTACACCAATTAGACAAACCATCTAACAACATTTGAAGGTCCCGTTCATCGGACGCCAACAGTACGATATCGTCAGCATATAGTAAAATGCATACTTTTTCATCCCCTATAGTAATACCAACATCCAAATTTTTCAAATATTTAACAAGATCATCTAAAAATAGATTAAACAGTAATGGTGATAACAAACATCCCTGCTTCAAGCCACAAGAAACATTAAACCAGTCTGTATAACTTGAATTTATTCGTACACATGCACTAACAGCAGAATATAACGACTTAATAGCCATCAGCATTTTACCCGTTATACCAATACCCAGTAATCTAGCCCATAGTTTATCCCTATTGATATAGTCATAAGCTTTCTTAAAATCGATAAAAGCGGCAAATGTAGATAATTTACGTTTTTTCCTAGTTTCAATTATACTAGTTAAACTTGAAATTTGATAAATGAAATTTACTTGTATAGAGATAATGGGATTTAGCGAAAGCGGTTCAGGGTCATTGTTTGTTCTGTTGAAACCCGTTTCAAACTCGAGTCTATCCAATGGCGTGTTAGTGTCATTAGATTCGTCATTGACATGGATCAATGATTTGCAAACATACTTTCAAACAGCGTCGTCCCTAACAAGGAATACAATATGTGTGGCCAATATCAAGTTGTGAAAATGTGTATATGATTGGGACTTAGTGTAAAATGGTACATTTAATTCACATATCAGGTAAGTTATGCAATGTCATATAACTTCTTTATCTATTCATTTATATTTTTGAACAAAATTTTGAATGTAAACTATCGGCTTCATTTAGATTATAATTAACATCGTTTAAAATTTCAGATGAAATATGATCTATTGTGATATGATTTATTGTGCTTTTCTCAATAAAACGACAGAACCATCAAAATGCGCCAAAAGATTTTAAGTCTAGAAATAGCATTACACATTGTCAATGTCCCATCATCCGAAACACGGAACTGCGTGGTTGCAATTCAGTAACGTTAAACACCGGGTTGTCCAAGTTGTGTTTCCTCCCCCGTCGAAAAATCTGAAAAAAACAAACTTGTTGAAATATTATATTTACTGTTTATGCATAATTTCAAGAGTTTATGGCGGGGGATGGGGAAAGGGTGGGGCTCCGTGGCCGAGAAGATAAAGTCGCTGACTTAATACTCACTCGGCCCCTCACCGCGTGGGTTCGAATCCCGGCAGGGTCATTCAGATTTTCATGTGAGGAAGCCTTCCAGCTGGCTTGCGGTAGGTCGGTGGTTCTACCCGGATGTCTTCGTGCATTCGGGGTCTTCCTCCATCTGTAATTAGCTGGACGTCGCTATATGACTGAAATACTGTCGAAGCGACGGTAAGCTCAAATAATCAAGCCAAGTTAAGAGTGTATGGTTTCTATTGTAACATACTGATTGGCAAGACAATATTGACCTGAGACTGATTAATTTCAGGGATTCTTTCGCTAGTTTCCGTGAATTATAACGATCTATTGCGATCCCGTTTTAATAGTAGTACGGTTAACGGCAATGTTTCTTACTTTAAATACGTCCGGCTTGCCTAATGGTTAGTTTGGCGGGTGTGTATCACAAAGTGGCAAGTTTAAATCCATGATGCAGATTTCTTTTTGTAAATTCATATTTTCACATATGAGTTTTTTCTTTTCATTATTTGCTGTGTGAGAGGATAAACGAATAGTGTGTTGAATTGCTGGTGTCTTTTTTTTTTCATTGATTATCTTCTTCTTTTAACTATAAATGCAGTCGAGTATTGAGTAAACCATCTTAAGTATTCAAAAATCCGATGAAATCGTGCTATTTATGTGTGATTTGCAGGTAAAACATTATTTATCATAGTGGTGTCAAAATATTAAAATATGAAAAAAAACAAGAAAAAAAAAACAAACAAAAAAACTAATGGTCTTAGATAGATTTGAACCCGTAAGATACAGTACATTATCATTGAGGCTAGCAAGGCTATGGTACATAATACATACATGTATACGCGTTGTGCCTTACTTTAAAGTACGTATGTTTGACTTCGAAAACCGACAATTGCCGAAGAAAGGTCACTGGATATTTAGATAGCTCAGGTTAATATTGCCAGTCTATACAACGTTGTTTACCTGTATGAGGAATAAATGCGCACTGATATATCGCTCATTTGAGAATTAAAAAAATAAATAGTGGGTACACCGCCTGTACACTTTTCAAGTGGGTCGGTGTCAGAATGGGATCAACCTATACCCAAGATTTATAAGCAAGGTTATGGCTATACTACACATAGAATTGCGTTATCACATACTACACAAAATTTGATCACTTATTGATCATTGCATATCAGATATCAGAAAACTCGAATGATTTAGTATAATGATTGAAAAATCAACATATGAAATTTCTTGCCAAAATAACCAAATAAAAGAACTAAGAGCTATCACAGATGATGATTCATACCTCCGCTACATTGCTATGGTGACCGTCCCCGGTGGCCGAGTGGTTATAGCGTCCGCCTCGGGAGCGGGAGGTCGTGGGGTCGATCCCCGGCCGCGACATACCGAAGTCATAAAATAAAAATGGTACTGTTATAGCTCCCTTGCTTGGCGCGCAGAATATAAGAGTAGTTGCAGGACTGGTTGGCCCGGTGTCAGGATAATGTGACTGGGTGTGGTATCATGCCATATGTCTTCGGCATGATATTGCAATGTGGCAGCACTATATCTGTCACAAATAAACATCGTCTAGAAATGACTGAAATGCTGTCAGTGGGACGTTAAACTCAACAAACAAACAAACAAACAAACAAACATTGCTATGGTTTATTTAATGATTAATGTAAAGGTTACAATATGAAATGGAGATGAAGGTCACAATTTCGTTGGAAAAGGTACTGTTTAAATGAATATTGCATATGCTTTTTATCAATTCTGTGAAGCGATTTTAAAAATTAATCTATTACAAAAAGAAATATTGACCGCACACAACGCAACGGAACAGACTACAAGTTCCCAATATAGCACCAATCTAAAACTTGCTTTGGAATATAATGTATCTAACAATCGTCAAAAGAAAAATCAAATACACAAGTAAATGAGATTTCACTAAGTGATCCTTAGCAAATCTGAATACTATGTAGTATAATTTCCAATGGTAGTAAACGTTGAAAAATTATTTATAATACTGACCTGTATCTTGGAGCTGATATATTATCAGAAACTGACCAATATACAATAAGTTTATGATTCATGTGTAAATACAACAGATTGCTGTAATAAAATACGTGGAAAATTTTACAGCTTTGCTGATAATGGTTTTAACAGTGATGATTTGAACTGTAGAAAGATATAGCATGCAGTCGTTCTAAGGCCCTTTATGGATGCGATTGCCATCCAAAAGCTAGTATATCTTGTTTGCTTTCACTTGAGCGCGCCCACAGGTAGTGTCTTTCAGCTAAGCAATAGAACAAATACAGAGTGTGTCCCTAGCTAAATAGGTTGTTTACAAATGAAAAAGAAATAGAATACAAGAAACTGATCTTACTGGCTGAGTTTTGTAGATAAAATCAGAATTTGTTTACTGTTTATTTTACATAGACTTATGTAGTTCTATTTCTGTAGGGTTTCTTTCCAAATACATGTATCTTTTATATACTTGATAAATATAATCTTAGAAGGATACTAGAATGCTACATATCGGTTGGGATTTTTGATTCGAAACACAACTGGAAAATTGTGACTAAGAATGCTGTGAGGAATTCATTTATACTCGACTGGAATATTAGAACTTCCGCTGAGAACAGGTTTGTTCAATATCACATTCAGTTTTGTACACTTTGGAAGTTTACTGAACGATTTTCTAAAAGTCTTATATATACAAATCTGTTATTCCGCCAGTGGAATATTTAGCATACTATGTTGATTCGTGTTACAAATGTAATGTCGTTTGCAGAAGTAATTTTTCAGACCATTTGCTTCTTGAGTGTAACCAAGGTCACAGTCATAGAAATACATTTCAGTCAGTAACCATTGATTCAATGGCTTAGAAAGATTTTTTTCTGTATTTACAAATTTAACGCATTCTGAATTGTTATACTATATTAGGTGTGCACCATCAAAATGTTGAAGCCGAAATACCACTGAATAATAATCATGATATTAATATGTGTGTGTTCTCTTTTGTTTAATGTGATTTTATTTTATTTTTTATTGTTTCGACCGAAATTTATAACTGATTTAACTTGTACCCAAATAATTTCTGTCCTATAAATATAGGAGAGCTAGCCAAATAGGAATGATACTTTGATTTTGCAGAACAACTCTCAAATATTTTTTTTTATTCTAGGTGTTCCTGCCTGACATGCTACTCGGGAAAATGCCAAAGAAAACGTAAGTTCTAATACATGCTTTAAAAACTTTTTCTTACTCTAATCTGAATTAAGGAAATCCAACCATTAATTTGTGAACATGGTCCATCAAGTGATTGATGTCTTTTTTAAAGTAAATGAAAGCTTTTAAAGACTGATAGCAAAATAGCCTATTACTCCAAGTCAATGGATGCTTGTATTTGTACAGAAGTATTTTAAACATTTGAAGGTCCATGATCATAATTTAATAATAGATGGAATGACTTTAGCGCACTGTATATCCAGACAGTAGTAACTCGAGGGAGGATAAACTTGTTGCTGCGCCTGACCAACCATTTCCTTGTCCTAAGTATTTCTCAGACCACTGAAAAACTAATGTCTAGTTAGGCTCAGCCGACTTTGAAAACAGACTTATCCCTTTGTCATTTGCTATATTCGTAAATCCGGTATGAGCAGCCGAGACATTTGGCGCTAGAGAATCATATGCATGACCCGAATAACCTTCGCATTGCATAGTTGATGGAATTTGAGCTTGGTGCCATTTCTAGTTGAATTCGACTTTCTCAGTAAAGATTAACGAACTGAAGGAAAATACAATGGTCACACGCTCGAAGTCCACCAAACATGCCTAGCGCTTACTTGATATTTAAATACCTAGGTGCGAATTTTATCCCTCTTGTTTGTCTTATAAAACTACCCAAATATTTATGGAACGCAAAATCTACATAAACTCAATTATTTGAAAATCTCTTCAAATATTTATAGACATCTTCAAATGAATTATTGATATCAACAATTCATTTGTTGATATCTTCAAATCAATTATCATGGATAAGTATTCATTTTAACTAATTGTAGATCTCTTCAAATCATTTGTTGATATCTCCAAATCATTTGTTGATATCAACAATTGAATTGTTGATATCAATAATGCAATTGTTGATATCAACAAACGATTTTTTGATTTGTTGATAGCTTAAAAGAAAATGGTGTATTCCAAGATTGTTTCTTCTGTTTTTAGATTTGTCGAATTCAGCGGACATCCCTCTTTTATTCACACATTCTGTGACATAAGTTATGCTTTAGTGTCAAATTATCAACGATTCATGTTTTCCGCTCTATTGATCTATACGATATCCTTATACACGTAATCGCATTCCATTGAAAACCATACAATGCGGTTCCAGTGACTTTGATTTGTATAGATTCAAATATTTATCTATTTCATTTTATCATTCACAGACTTCATGTGTTTTTTGGATCCTGTATTGTGGCCGCTGCCCTGTATTTCCTGTACCTGGTGTACGGTGGCTCAATCAAGATACACTCGATATCAATATCCAGGTTAGTGTAATCACATGGCTCTTATAACTATGTATATATAAAAAAAGTTTCAACTTCATCAATTTTGACATCAATTACGAAACAATTTAACACATCTTATATTATACTCTCGATGGCTCTGGTGGCGGCGTATGCAGTCAATATTGTGGGAGGAAACCGCAGAATCCATTTGTTTGGACGGACGACCACTGTATTATCTCAATATGCGTTTAAGCTCACCTGAGCACATATCAGTGGAAATTAATATGATCACTCTGTCTGTCATTGGACATCGTGTGACATGCGTCGTTGTGGGAAGAAATGATTGAAACTTGGCATAGATGCTACTTGGATTTTTTTTTTCATAAAGGTTGATAAAACAAACTTGATCCATGAAAAACAAAAAACAACAACTCGTTTAACTGATCTTCTCTTAAATTTGCAGCCAGAATTCAATTTCACTTGCTCAGTTGATCACTGCATGGCCCTCTACCAAAATTGTTAAAAGAAGTGAGTTCTTTCTCACAATCAACCTAAGCGTTGATAGTGCAAAGGCTCTACCTTATGAGTTCGGGACTCGAGGAAACTTGGCTTGACTATTTGAGTTTACCGTCGCTTCGACAGTATTTCAGTCATATAGCGACGTCCAGCTAATTACCGGTGGAGGAAAACCCCAAATGCACGAAGGCATCCGGATAGAACCACCGACCTACCGCAAGCCAGCTGGAAGGTTTCCTCAAATGAAAACCCGAATGACCCTGCCGGGATTCGAACCCACGCGGTGAGGGGCTGAATGAGTGTAAAAGTCAGCGACTTTTACATTCTCGGGACTCGAGGAAAAGATGTCATGCAGTCTGGAAAACACGACAGTGCGCATCTGAAATAATTTTAATCAAGAAGAATTCAGGCTCGCGCCGTGGAAGTCATCTCGCATGCATGATGGAAATAAGCCACTATCAAAATATCGAGGCCTGTACAGCCGTACGTTCAGTCAACATAACATATTACACGAAAACACTGAATGAATGAATGAATGAATGAATGAATGTGGCGACGATTATGTATAGACCGAAAATACACAATTGACAGTAACAAAGACATCACCTACAGACAGAAAATACAAATGACGGTTCTATGGAGGACTAGTCAAAACATTACTGCGAGATAACACATACATTTTAACTTCGGAGGAATAGGCAAAACATTACTGAGAGATAATATATACGTTTAAACGTCGGAGGACTAGACAAAACGTAACTGAGAGATAATACATATCTTTAAACTACGGAGATGAGCGCGTAATTTAATATACATGTTATATGTAATGAAAAATGACACGGACATATGACACTGCTTCCGAATTTGACCCCAAAAGTGCGTTGCATTCGTTTCATTTTTGTTACATTCGACAGAATGAAAGCTAACGCATTTTGGTTGAGACCTTTGAACACGATGTTAATAAAATAAAAAAAAAAAAAAACATTGAATGACGGAATAAGGTTAATCGAAAATATATGCTCTTGGGGCACCTTTTGCATTTTGACATTAATAAAAAGAATTTTTAAGAAAATTATATTATAATATAATTTTCCTCACATCATAATAATAATGATCTACATCATAATCACCACTATCAGATGTTCAGGAAATTTATAACTGATGAAAAAAGCAGACCTATCGTAACAGATTTCGCTTGTTTCACATGTTCTAGCTAATAAACTGCAATGTATCAAGTACATGCTCATGTGTAGATATTGCTTTTTGCTTTATAAAAGTTTGAACCCTCTCAATATGAACTATTTTTCCCTCACAACTTCTCCTACGTAGTAATACTTTTGATTATTAAAGCCTGCTTCATTTTCGTTTGGCAATCTAGAAAGAATAATAATATAGTGCAGTGAAGGCGGTGTGCTGTATTCGCTGAATTTGGAAACGACACATGACAATACAACGCGATGAACGACAATGAGAAACGACGCTTAACATTTATAGTGATATTTTGTAAAAAAAAATATTCAGCGCGCTGTAATGTAGAGTGTCGTTTAAAATTGTCGTATATTGCGTTGCATTGTCATGCGTCGCGTCGATTTGTCGTGAGTCGCATTTAAGGTGGATTGACCGGATCCTGCTTTCATTTTAAAAAAAATATTGCCAACTCGTGAACTATATACATAATATATGACGACGTTAAGAATATTTTATTACCTGTTCATATGTGTAATTTTTATTGACTCCTTTGATTGATAATGTCAAAGCTGAGGTACGCCGTGTGATTATCCCTGTTTTTCGGGCTTTGTTTAAATAAACCCATTACCACAAGTAGAACGACTGTAGTCGGTATTAAATTAAACCCAAGAGAATAAAGAACAGAATAGATTTTATTACACGTAAACTTTACAGTTTTTTGTGTTACATAATAAAATAAATATTAATAAAATTTAAAGTAATAAGGGAATTAGTACTATTTTAATTCGACAATAGAATTCATAAAGATATGATTGTTGGAACAGTTACATCTCAATGTTTAAAATACTAACCAATGAAAAAAGTATGACCGTAAAACATGACTTTTAAACCTATGATTTACTACGCACAACTTAAATACATATATGAATGTATAACATGTACTATGTATTTGTTAATAAGGTATATCTAAGCTTAAACGATTCTGAAATGTATTTGCTTAACACAATTAATTCTGATTTGTTTTGTGTATTAAGAAGCTGTATAAGATTGAACCTATTAGGTCTTATTCTGTTATAACGTTTGATACATTTTTGTCTTATCTTGGCATATGATGTGCAAATAAACATGAAATGAAATTCATCCTCTATTTCATTTGAATTGCACATTTGACAATGACGTAAGTGCCGCTCTAATCCATCATATCTACCAGTATGTATTCTTAAGCACTTGCACTTGATCTTTAAAACCGTTGCATATAACCTATGTGACCTATGTGACCTATATAAACACAATGGTAATCAAGGTAAAAATGATACACCTTGATTCGGACGTTCATAATTTATATCAGGAACGTATTTCGTTCTATAATCGAATATTATTCGTCGGAATACATGTTTTACTCGACAATTAAACATAAACGAGCAGTTATTGCTGAACGCGGTCTTTGTTTCAGTGCATTCACAGGTTTTACCAATTTACGTATGTTTTATCCCTTGCTGACTTCCGGTAACCTCGTATGACCTTTACAAAGTGTTACGAGCCATCCAATTGGCTGAATCTTTAACGGTCTATTACATCGGTGTTTTCAAACCCCAAAAATGTAAACAATAAACAAATCTATTTTTGGTCATTCTGAGAATAATCATGAATGAAAAAAACTGCCAAACGGTCTTTTACAGTGAAGCTGTTCAATGGTAAGTAAATTTGTTTATCAATATATATAATTTTATAATTATTAAATAATTAAAATCTCTTGTTTCTCTCTCTCTCTCCAATATAATTAAAAAATTTTTTCTTCTCTCTTTCAATCTAGCTAATCATTTATACAGGTTAAGCCATTGTATGATAGAAATTGTAAACTTCTGCAATACTTATTAGAGTGGAAAACATTGTGAAAAGAGCATTCATTGCCCATACAAGCAATGACTTCTTTTTACAGAATGTTTTCTAAAGCTTAATTATTAAAGGTTGTTTCCATCCAATTTTTTTTGAAATGACTTTTTGTACATGAATTTTGCGGTTTCTATTCATTTCGGTTCCAATTTTTCTTCGATTCATGGATTGCTTTCCTTAGATTCAGTAATTAGTGTATTTACTATTTTTCAGGCTGCAGAAGAATTACATGGAGGTTCCTGGATCAGTGTCTGTTTCAGCTAAAGAACTGTACCAACATTTCAGCACTTAATGCAAAGCAACCATCTCAAACAAGGTCTTTGGGCAAATAACAAGAATATCTTTTGGAAACATTAAGGTTCTCAGGGACAATGGTGCACATAAATATTCAGGGTTGCGTCCTAACATTTTAGATGACAAGGCTTGCACAAAAGTGACAATTTCTGAAATTGCCAGCACACTTGGATATTTCCCCATGCCTAGTGAAAACTGTGTATCAAAATTTGGATTTGCCACTGGGTATTGCACAAACATGAATGAGATTCTAAAGGTAATAGATATTTTACCTGACAATAATTATAAACTATTTGTTGGAGGTAAGAATGTAAATCCTGAAGAAATAGGTTTGCTCGGACTCAGTATTCGGACTCAGTTACCTGGATGCAAAAACAATATTTAATACTTTTAAATAGTGAAGTATTTGCCAGGGGAAATATGTAAGCAGCAAAACAGATACAAACAAGTTTAATGTTGTACAAGAAGGGTGTCAAAAAGGAGATGAAAATAGCTTAGAGTTGTTCTCAATTTCGCAAGCAAGTCTTTAACTTTTAAACCATGCAATAATCAGAAAGACACAGGCCCACCAATTGAAAAACAAAAACCTGCAGAAAGTAGTGAAGATCTTTTTAAAAGATTGTTTCCTGGTGCTTATGACCTCATGGTGACCTTCTTGAAGCTTCAAAATGACATGTCCTGTGACGAAAACGACAAAAGAAGTCGCAGATGGAACAAAGAAATATTACAGGTAAATAACAAGATCTTCAGCCTAACCCCTTTACTTCATACCGGACACCAAAAATGACCCACCAGTATGCAAACGGCATAA
>CM037779.1:65861276-65898302 GCA_021229015.1 Solen grandis | reverse complement strand
TTCCTGCAAATTCAGTAGTAAGGTCAAGTGTTGACATCTTCATTATCTGTCTTAGGGAGGTGTTTACCTCAACGGTTATCGAAATCATAATTGCATAAGAAATCCAGATCGCCGACATATCAAATAGTGCCTCCATATTTGATAAGGCGCAGAAACACGATATTGAAATAGAATACTGATACATGTATGTCACGTGACACGCATGTTGTCCAATCAAAATGTAGGTTTTATTCTAAGTAAAGTTGAGAAAATAAAGTGAAATCTTAATGGTTGCAAAGGAGCTCGCTCGCTAATAAAATTGAGATTTTACAAAACCAAATCTAATTGCCCTGACCTCTGTTGCTCTTGATTCATTCCGTTCATTAAATCAAGCTTAAGGTGGGGCGACGGGGGTGTATAATAAACAATAAAGAGCGCTTCCAAAACATATTCTCATGGTTTTTTGCGCCTTGAAAGTGTTTACAGTTAGGCGAAGATTACTTTGACTTACATAAGTCTATTCATTTCTATGAGAGTGAGCAACCACTTTTGAAATGGTGCCGTACATATGTTTATATATAAACTATCTCGAGACTATTGATCCTTGCCAACAATTCTGGAAAATACAGTCACGTGATATTATTGTGAAGTTACACTGTTGCTCTCTAAAAATATTGTCATTTAAAATTTTTAAGACGCTCTGTAGCAGCAAAGATTTTTTTTTTCAGAAATAACACAAATTAGATAATAAGACACATTTTGTATCATTGTTCAGAAAAAACTGCTTGCTTATTTCGAAGAAATATTTTGTAGGAGGTGTTTACTGAAGCTTCCCATTTGCTGTTTCAAGCAACAAACAACCGAGTTTACTTTGGAGATATCAAAATTGTCGTCCCTTCAACATGGTCCCCACACCTTAAGTACACATCTTCTCCAACCATCACATCGCTTCCTCAGTATGTAACCATAGAAACATCTGCCGTTAAAGCCCCTCATGTAACTGGAATAGACGAATGTGGAAATGGAGGAAAAGTTATGTCCCTATCGCCTGAGTTTCTGAAGTCGACCGGATTTACCAACTATGGCTTCCATGGTTTGTATATATTTGTATATGTGCATTAAACAATGATTTTTTTAGCCTATACTTTTTATCAATATTCAATTTATTTTAAATAACAATGATTTGCAACTGTTTTTAACTGTATTGCTGTGTTTATACAGCAAATGTCATCGTTCACGAATGGGGTCATTTACGATGGGGGTTGTTTGATGAGTATCCCACACTCTACGAAAACAACGGTGACGGCCCATTGCGAAAATTTTATGTTAACGACGGCGACAGGAAACCTATAACGTAAGGCATTTACTGATTAACGCTAGCAGACGACAAATACTTTTCTTATAATTATATTTTCTTTACATCGTTTACCATAATCGTAAATAACAGTTTCTGTGTGCATACTTCTTTTCAATGTCCTGCATATCAGACAGTAATGTTACCCATGATGACTCTCATTTGTTCCCAGTAAGGATAACGGACCATGGCGACTTACTGCGAAACCGAATATCGATGACGGAGTACGTTTAGAATTCGAAAGGGGGCAACTAAAATAAAAATACAAGCATGTGTTTTTTGTGCATCGCATATTACATCTATTTAAAAGAAAATGAAAATCATGTATTATAACAACTCTTTACAAAATAAAGTGCAGACTGGCTATATAGTACGAAAGACCGTTGGGGACTTCACATTTCAAACTTCCAAGTGTGAAATATGAAGTCTGAAGTATGATTCTGAAGTGTGAAGTCTGAAGTATGAAGTCTGAAGTGTGAAGTCTGAAGTGTGAAGTGTGAAGGCTGAAGTGAGAGGTGTGAAGTGTGAAGTTTGAAGTGTGAAATCTGAAACGTGAAGTTTGAATTACGTCATCGTTACGTCACGCAGTTGTTTAAGACTGGAGGCCGAAGACAAAAGCTGTCTGAAAGATTTACATTCTTACATAAAAATGGACATTTTGGTACGTATAATTTGCAATAATTCGTTCGTGTTCGGAAGTATTCCATTACTTAACTTAGTTTTGTTTTTATTTTCCTATTTGTTTTTAATGTATTTGTACCTTTCCAGTGAAAACATATGTTAAAATATTTATTTGTCGTTTGAGAATGCATGGTTAAGTCGAATAGCTTTATTTTCTTCAAAACTATTTCTGGAAATCTTTGAATTGAATTGCAATCCGTTGTCACGGAGTAAGGGTAACCTTTATTTGTGCTTTGAACAAAAAAAAATGCAGGTCTTCCAGGATCGGTTTAATTTGGACTGATTTAACTTTGATTGTTACCAACTTTTTCATTATATTCTAATAATAAGTAGACCGTTACTTTTTCCATGAATAATTTTCCTTGCAGGGTATCTTATTCTGCATGGCAATACTTATCTGCCAAACTTCTGCTGTGTACCCTGTGCGTGAAGAGGGCGTCAACAACTTGCAACTTGATTTAATTAAATATTATTTTAATTTGGGTTACAAATACAAAGAAATTTTGGCTGCTCTTCTCTTTATTCATGGCAAAAAAATAAGTTATAGACATCTTAAAAGATTATTACAGAAATTGAATTTGTATAGAAAGGTTCCCGAATCACCGATTGACCTAATTATAGGTGCTATTTTGAAAGAACTCCCCGGGAGTGGTAGATGCATTGGTCACAAATCAATGTGGAAGCGATTAAAAAGTTGTCATGGTTTACATGTCCATAGATCAACAGTGTTACGGTTGATGTGGATAGCAGACCCCGAGGGTATGGAAAGACGGAAGGCAAGACGCTTACTTCGTCGTAAATATAGATGCCCCGGACCGGACTTCGTGTGGCATGTCGATGGGTACGATAAAATTAAACGTTTTGGATTTGCTATTCATGGTGCAGTTGATGGGTTTAGTAGGATGATTCTTTGGCTTGAAGTTAGTCAAAGTAACAATGATCCAAAGATAATATCTCGGTATTTTTTACAAGCTGTAAAAAGGCAAGGATGCAAGGTTCCCACGATAGTGAGAAGCGATTTGGGAACTGAAAATACTACTATTCGACAATTGCAAATATATTTCCGTTCTACTCACAATGATGATCATTCTGCAGAAAAAAGTTTCATCTTAGGAAAAAGTACATCGAATCAAAGAATAGAATCTATGTGGAGCTTGTTAAGGCGTCAATGCCTTGACTTTTGGATAACATTTTTAAAAGATCTACAAGAAACAAATGTTTTAATGACGGGGATATTGTTCATAGGCAGTGTCTTATGTACTGTTTTACACCAGTTATAAGATCAGAATTAGTCAAGTTTGTAAATGAGTGGAATATACATGACATATCAGGCGATAAATCGGATGGACCAAAGGGAAAGCCACATATAATGTATACACTTCCGCAACAGTATAACGCTGAGAACTATAGTCATGTCGTAAACGAAGACGAAGTAAATGTCTGCATGCAGATGTATTCCAAATTAGGAAACTCAGGAGGATGCCTTCCAGAATTCTACAGATTATTCCAGCTTCTTTGGCCAACTGTGCCATCATCAGCAGAGGAAGCATTTGATTTATACATTGAACTCTTAAATCGACTCTCGGTATTATTTTAATTGACTATCTTCCGATGTAATTATATTCCTTCTGACCTCTTTGCCCGACCTACATGCTGAAAAGTAATCGTTGAGATACTTTATTCTGTATTTTCTTTGCCATTTTTTCTATACATAATGGTTCTAATCATCAATTCGACAGATATTTTCTCATTACTTTCGTGTTTATACAAATAGATTTTAGAACTTGTATAATATTTATCTGAAAGGTTCATGTTAAATGAAACACGTTGACTCTTGAATAGTTCGGGGCTATTATCAAGATTTTCTTTGTCATCTTTTTCTGGTATATGAAAAAATATTTTAGATCTAATTTTAATTTCAGTTTCACGACATGGCTAATTGAAATAAAGAAGTTATTTGCATTTTTTTTTCTTTAATCGGAATGCTAACAGATAGATGATAAGACAGCAGTCTATGGGAAATGATTTAAATTTCAAATGTTCTCAGCTGTGAACTTACAGCTTTAAACCAGTAATGTAGGTCCAACTGCCACTTTATTCTGCAAATTAAAATTGTTCCTACAGTGTATCTTAGTTGGAATACGCGCTAGACCTGTTCTATAGTTGGTCTTCAACTATCTTGGAACTGTCTTTAACTATACAGGTAATTTTAACTAGAATCAGGAATATTCAATAGGAAAAGGTTTGTCATATCTGTTTTATAATACCAAAGATTACAATTTAAAGCCTAGTACAATGTTAAATTTATTTGATTCATTTGCTAGTTCAACTTTACAATATAACGCTGAAGTCTGGGGTAATACAAAATACATGAAAATTCGTAAGAATATATCTAACATCTCATAATAGCTCATATTGATAAAGACTTTGTATTTATACATCATCATCTCTCTCTCTCTCTCTCTCTCTCTCTCTCTCTCTTTATATATATATATATATATATATATATATATATATATATATATATATATATATAATACCCAAGCTAAAAAAAGAAACTGTGCACTTGGGTTTTACTATTTGTTCCAGGTTATTCTAATAAAAACATTTACATATTTGGTACCAAAATCTGGGATATTCATTCCCAAACATGATGCAGTGTTTTCTGTCATAATCAAAGATAAACGCCGCTGTTGTTTCCATGTCAAACGCATTAGGGGTCAAAACTGAAATTCGCATTTTTTTCTTAAACGTCTTGATCATTTTTCTTCAGTTTCCGAAATTTCTTCAATACCGATTATATCCACCTCTCCTATGAATCAAAGTTATGATTCTCGATCGTATCGACCTTACGTAACGTCGAATGACGTAAGTTGGAACAGCATTCCATTCTTGGACAAGGGCAAGAGTAAGGTCACGAATGTTCAAAAAATGCGATTATCAATTTTGACCCCTAATGCAGTTTGCAATATAAATAGAGAAGCATGTTATTTTGCAATTATTATATAATTATGTGTACCATTGCTAACAGAATGGAGGAGTATCTGGCGCTTTTGAACTATAGAGAGAGAGAGAGTGGGGGATGTTAGTGTATGTATGGAAGCCTGTACAAATGATCAGTGACATGATTTTGGTATTTTTGTTGCAACAATTTACTATGTACACGTTGAAATGAATAAAGATCTGTTCTGTTCTGTTCAGTTCTGAAGATCGACCCGAGTTATATATGTAACAATAGAAATCTCGAGAACGGGTCTAACAGTGCGGTCTATAAGAACATCAAATACCTGTCCTTGTGCACAGTAGACCTGATACAAAAGTCTCAATATGGTCGTTGATTTGTGTCCTTTGTAAATGAAGTAAGAATGGAAGCGAAAAAAAACTTTATTTTTCCGAAGGAATTATAAATATTTCAATATCCATAATAAACAAGTACGGAAGTTTTACGGATTCGTCCCATCCTGTCTTTTATCTGTGGATGCTGTTCATATCTGAAATAAGCTTAGTTTAAAATTACTTATTTCACGTCGATCGGGAAATAAAATTTTTAGTAGTATATATATAAAGCAAAGTTTAAAAGCGATATATTGGCAGGTAACTGGAAATACTATCAAAGCCTTGTTTTATTTAATTCATGCGTGCTTATTTTTCAAGTATAGTCACTTGGCCAAACTTGATTTTTCTATAATAATAAAAGTAATTGTTCCTATATCCATAATTAGCAAATATAATCATAATTGCGTGAGGCTATTATATAGGAAACCTTAATATATAAACATTTATATTTAATGCCTTAGCAGTCTGATATTAGCAAATATGCAAAGGAGGTAAAATGAAAAGATAATTTATTCTTTTAAACACAATTTATTTTTAAAGGTAAAACTTTACTTAATAATGATAAATAAATTAAATATAAACATAAAATATCACTATAATTTCATACTCAGTCAGTAAACTAGATTACTCTGACACCGAGCCAAAAACCTCCAAAGTCCGGGGAGAATGATCAAACTACTCGTCTACCGGGACCGGCACAGTGACATGTTCGCACTAATACACTACGGTATACTACTACAACATGTGAGGAACCTTCCAGCTGGCTTGTTCTACCCAGCCGTGCGTTCAGTCACACAAAACAGGACCTAATATTCGCTCCTGTACTCCTGTTTCACCGCTGTGTAATGAACGTAAGCTGGGTACCAACTAGCTAATATTAGCTTGAACGCAGCCCTGATTTTTGGCAAACTGTTTATCTTTACACTCGCACCACTTTAAACCCGACACGTTTTAAATTCATTTACATGTATCACGATGAGCACAAGTAAAGCATAGTACTCGCATTTGCCACACATCATAATTATTCAATTATTTACAAGAATTCAAGCGTGACTATTTATTGAATAAGCGCATAGTACAGACAGTAAACTAGGATGTGTCCAAAATATAGTCACCTTATACAAAACTTTAACAAGTCGCCACAATGGCCTCAAATCGCTCATCTTAGTACCATCGCTCTCAAAGCAGCTGGCTAGTATATCATACTTAATATACATGTTTCTCAGGAACTTGACAGTTTTTCTTACCCATTTATAGCAATAGTATGAAAAAAAAAGTGTTCAAGAGATTAAAGTGTGGTCCTGCTGATTGAAAATAGACAAAAAGAAAGGTATATAATATCATTAAATTGTTCCCTCATAGAGGCTAATTTGATACCTTTCATAGCTTACACATGAAATCTGATCTGCAGAAAGCCAAAATTGAGCCCTTACCAATTAATTCTTATCCTCAGACCACTTAAGCAAACAGCATAAAACCTGATCAGCCTGCGAGTTACTCGCTGCAAAAAACCTGATCAGCCTATAAGTTGCTCGCAGGCTGATCTGGTTTTATGTTATTAATATTGGTATTTTTATGGGGTACTCTATGAGGGAAAGGATGAATTATGATGAAATAGATTGCAACTTATTACAAAATGTCTTCAATCATTCATTTGATGCTGATTATCTCAAAACCCTCCAAAATTATTAAAATGTTTGTGGCTTTGTGTAAAAAATAGCCTAGTATCTCACTAGTATAACAATATACCTCCTGAAGATTCAATTGTATGAAACCGGTTGAGGACTAATAAAACTTGTAAAAAGGGCTTGTCATTACTTATATTTGCTATATATATATATATATATAATAAGCCATGTCCCTAGTGGTCATGTTTTAGTTACAAATCAGAATAACTAGTGACATATGTAAAGCTGAACGAAAGAACATCTGTACCAATTTATTTTGAAATTGGGCCAGATACGTTTTGGAGAAGATGATTTTTATTGTTTTCATTTTATTTATTTCTTTGCCATGGCAACCAGAGTTCTGAAACGATTAAATAAATTTTAGCAACGTTCGTGCACATTGACCCAAAGATCATCCCTGCCAAGTTTTATCAAATTCTGTCCAGGGGTTTCAGAGGAGATGTCATTTAAAGCAAATTGTTGACGACGGACGACGCACGACGGATGAATGGTGATCACAATAGCTCACATTGACCACTTCACAAAGGAGTGATAGCACCAAAGCATCCCCTTAATTTTGAAGTCTTGCCTTGTTTTTTTTATATTGTAATGTTTATGGAAAACGTGGCGTTATATTACGTGGCGTGACAGTGTCATTCCTAAATAGCCATCTTAGGGGAATGGGTTTTAAAAAAAGACGACCATTTCACCAATGGCTGACGCCGACTGCAGTTATGGCTGTTTAATTTTTATTGGTCAGTGCATGAAGACTTCAGACTTCATACTTCACACTTCACACTTCACACTTCAAACTTCACGCTTCACACTTCATACTTCAGACTTCACACTTCAAACTTCACACTTTAGACTTCACACTTCATAGCAAATATGTGTGAAGTGTGAAGTCTGAAGTCTGAAATTCACACTTCATACTTCATACTTCAAAGATATTTAACGTTTATCTATGAAATTTGAAGTAAGAAGTCTGAACTGTGAAGTTTGAAGTTATGAAGTCCCCACCGGTCTTTCGTAATATAGGAATCATGCGTTTTCGTGCTCCCTAAAGTCGCATATTTATTTATATATATTTTGTTTAGTGTGCGATTAAACACAAAAAACAACTGCACTATCATATTTTATGTTCTATCTATACACCAGTTCAGTTATTCGGCTTCGGCTTCAGACGCATATTTATATTTCTGTCACTACATTTTTTCCTAAAATGTGTTGGACAGCACAAAATATTGTCTTTCGTTGAAATTAGATATTCTCTATAACCAAAGAAAGGTATTATTGGATTTGTAAACAATAAACTTAAACGGTAAGCTTAAATATAATATAGAACTCTTATATGAATAATATCCTGTATAATTAACTCTGCTCTAAGATTTCCGTTTTCGTACCTTTATTCTAAACAACGTCGACCGGACTTAGACAATATTGATGTTTACAAAACTCTAATCACCAGATGCACAGCTTCAATAAAGGCATCGATTGGATTGGGACCATATTGTAAGCCAGACCCGATATGCAACACTAAGTCAATAAAGTTTTCAAAGGATTGCAATTTTTGTCCCGATATCGAACAGGCTGCTTCAGCATCTTTGATGGGTCATGCTTATATCAAAAAGGTAATTGTATTGCAATGTTTTTATCTAAACTATATTGAACAGCATTTTGTAATGATATTGGAAATTCCAAAGCTATATAATGATGAAATATACTAAGTTCATTAATTTAATGCAGACTTATGTTGAGATGTTGTTTTTTAACTACAACATCACCTAAATACCAATACCTTCGAAATAATAATTACACACCAAATTGGTCATTCATATTCATATTTTAAACCAAAAATGATATATTCGAAAAGAAATAATTCATTTAAATTGACAAAGTATTCATTTCTGTTGCATCAGTATACATAATGTACAGAATTATATCATCCTTTAATATGTTTTTGCTTTCTATCACTTGTTTGTAATCCAAAAATTGTATTAATTGATAGATGTTTTACAGCTGAAACATTTCTGTGACAAGTTTAACGATCTATCTGTTCCCTTGGAAATGAGGCACGATAGGTTAGCACAAAATAAACAGAATTGGAGATGTGGACGGCGAAGTGCATGGGAATTGATGCGAGAACACACTGACTTCTTGAAAGGTGGACTGCTATCACTTTTTTTTTCTGTATTTGCATTGGAAAAGTAAACATAATGACTTCACATATATTATCAATACTATATTAAAGTAGAATACATGTAGAATACTTAGAAGGAAAACCTCAATTTTACAAAACTAGTGGAGGCCTTTAATTTAAATCGATAGATATAAAATACATTATTAATTTATAATATATTTATCTATTAAAAGATCTTTGAAATTGTTTTACTGTATGTTTTACTGTAAACTGTTATAATTGTTTCTTAATCCCTTTTTATAAGAAATACAGTTCTAGTGATATAAAAGGTCATGCATTAGGGATATTTAATTACTAAATTTTGCTACATTTAATTATAGGGATGGTTTATTTCCTTAATTTTTCTAATATATTTAGGAAGATTTTATGGAATAGTTAAATTTATTCAATGCTTATATACTTTATGCATTAACGTTAAATTGTTTACACTAGCTAGATGGTTTATAAGGTAATTGGTTGTATGTATGTATGTATGTATGTATGTATGTATGTATGTATGTTTACTTTCATTTATCCGTATCATTTTTTATGTGTTGTATTTGATTGACGAATATATTTTTCTGAAATCCCTTTCATAGCATATATATGAAAAGTATTAACATAAAAATGTTGGAAACTGGTAAAGAAAGTGTTCGAAAGGTTTCTCTCTATGCTATTTCGCAAATTATCATTGTATCATTTTGAACAGAAGTGTAACAACATGGGTCTTTCACCTACTAGGTGGAAAAGAAAAAAATCATGAAGTTGTAATACTTGACCACAGCGTTATATTGTTTATTATATCTTCACATCATTGTTTTCATATAGGTGTCAACCCACCACAGTCTGAATCAACCGACACCAAACCGACATTCACACTGATCCGAGAAACGTCTGTATACATGGTCCTCGTTTTGGACGTATCAGGAAGTATGGAGGTATGTTGATTCTCAAATTTTGAATATTATTTTTTCCTGGAATGCCCTAAAATTAGACAAAACATTCGTGAAAGCCATATATGACGATTTGAGTGTAAAATGTACGTTTGGCATTTATTTATTTATTTATCTATTTATTTATTTATAGCTGTAGAGACCTACATAAATAAATTAATTAAATTCAAATATTTTATATTTTTTTACTTTTTTTTTTCTTAATAGATTTTTTTTTAAAATTTAATTTCACATATAGTTTATGTTAAATTGTGTGCTATGTACGAAAATCTAGAAAAAAAGTCATCGTGCTTGTGCTTATTCTACGATATCATTTACATGGTAACCGTTTTTGAATTAATAGTTAAAAATGTATATTTCATCTTAAAAAGTGAAAAGAAATTAGAATTCTATTAATAGAAGACAAAAATCATTAGGATGAAACTTGATTGTACATCTTATCTAATTAAATGGTTTCAATATTCTCAGGTTCTTAGGTTTGTTTTACAAAATAATAAATACTTAAATTTCGAGAGGGGCAAGGGGGAGAAAAATTATCTTGAAATTTCAAACATATCTGAATTTTTGAAGAAAAATATTTTTTATTTAAATATTATTAAAAGGTTCCTAACTCAAAACAAATTAAATTCTAAATAAAAAAATGTATAAGTCATCGATTTATTAGCTGTGTCTATGGATATTGTCCAGTTCAAATACTATGTTGCTTTTATTTTTTAAACGTGTATAAAGTTATTTGTATTTAGTAATGTGTTTTTCTCAATCGAATTATGAACATATTTCTTTGGAGAAAACTTGGAAAAGGTAAAATCACTGAAGTATAAAAATGTCAGGGTATAAATACTAGTAGTCCATGTAAATGTCTTCGTCTAGATCTACATGTACCATGAGTATATCTTTTTTCATTCGGATATAAAATGCAATCAGCATGTTTAATTATCCGATCGTATCATTTTTACCGCTTTGAAATTTGTTATTATTGTTTGAAAATAACATGCTTCTTTTAAGGGAGTAAAACTGAATAGATTACATCAAGCTTCAAGCCGCCTCATCCAGGACATTCTTCAGCTAAATAGTTCCATGGCAATCGTGACGTTTTCTACGTCAGCAGATACAGCACAGCCGTTAACTTCCATAACGTCACAAGCTGTCAGAGATCTGCTTGTTGCCAAGCTTCCAACTAGCACAGATGGATCCACTTGCATTGGGTGTGGAATAGAACTTGGAATAAATGTAGGTACATGTATATATATCTTATCCTAGATAAGCAAAGTGTGTTTTTTTTACCTTTAATTACTAGATGATAGAGATGTGATGATAGAGATGTTTATCTGATGCTTCGACTGTAAATAGACTCACTTTGAATATCCCAGACAATGCTAAGGTATTTGTCTTCGTTTTATTCAAATGAGCTACTGTATCATGAGTTTATTTGACATTTGCATGACTATTGTTACAAAGTCCGGTAAAACTAAATTGTTACATTCGTTTGAAGTATTGCAATTATTCCCGGAACTAAGAGTTATAAAAATCGGAACACACATTTAAGGATTTTAATCACATTCCTTCTATTTCACTTAATCTATCTAATGACAGTATTTGTTTAAAAATCATAAACTAATTTAGTGGCCAGCGCTCATACATCATAGTCCGAAAAAGGCTATTTTTTATCAATATTAACTTAGTAATATTCTTCACTAACAGCCCGGACAGTACGAAGTCAAGGTAACGTTAGCCACGTTGACACGCCTGGAATACTACGTTGATTCTTACCCTTTGCCTTTAGCCGACCCAATAAGGTTTACAACCCGATTGTCGTCTAGTACTGTAGACCTTTCCCAGAACAAGTTACCCATATTATACGCAGATGTTACCAGAAGGGGTATTCCTGTGGCGGGTGCAAACGTAACTACTCTAGTGGAGGCCGTATCTCAATCATGCAACATGCAGATATCAGATAACGGCTTGGGTAAGTTTCTCATTGTTGCTATTACTGGATAGTTTGGGTAACAATGATTTAAGTGTCGTTGTTTGCCGTAATATTGATTTTGTTACTTCCACAATTCGTTTATTTATCATGATAATAGGTGAAGAAACACCAGAATCTTGAGGTAAAAACTGCTCATATGATACGTATTTTCTAGATCCAGACGATATAAAAGATGATGGCAAGTATTCAGCATACATCTTCCGCAACTGCCTTGGAAATGGTCGGATAAATATTAAAGTCTCCGCAAAATCGACTGGATCAGCCTTTCTTAGTAAAAAAGGACTTAATCTGGCACCAGAATTCACTTCAGGTGTGGATGGCAAAAATTCTACCATATTTTAAGCTTCTTTATATGGTTCGTTATCCACAATTTCAGAAATATTCACACCTACACTCAAAAGAATTTCTAAACGTCCACCAAGATTTGTTGGCCCACAATTTACAACCACGGTGTGTGACTTATTTTTAGAGTATTTCTTTTACTGCCAACATTTCAACAGTTAAGCAAATGCGTATGTACGCCTTAAATATTGTACATCATTTTAACTTATACATTGTTTGAAATAACTAATGTTGCTTGAATTAAATGGATTATTCTAATTCGGTTTAATTATAAACAAAATTTTAAATTTTGAGTGTATATACTCAGAATCATTGTAAAAGGCTTACGTGTTTAAGAAGGCTAAACACCTAATTTAAAGGCGTTTAAGCGGGTTTCTTTCAACGGACAGTTGTTTTCTAAAACTTTGCGCAAAAGTACTTTAGACTATAACTAAAAGAAATATGAATTGAAATGAGGGAGTCACCATCAGAATATTTTATCATATTTTGTAATTATATTCTGTTCTAAAAGTAACAGGTGAAAAAACGTTCAAACATTCATGGATCATACACCATGAGCAAAATTATTCATTGTGTCTGGACCAAAATATATACAAAACTGTACAAAAGCCATGAAAAAAAAAGGACATATAAAATAAAATTCCTATATTTATATAATACTTTACTTCATGTTTTCAGATTCAATCAACTAATATTAAAGCTTTATGAAAATATAAAAAGTCTGTATACCTCATCACGTTTGTTTTTGTTTTTTTAACTTTAACTGATTTTTTAACAGATTTTTTTATAAATTTTTTGGCCCTTAACTTTTAAAGGAATTAAATCTTAAAACGTGATTTCTTTACCATTCTACACAAAATAATTTAGAATTAAAAAAGAAAAGTACCAAATTTATAATCAGTTGTAACCCGCTGAAACGTCCTTAAAGCATAAAAGAACAAAAACTTTCATATTACAATTAAAGCGGTGAATATAATATAATTTTTTGTCATATTTGTACGGATGTTTTGATTTAAAAAAACAACAACAGAAAAACAGAAATGAATAGTCCAATGAAAAAAGTTTTATTTTGATACGTTTTACTATCTTCGAACTAATTTGTTCAGATATTTTAGATTCAAAAGTATTGTCTGAAAAGCCTTTAATAGTTGCTTATTTTCAGCTGAAACATGTGTAATAAAATACTGTAGCATTAGAAAATTTATTTCGCTACTAAAGCTTTTTCCACTGTTCAAGCTCCATATAGGGAATAAGATAAATAACTCTTTTATTAATAAAATCTATCTGTGCGTAAAACACTTTCATTTTTTTTTAAATATATTCTCCAGATATAGACACAAGTGAACATGTCGGATTATTCCAGCGAACATCGCTTCCTGGTGAACTTACCATAGAAAATTACGCCGAAGAGACACAAGATGTGACACCACCAGGACAAATAAGCGATCTGGATGCTATAAATGTGACAAGTAGATCAGATGCTGTTGAAGAAAAAAGAAACTACACAATCATTTGGACTGCAACTGGAGATGATATGTCCTATGGACAAGGTAATTTGCCTTCTTTTATTCAACCTTTAAGAATGACTGAAATAATGCAACTTCCAATATACACATGTATTCAATGAATATTTTTAAATTCACCGGTTAATAAATGTAAAAGTCGATTTCATTAACGAATTTGAATTGTATTATATTGGAGTTGGATAAGGGATATTTCAGTGATGAATTGGTGCATGCTGTATGCCTTACTTTTATTTTATCATTAAAAATCCGAGTTTAAAGGAGGGGCCAGCCTGTGAAAATCAAAATTAAGTTTAATATCGATTTTTTTTGCATGAGGCGTTATAAAACCCTCGAGTATATATATATATATATATATATATATATATATATATGTGTGTGTATGTATGTATGTATGTACTGTAAAAGCTAGGGTTTAATTCATATGTTACATGGTAAGGTTTCTAATGTGGTGGCTGGTTTTATATATAATTATTTTGGGTCACAAGATCCACTCTTTAATATCCTGTTTAGTTTCATCATGAGTCAGCCACATTCAATTTCTGATGCTTACTTCCAGCATCTTCGTATGAATTCCGTATTTCCGATGATATCCAGCAGTTGTTAGACAACTTTATAAAAGCAAGCCATCTTCAATTTTTTAACGGCTCTGTTGTACCAAAAGCTGCTGGTGAACCTGAATCTTTCACGGTGTCTGTCAGCGCCAAAGAGGCATTTACTAGGACCACGTTCTTGGCCATTGTTGTTATTGATGAAGAGGGCAATAGGGGAGAAGTTTCCAACATCATTCCAATAACAGTGGCTACGGGCTTCAACATTACTGCTGATGTGAACGTTTATACAGAGAAAGATAGCGAATTCGAAAAAGAAGATGGTTCGGATATGGACATTCGTATTATTATCCTGATTGCTGTAGCCGTTGTTGTAGCCGTCGGTTTCTCAATAACATTACTTATTGTGTGCCGTAGCCGTAGCAGACGTGGGGATTCAGGTATGCGAATATAATTCATTTAAGGTATTATATAAGTAATAGATATTAATTATTATAAAATTTAAACAGATTTTCCTGAACGAAGACATCGTTATATAGTGGCTGCGTCTAATGACCACCGATTTGAAGTTTGATTGCTCGATTCAGGCTAGATTCGAGAACATTTCACATTCCTCCCCAAGCACAAAGTACTGGTACAACCCAGAAACTGTCAAGAAGATTTAGTATAGTTGTGAAACCTGTTTATAAGTCGAGTTATTGTTTTTAATTAAATTTATTTCTTTATTTTTCTACCAAAAAAAATGCAAAATTATATTTTTCTGTAAATGTTTATAAAGACTCATTACGAAAAGGCTGTTATGGTTATTCTTGTCTGATATTTTAATATGACGTCAGAACTTAAGATCGTGTGCTTTTTTATTTTTCAATTAAAGGAAAATGTCAATATATGAACTGTCATGGATATAAAAATGTGATTTATTTCGAAAAAAAATTTTTATTTAATACTACTTCCACAAACTTCAGAATCGGTGATATATTTTCCCTAAAAGAATATAGGGTTGATTTATAAAGTAACGATAACTCTGTAGATTTTACCGTTTAATTGCTAACAATATTCGCGTTGTCTTCATGCGGGAAATCATATATACGCACTTATAGCTATCAATAATCCATTCTCTTTATAGTGAAAATCAAACCGACGCCGTGCACTCAAAGAATAGATCAGAAAATACGGCAATAATAAATGAAAACTCTCTATTTCTCTTTTATTCCTATCAAAATTTTTGAGCTGCTTCTTTTTCAGTCTTAGACCTTCCAAGCCGGTCTTCTTCTAAAAAACATCTGTTCGATTTTATACAGCTTCTTTCTATAGTTCCGTTTACTTCAACAAACTCTTTTTGCCCTTCCCTTATTGCGACCCTATACAGTTTTGGCCATCCAAATTTGTGATACAAAAACAAATGTATACTCAGTCAAAAAGTATGGATAGGGATTACCAACCCTGTACAGAAATTTACACTTTGGCATATTTGGTATCAAATTAAATGTTAACGTATGGCCCATATGTGTGCAAATGAATGGTATAAGTTCTGAGTCCTGAAATGTTGTAAATTTATCTACTGGGATATCAGTTCAACTTGAATACACGTGGGTGATTAGTACTTGTCGACTGGTGGAACTAATTCCAGTTTTGGGGACGGGGTGTATTTTCTAAATCTAAAACATGCATCAATTTTCACAAAGCCATAGCGACAAATATTTCAGTGAAATATCATTTTAGTCATATTTATAATGATCTCTGTGAAAAAGTGTTTAAAAGTGGGAGCGCAAGAACATCTTAAGTGGACGATACATAATGAATCAAAACTGTGATTTGAACCATGTCAAAGCGTTTTAAAATCATTTTTTAGTTTAAAAGACGATAGTACCTACCTCTCAGCATGACACGAATATGGTACCTTAATTAAATACTGATAACATAAATGATTCTTATCTTCTGTATGCTACTTATAAAATAATATCATCTCCAGACCTAGATATCAACTAAAGCTTGATATTCCATTAGTATCATATCAATAATATATAGATATTATTTGTTTTAAGTGAATATAGAATATATATCACCAAGAAGAGATACAATGTCATATTTTCACAAGCGCGCAACGTGAGTGAGAATTGTGTCCCTTTGAGATGACATTTATTCCACATTCACTCAAACCAAACAAAGTTTCTTTTTATTTGATAGTAAGTGCTACATCATACCCATATACATATCCTTTTTATGTAAAAAGTAGTCTCGGCAAATTTATTTCACCCACACAGTGGGGTATAGATTTCATCTCACTGATAAAACACAGTGTTTCATCATTAAGCATAAATAAAAATACTTATATCTCTATATATACCGTCACTGACCAATTTAATACTTTTACATCTAGAATGGATGGAAACTAAACGTTGTAAGTTCAGATGTTGTAATGTTCGCTGACATTCTTATATAACACTTGTTGATTTCTGATAATAGAAACAGAATCATTAACTTCCATCCGCCATATTCATATTCCTCCAACAATACCAATTTAAAAGAAATGTTGCAGTTTATTGATTTTATGACAATATTCAATCCCTGTATAACTATTAAAGTAACAAAGGAAACATTAAGAAATATAGAATTTTTTCTACTGATTACCTGAAACGGTGAAGATTTCTGAGTGATTATAATATTTTTTGTTTTTCTTTCAGGGCGTGATACATCCGCAGCTAATCCGGCGGCTAGTTTTGATGACCCTATCGAAATATCCGTAGTGCAAGAGTAAACGATAGTTGCGACATGTGAAAATCAGATACACGGAAAGGAATTTCTGCCGTCAATATAACCGAAATATAGTCTCAAACGAATTGCTGTTATTTTATTTTTCTTCTTCTTCTTCTTCTTTTCATTCACGTTGTCGCTAAAGTAATGCAATTTGGATATGCGTGACGAATGTTTAAGACATTGTTCAAAATAATGTTTATAAAATTTAACTTAAGACTAAATTAAGTAAGTAAGTAAGTAAAATGAGGTTGAGATAATCATGCAAGGTTAAAAATGTGAGATGGTTAACTATTGAATCTATCTACTGAGGTTGAAAGTATATTTTGTGACCCGTTTTCTTTTCCCTTCTTTGTTGTAGTTTAATAATTAATATTGATAAAGTGCCACTTCATTCATAATCGTCTGAACTAGTTTTGATCATCTGATGAGTTCACACGCGTGATTTAAGAATGTTTGTATTTTAAGACTTTGTCTATTATCATATTTTTTAAACTTTATCTCATTTTATAGAACAGTAGGTTTATACATTTAATCATAAAACCTTTTTCCATGTTTCTCCTCAAATGTACTGTTAAACGAGTTTTAGTCGAGGTGTGTCTCAACATTAAAATGTATTTTGATGTTGATAGGACTCAATCGTGAGTCTTTTCTCTAGATCAGATGATGGTTTTGCTGCCTTATTATTTCTTCTACTTTCCGTCAATTAGCACTTACTCTATGACTTCATTGGATCTCACTAACTTTTTTATCAGAAATGATAAACAGACATTGTATATAAATATGTGTGTTTGTACTGGATGACTTCAATTATAAACATGTAACATCTATATTACTTTTCATAATATTATGTAAATAATCTATATTTAAGATAATACTGTTGTCGATAAATATTGAGAAACAGAATTAGTAAGCATTTCGATACAGTTGTTTCGCATGGGGACTGTGAATAAACATCGAATTAAACACGGTCCTCTGAAAATTGAAATTTTACTGTATTTGAGAAAATATTACTAAAATAATTATGACGTTTTCAAATTCAGAACTATCATACAAGTGCATGTATTTTGTTAAATATAAAAACAACGAAAATCTCATATGAAGTGACTGTATCGCCATACAGCTTAGTCAGGCATGTGCCATTGGTGCTGGATAGCAAATTATAGAGGATTTGCATTTCCCATATTGCTTGTTGATGACACAGGATCATTATTGCGTGAATGTTTACAGATGGTAATTTTTCCCTATTTCACATACTGATCAAAACATAAGCCTTTATTATAAATCAATATATGACATTAGGCTTAAGCAGTTGTTTCCAGTTTCGCATAACCATCGCGTATTTTTCTTATTTTTAACACGTTACATATAACTTTTAGGTCGAATTACATCACTAAGCGTCACGCTCGAATATTCTATAAAAAGTTTTGTGTTGAACTTAAACAGCTGAAATGAATTAAATAAATGTATTTGATGCTACTAACTAAAATTATTTTCAGCTATAATTTGATCCGATTTTCTGGGTGAAAGGTCACAATTTTTTTATTTTTTTTTTTTTTTTTTTTTTTTTTTGACAGATGACAGATGGATCTTTGTTGATCCTTGAATAAAGACGTGGAGTTTTTTTTTTTTTTTCTTCAAAATATGAATCACTTTTGTTTTCAGGCAATATTCTGGAAAATAAGAACATGAATCTCCCTACATATGAAATAAACACTTAAATAAAGTTAAGTTCATATATGTTGCTTGATGTGCACATATATCATAAAAGTGTGATACATTGTGAGAGTTTTATGAAATGAATAAGTGCGTCGTATCTTTCTTCTTCTTTTTTCCATTTAGAAGAGCCAGACTCTAAACAAGCAACATGGTACCAGATCTGGTTACCATGGCGTGGTCCATTTTTTGCTTATTGTACATATGAATAAAATACCTTAGTAAATCTTGTTTTTGTTTCCTATATAAACTTCCATTTCATAACTCCATGTATTGTATCATCCTTAGATACTCAAGAATGCCTGTCACGTTTTACTATATCTCTGGTTTCAGGATCTTTTTTACTTAATTTCGGCTACCAGGTAGCTCATTTATTCTCCCCGTAATTGGTGTGAGGAGGCGGGGATCCATCCCCAAAATACCGTACAGACAAAACATAAGAAATTAAGAATACATCATTTTCAATAGAAATAGTATCTGATGATTGGTTAACCAAGTTAACAATTAGCATCTGCATTAAACACTGTAAATTCTGAAAAAATCACTTAGAAGTATTTCTTTAGTTTGTTACTCTTTGATAATTGTAATATAGTGTACTATTATTTCCAAAGAAAAGTGATAATACATAAAGGTGCTCTGGAGTTGCTAATATTAATGTAGAGAGAAAAAAAACTAATTGATAAACATTTGAATAGATCACTTATTTTGCTACAATCTAAACATTATTTTAGACAATCATAGGGTTAACACTATAGGCTACACATAATTATTACTGGGGATTCGTTTTTGTATACAAAGTGATTCAGTAACACAAATTTGTAAAAATTATAAATGATTCTAATCAAAAAGAATAATAATTGTGGCGTCTGACCATATAAGATAAGTAGCTCTAAATTATTAAGCGTTACAGTTTCTTTCAACATAAAACAAATAATGGACAAAAGTACGATTAGAACTGAGACGATTTGAGCGTATATCATACGTCTGGCATTTATTTATTTATATACAACTCGTCTATATTTTAAGGATATTTGCTTTATATTTTTCTGTAAAAGCATTTTCAGATTTTCACATATTCTATGTAAAAATATGTGCTTTTCTGAATATTGGGAAAAAAGCTTGTATTTATGCTACGTTTGTATTTACATGGTAGCCGTTTTTAAATGTACATTTCACGTTACGTTCACGAGTAGTCCCTGTAAAAATACTGTGAGTATGTCTTTGTTTTCATTTGGGTATAAAATGCAATCATCATAGTTAATGATCCGATTGTACCATGATGACCGCTTTAAAATTCATAACTATTCTTTGAAAATAACATGTTTCTTTTAACGGCGTAAAATTGAACAGATTACACCCGGACATTGTTTGGTTAAATAGTTCCATGTCAAGCGTGACGTTTTCTTGGTCAGCAAATATGACACAACCATTAACTACCATAACGTCAAAAGCTGACATGGTAATCGTGACGTTTTCTACGTCAGCAGTTACAGCACAGCCGTTAACTACCATAACATCACAAGCTGACAGAGATCTGCTTGTGGTCAAGCTTCCAACCAGCACAGGTGGATCCACTTGCATCCTGTGTGAAATACATGTATGGACATGTATATATTTGTATCTAGATAACCAAGTCTAGATGATAGAAACATATCGCATGAGTTCTTCTGTTATCCTATGCCTATAACTTAAGAAAATATACCGATATTTATGTATTTCAGATAAGACTGTAGTTAACAGTTTCAATTAAAAACAATAATGACATGTGATAATTTCTCCATTATCAAGAAATGATTAAAAATAACTGTTAATCATTAACTAAGAAATATATAATATTCGTGAATTTCAATTTTACATAGATCATTTTGTTTATTTTCATACTTAGGAACTCCGAAAAAAATCCCAAAGATCCCATGATGTTGAAAGTCATTGTAATCTCAGATGGAAAAAATAATCGCGGAAACCTGGATACATCAGTTCAAATAGTAATTGCTGCAATTCTTATAGTTCATACAATATCAAGCAGCCCAACAAACTCTGGATGACATTGCTGCAGAAACAAGGGGGAAATCGTTTTGCTGGACAGATGGATCTTTAATTGGACTTGCATCTGCTTTCTCACAGATAATTACTTGAAGAGTTTCTTCCCGCTCTTAGTTACGCTTATCGGTTTTTATCGTAATATCAATATATGCACCTTATAGAAAATTTAACTGAGCCAGTCAGTGATAGTTAATTTTATAATAAAATTACATGCTGTCGAATTTAAGTTTTAAATGTAATGTGATGAACTGAGCTATTTTTCACATAGTATTGTTATGGTGGTTACAAAAAAATGAGTAAAAGTATAGGACTCTAATGTTGTCATAATTTATATTGCATGACAAATCGTTAGCCGTCATAACATAAATTTTCTATACTAGTTGTATGTGTTTATATATATATATATATATATATATATATATATATATATATATATATAAGTAAAACATTGAACACTCTAGGGCACAAAATCTTTTTCTTTCGAATAATGGATTGTTCCGAAACTCATATATAAGAAATATTGGGGTTATATGTTTATAATACACGATATGATTATGAATCGATTTCAAAAATGATCTGTAAAATTAGCAGTTGTCTTGTACTACTTAATTTTCATTTGTAAAAACATTTTGTACATGTCTAATGCACAAAGTAGGGAGAAGGTTATTCTTTCCCCACTAAATGCGAACTGAAAATTTATGAAGACATCGATACACATCCTGAATATTGGTATAACGGCATCCCCTACAATCAGAAGCTCAGACCCGATAATAAAGGAGTATACAAGCCTAATTTTGATGCAATGTCTAAAAGACGCCGCATATGTTGTTAACCTGACTTAAATAAATCAAAGTCATTTCGCGGCGGACCAATGTCATGTGGATCACCAAAGTGAGTTTAGCTTACAAACATTTAAACATTTATAAACATCCATATGTGGAGCGGAAATCAACCAATTCAGATTTTGAATTATTTGTTATTCTATAGTCCCCCTATAGTTACCTATTCATGTTCTTTTTCTTTTTTTTTTTATTTGATGCAGTCTCCTTTGAAAAATCATTGCTGTCGTGGGTCCGGTTGTGACAAACACCGAGCGTGATGATTGGGAAAATATCCTGAAACTTTTTCAAAGCACCAAGCAATCAAACAATCTGATCGCGAAACAAAAAAAAACTAGTTTTACTACTTTTGGAAATCGGCAAAGAATGAAAATTCAGTTAGTAATCTATATGTGGATATGCCTTCCATGCTTTTCATGCTTAAATTTATAAAGTTAATTTGATATAACACCGAAAAAAGTTAAACGTATCCAGTAACATCTAAATCTGTTTTTCCATTTGTTTAGATATTATTACAACATTTACTATTAAACGTAAAGTGACTAAGGAGTTACGTTGATTGTAATATGTATTCAATATAAACAAGAAAGATTTCAAGTTAATAGACTACTCTTGATTTCTACTCTTTTTCGTATAAAGGACCAGAGCTTGAAGACAAACTCGTCACTCAATGATTAACTTAATACAATTCATTTATTGAATATTTAATTTAGTATTACAGAAAATGGTTTAAATGCAATAGAGATAACTGTCTGAGATGGATTGTTGTTGCCAGATATATTTGAATATATGACTATTTCTGATATTCTTATATTGATATCATACTTTTTTTCAGGGACTCATCTGCAGCAAACCAAGCTGCTACTATTGATGAACCTCTTCAAATATCTGTTGTGCAAAAATGAACTACAGTTACAAGTGTGGATTGTGTATTTAGATTTAGGGAAATGTTTCTTTAGTTAAGCCGACCGGAATATTTCAACATGAAAGAAATGTCCCTTAGGTAAAAAAGACACAACTAAGCATCAAAATTAATATACCTTGCATTCAAACGGCGACGAACAAAAAATGAAAACAGTTGAACGTGATTGGAACAGTTTATGCTGGAATTTGTAATGTTATTTCATTAACCAGTGTTATAAGCAAGTTCCTCGTGTATATATCACAATAATGTAATAACATTCCATGAAAATGCTATATAAATATTCCTATCCGCATAAACCATTATATTACTTACAATATAATTTAATTCTTTGGTTGTTTATTTTGTTTTTCACGATTTATGCTTATATAAAATAATGTCTATTATTTTGAATATTTTTATTCATCTTCAGCTTTTGGTTTAAGTTTCCATTGAAGTATCTTAAGGACGTTTCAGCTATTTACCACTGATTTTATATATTTATTTCTTGGCTGAAATGGAAACCCCAGATTTAAAGTTTCCTGTATTAAAAACATGATCAAAAGTATATTTGTCAGAGGTTCCAAAATGTCTATATTTGTAGGCAAATTTGGCTAAAAATTCAATAAAAACTCAGTTTTAATTAAAAAAAAAAAAACGTGGTGAGGTATACATTGTATTTACATTTTCAGAAAGCCATAATATCAAAGGATTAAATCGGAAAAAATAAATGAAATCTGTTTGTTTAAATGTTCTTTATCAGGAAAAATATACATGTATATAAAATTCCATAGCTTTTGGGGTAGTTTTGGTATATATTTTGGTCTAAACACAATGACTATTTTTGCTCGTAGTGTATTTTCAATGCATGTACTTATGTGCAATATTTTTGAAAACCTTTCCTTTAGAAAAAAAAACACACCATGAAATGCTTAAGCCATTTGCAAAGCCATTTATATACACTATTATTATTTTAGCAAAATATTTAATAAACATGATTTGGTAGATGATTTAAATATATTATTTTTAACACACATATATTCATGATTACTTTGTGACCAATTCGCACAAAATATTAACATTGTTTTAAATTTGATCCATTTTTGTGTGTTTTCATTTTTATCATAAAAGCCGAAATGGGTGTAGGTTAATTCAAATGTCAATAACTTCTTTATATGATGGTATTTTTTTTTAATACATGTAGTATTTTATATTTGCATATTCGGAATATATATATAATTTATTAAGATTTAGTAAAGTTCCCATTAGATATCTTCTACCTTAAGTTCAAATTTGAAAGCTTTTGTTGTGTATATTTATAGATGTTAATCGGAATGCTAATGAGTCATTTACTTATTAGTACAACATTATTATTACTAACTTCTTTTTGTTTTGCTACTGTAGAATCATCAGTTTTCATGGGAGACTAATTTTCATCGATTTCGTGAACGCCCTTAACCACGAAAAGTATATCATAGGAAAACTATATATATACTTTATAGGGATATAATAATATGACACAAAAAATTGTCCTTCAACCCAAATATTAAGTAATAAGTCAGCAGAACTCGCTCTTTGTTTCATGAAAATCCAACCGACAGTGTCTCAGTGTCCTGAGCATTGTGATTTGTTTTATAAGGTTCCATTGATAAATTGTATATTAATTACACAAAGAAATTATGATGATTTTTTTTTCGTATTACATCATTTGTAACTGAATTTCAGTCTTAAGTCTAAAATGAACATAACATAAACACGCATAAAATAAGCGTAGATAGTGTTTCATCCAGTTGTGATTGCTACACTGTTTATGGAATGTAAAACTACATAACAAACAACGTTTCCTGTAAATCCGTTATATGCAAATTACAATAGGGATTACTTTCAATGATTTTTAGGACAGGACGGGAGTAATGTCCACGGTCCGAATGCCGTAATTAGTATGTTGGATCACGCATTGACCTTCTACGGACATGGAGAGAAAGCATGTGTAATGCATTGTGATAACTGCCCTGGTATGTCATCGTAAAAAAAAACAACTTAATATGGAGCATATATGCACCTTTGAAATTATAATTTTCTATTTAAATATAATTATGTGCATAACAATGCATAAAACGATTTGATTTATTAAGAAAAGTTGCATATACTTGTTATTAATTTATGTGTATCACAGTCTTTGTATATTTTCAACATTGAAAGTGAAAAATATTTTTTCCAAGTTTCCAGGTCAGAATAAAAATAAATATGTGCTAGCATACCTGAGCTGGCGGACGATAGTTGGTCTGTATGAAGACATCAAATCCATATGCAAGTCCCAGGACACACAAGGTATTCCTTCCAAACATATTGTCTGTCTGTATGTCTGTCTGTATTTATGTATGTCTCTCTGTCTGTCGATTCTCACACAAGATTCATAAGTGTAATTCTGTTGTTAATGGGGAGGGGGTCACGTAATAAACTGTGTCACTTTTCACGGTCCATTCGCTCGTTTTTATCACTTCGATTGTTAGTCTCATGATTGAGTTTTAATGTTCAACAATTCGATACTTATCAATACTAGCATCATTTTTTATTAAATCAAAATGGAATAAAATCCTATTCCTATTTTCTCAGATGCTACATTGATAGTGGATTTGCACACATCAAGAAATTGTACCGGAGGTCGTATGTAGACTCGCTCTCCCAGTTCCTGCAGTTGGTTAGTATGAGTTCCACCACAAATAATGCTGTGTCCTTCAGAAACCGGCATAGAGAACAACAGTGGCAGTGGAAGGACTTGAACCCCCTTTTTTATCCTCTTCCAAGGATAAGTAAATACAACCATTTCCAGTTTAAAAAGGAGGAACCAGGAATGGTCCATGCCAGAATTCAAATCAGCGATCAACCCGTGGCTACATCCATTTTGAAAAACTGAATACAGATTGATCCATATAAGAGACCGTCAACCCTGTCTCCTGCCGAACTGTCTCACCATAGACAACAATATCTGTACAAAACCGTCCGGCCGTATGTACGGGTCGAATGCCAAGATGAGACCTGTCCACCGCCCCAGGAGGAGTAATGTTGTGACTGTCACTCATATGTTCTTATGATTTAGATCGTGTTATTTATCTAATTTTATGTTTTAAATAATTATGAAGATAAGACATAATCTTACTCGTAGTCCTATTTAAACTTAGTTTACTGGTATGAACGATGCAGTCTTTAATAATTCTTTTCACACATCAGTATTCAGGATTTACATAAAGTAAGTACATACAGTCGAATCTACCTCTTACAATTTGATTGAATGTTTGTCCAGTTCAATCATAAGGGTGATGATTAATGATTTTATAGGTATGTGATATGTATTTCGGATACGCTAGTAAAGGAAGATTTAAACAAGCAGATCACGATTACATCGTTGTTTTTTTAAATGAACAGTTCAATTATTTATTGCTGTTTTCATGACGACCTTGATATTGGATACATGTAGTCGCTTGTGATTTAGTCAGACCTGAGAAATGTACATGTACGATTGACGTATGCATTGATAAGTTATGTATCGATATCATTTATACATAAAAAGATAAAAGTTGTAAAATAAATATTAATTATCTATAGTCGATTTTATTTCGTTCCTAAATCATAATAAGATATTTTAATAAGAGTACATTATATATTACGTTCACTGCATGAAAAGGTGGGTGGGATGTGATGTTGTCTCAATTAACAGCCGCCGCGATTTGGGATATTCGAATACATACCTTACTCGAAATAAAACGCTGATCCTCGGGGTTTCGAATTGCCGGGGATCGACTGTAACTTGTAACGCCGATTTGTTGACGTCAACGACGTTATCTCAACGTTTTCATAAAAAAGTGTCGTATAGGGTATTATATTAAAAACTTAATAGAATTATCATAAGTTGACGGATTTTGGTGAAATAAAAACAGTTGTGTTAAGTAGAGATTTATCTATACGTTGATATGTATAGATGATTTTCACAAAACATTTCCCAAAGACCGGTTTTCTCATGACGCGGCTCATATATATATATATATATATATATATATATATATATATATATATACCAGCGAAATTGATTTCATAACACGTTTTCTAAAATTAAATGTCAACGAAAATAAGTGATTTACAGTAGACATTTTTTATAAAGAGATCATCAACAAAAAACAATGAATCATCTTATACACAATTAATTATGAATGAATGTTTTTGTTCATTTAGGTCTAAAATATATGGTATAAATATAGTTAGCATAGTATATCTAGTATTATGTGATCTCTCTATATCAAGAGCATTATTTATTTTTGGAATGCTTGCCAGAAGATAGTTAAAAGTACATTGATAATTTTCACTAAAAGGCTATGTGAAATGATAAATATATTTTTCTGATATATAGGTAATGTAATATCACTGTTGATTTTTTGGCGTGTTAGCATTGGTTTTATTTCAATTTATTATTTATAAATTACATTTATAAATCAATTCATTATTTTGGCAGCATTTCGTAGAATTGTTTAATATACTTTTTCCCTTGACGAATGATTTGTTTGGAAAGTACTTAACACCAGCGTAGGTCATATTACAATCTTTTTTTAAGAAGGACTCCAACATTCATCCATAGAAATAGGGCTCAACAGCACTATGCTACGGTGTCGCTCTAATTTGGTTTCTCGTGAAATGCATATATCAGAAAAATAGTGCAGCAAATTTGTGTTGAGAGTAGGGTGATAATTGGATTCTTTTTGCGATATATTAAAGTTAAGATGACTTTGCTTTAAATTGCTATATTCATTTTGAAAATATTTTGCTACTCTTTTCCTTCTTCACGTGCTTCTTGAAACTTGTATTTTCGACCAATGTATTGTGCTTGCTTACCAATGTCTACAATTCGATTAAGAAATATCGTAAATAAACATTTTGGAGAAAGGGCAGTCCTACAAATATACCATGTGACTGCTAATTAAGCATAGAAATGAATCTTCCTTATGCTACAGTCATTAATAAGAAACTGTCGCTGGTTGGTGTCCGTTATATCTATAACCGGGCAAAATCGGACGGCGCCGTAAGGCAGAAGTTGCAATCGGAGGTTTGTAGCTTTTACTGGTTAACGAACGGCGTCCGTCGCATTTTATGAACTATTAAACGTAAACAGGGTGCCTATATAGCGTAGTGGTAATGCGCTTAGCTTCTCACCAATAAGTCTCGGGTTCGATTCCTGGTTACGTTCGTGAGAGGGTACAGTTGTGGTAACTTGTTTCGTAATCGATGTAAAGAAAAATAATGCTTAAAGTTATAATAGTGTTCAGAAACATGATAATATCGTATAAATTAAATGTTCATAAAACTCTTCAAGAATGGCCGTAAGGCATTCAAAATAAACATTGCGTACATTACTTCAACATAATTTTGGCCTTTTCATTACATAAAAAAGATTTTAAAATACCCTACTTTCGTTTTGCTCGACATATTGCGGTCGCACACGGTTTTCAACGGAAATTCTCGGCATATCGCGTCAGCTTCTATTTTTAGCCCACGACATAAACGGTGCAAACGGTGTAACTTTACACAAACGAACAAATGTCAACAAAGCTTCTGTAAGTATTCTTAATCAAACACTGTCGTTAATTTATTGTTTTTTCTTCTTTCTTTTATTCGCATATGCGTTTTTTGTGATAAATTGTTCAGTTTCTTTAAACTTAATAATTGGAAGACGAACGGTTACGTATTTATATGCTTTGTGGAAGCAAAGACGGCTGTACGAAGTTACACCTTTCAGAAGACTGTTATTATAATTACAATTATAATGCACATTTAGAACGATGCGCGACATGAATATTTTTTTATTTTTATTTATTTATTGATTGATTGATTTTTTTTATATTTTTGGTACTGGTTGTCACACTCCTGTAGGGCGGCACGGGATATCGACAAACCGAAAGTACACAAATGTTAACTACTTTTCAACCGAAGTCGTTCGTACGTAAAGAGAGTATTTTACAGCAATTTATCACCCTTTATAGTGGTTTCCCATAGCCAAAAACTGACATTCTTTCCCCAAATTACGGTATGCACCTTTTTCCCCAAATAAAATATTTTTTCAGAAGAAATTATTCATGAAACCCGAATGAAATATGTGTTTTTCCAATAACTTAAATGTTGATAATGAAACATTCTTTGGCATATATATACAAATCACTGTATGCAATACCATCATGATATAGATTCAAAACTCTTTCTCAATCATTAGTTCAAGGGATGTATTTTTAATCGTGGTCATAGATGATATTTATAAATTTCATTTACTTGTTTACAGAATGATGTTGCAAATATGACAGAGGCAGAGGTAAAAAACAAACTCTACCATGCGCTAGATCACCAGCTAAGTCTTATGCTTGATGTCATGAGGCCCGTCCAGCAGCAGCTTGGGGATATCACACCCACATCCTGGGGGTAATGTGCTAGATTGGTGTATATGTAGTCACTGCCGGGAGATGCTGACACAACAAGTATGCTGTCTGATGGAAAATTGTGTCTCAAGGCAGGCAGTAAGTACAAATAAATATAGGCCAGAAATTGTTTAAGATCCAGATCACCCTAGCCTTTTGCTCATAAAATAAAATGGGTGGTTTGGAAACTGCATACCTGTCTTTAGAAAAAACAAAACAAATGTCAAGGTTTAAATTGACATCTCATATTACATGGAGAAAATTTGATTCAAAGACTATTTGTATGGAGGGGCAGCCGTGACTGATTTGCTATGTTGTTGACTTACTTAAGCTAGACTCTTCCCCACACACATTCGGTTCAATATCTTTCTTGCTATTTAAGGCTTTCAATATTAAGCATCCTTGTGGTACATTTTTAAATTTGTGCTATTAAGCAGTTATGGTCTTCTGCCTGTTCTGAACTGTACATCTCCATTTATTACAAATATTTATATTAAAAAGAAAAAGGAAACCGTCCCTCATCAATGTGCAAACAATGTAAATAAAATTGTTAGTATTGAAATAACTTTTGGCAGGTATTAAGTAGGCTTTAGGGATATGTTTGTATTTCTTAAGCCTCTTGGAATGGATTCTATCTTACCTTCAGTTTCCCATAAGCCTAGACTTTTTCAAATCTGCTCAAAGCCTTTATCTATGATTTTCAATAATAAAGCTTTGCAGTATTGACTTATATCTTTTGTTTCTCATAACAATCTTTGCTTTACTGTTAGCTGCTCATCCTACATGGAGGTGTTCTTGCCCTGGCAAAACAAAACCACGAGATGTCCTCTTGTTTGGAGATGGGGAAGGCTAACCGGCATCAAGTGTACCGACATACAGCTGTTTGGGTGCCGGAAACAAGAGAGTGATTCCTTCTTGTGTCTGGCAAATAAGATACAAATTTCCAGATCCGTATGGACAGTGCCGAGGATTTATCCCATCAACATTTGCATAAATATTATTTATATCTTATTTTATTTTCGGAATGGTCATATTACACACTTATACTAAAGATTTGCATGTTGTTAATTTAACTGTCTTTACAGCAGTATTTCAGCCTTATAGTGATGCCCAGCTAATTACATGTGGTGGAAAACCATACAATGCACAAGGGCAGCTGTGGTACCTAATTGCATCTAGGTTGAAAAATGACCTGCAGCAAGCCAGCTTAAATGATTCAAAACACGATACTTCCAAACCTCGATAGGACTTGAATCCATAGCGGTGACTTTACCCATCAGCCATGGAAATCCCTCAAAACATTTTAGCATGGGTAATAGTTTTCAGGAATTTTCCTGAATTTCAGGACATTCTTCTTATTCTTTACAAAACTACATGTATATAAATTAAAAGCTCCATATGTGCTCTAGAAAGATGCACAAAATGAAAATATGAGATGACTCAATGAATAAAAAGGACTAAAAACTTTTTTTTCTTTAATATTATATTAGTTATTGAGCGGACATTAATGTAGCTAACGAACAGACAGAAAGTCAGACAAATGGATGTGCAAAGGAATGGAAACAAGGAGCAATATTCTTTTGATATTTTCCATTTGTTGTATAGACGGCCATGGTTCCATATTCAATTGTTACGGAATGAAGTCTTTTGTTCTGTTTACAGTTACCTGGCCTTCTATTACTTTAGCAAAGCCCAGACAGACGGACGGACAAACGCCATACCATAATACAAACAAAGTAACCTTCGGGCGCATCAAAAAGCATAAAAAAAGAAAACAAAAACAAGCTATTGATAGACAAAGATTTTACACTAAGAATCAATGTGACCTTGACCTTCAACTTTATGACCTCAAATTTATAGAGGTCCAGGCTATCCTTCTCAATTTATCGATTGGATAAGGATTTTACAATAAGAATCACTGTGACCTTGACCTTTGACCAAAAAAGGCCAGGGAGATTTCCACCAAGTTTCAAAAAACCTAGACTTATTCCTTCAAGTTTTTGATTGGAAAAGGATTTTACACCGATTGTGACTGTGGCCTTGACCTTTGACCTTACAACCTCAAAATCAAAAGGAAATGTCCCTACCAAGTTTCACAATCCTAGGCATATTTCTTTTCAAGTTATTGAGCATACAAGGATTTTACACTTAGTTTCATTGTGACGTTGACCTTTGACCTCAAAATCAATAGGGGTCACCAACTGCCTATGACCAACCTCTACCAAGCATGAAGACAGCACACTAAAAAGTTATCAAGTTATTGACCGGATATCAATGTTGACAACGGACAGACTGACCAGCACCATACTATAAAACGACTGAAGTGTGTATGAAAATGCTAAATTCAGGAATTTTAGGGGTTTTCCGACTTTTACCCATATTTTAGTTTTCAAGGTTTTAAAAAAAATATTCATTTGAAGATAATTCGCAGTGATATTCTCAGTGATACAAATTAACATAAATAATTGCTGTCACATACAATTGGGTCTCGGCTTTATTACACAGCACATCCATTCTCATGTAATAAACATGAAAACAAGAAGGTTATAATTTTGATCGCAGATATTTGCTCATATCCATCCAAATTTCTTTTCATGATTTTTAATGACATGTCATTTTTACATCTCTAAAAATATTTAAGTCATTGAAATTCCATTCAATTATCTAAAAGGTCTGTCAAAATTGTTTGTCTCTTATGTTGACAGGGAAAAAAATCAAATGACTAGTGTTTTAAAGAAATATGGCGATATTATAAGTTTCTTTTTCAAATATTTTGATTTTTATAATGCAGTATTTCTCTTATTTGGGAAATGATAAATAATAAGTATTGTGCCATTTTCATCTATAAACTGTATCCTGACTGACAAAACATTTTTCATGATAACCCGAGGTTATTGATGTGTTCTTAATTCTTTAAGGTAATCCATCCATGCATCATTAATTGTGATCATGGTCCATCAATGTTAGTGGTAAAATGCAAGCCTTTATAGATTATGAGTAAAAGAGCCCACAATTCCCAAATCATAGAGGCTTGCATCTGCATTGATTTTTAGCAATTATGATTTATTGATGAATGGATTACCAAAATTATTTACATCATTACACCAAATCTAAAAGCAAATATGTAAATTTTCAACTTTAGCTTCAAGTATGCACTAAAATTTTAGCCACGATAAATTTTTCAGCTTAAAATAATCAGAAGACATTGAAGGTTTTTATTCACCCTTTAATCATCAAAGGATGTGATCGAATATTTCTTTTGATATACAATGAATAAAAAGTGCTTTATTTTGTATACTCAAAATGTTGATATTCTTATTTAATTTAAATGTTACTTAAAAATTAAAAAAAATATTATCTCTTTACTTTCAAATCTTATAAAACTGAACAAATGTGTGAGAGCAGGAAGGACCTAGTAGTAGATCAGCCTCTATATGTGTTCACTTTGATTTATGATTTTTCAAGCCGAAGCCATCTATTTATTCAACCTTTTTTCTCCATTGTTATTATACTCTTGTACAAAGCAGATTCACATGTGAGTATGTGTGTGTCTGTATCTGTTTTGTTAACTGTCACACCTGTAAACAAAGGCCACGCAAAGGCAACTAAATCAACTATCATCTTTATTCAGTGTAAGGGATTCAGTTACTGGCATTTATTGAATTATTCGCAAAATGGCTGTTATTCACAGGTGATGGTTATCTTAAGTCTGATTGTATTATTTAGTTTAAACTTGTTTATTTTTTATTTTTTTTGATTGTATTATTTTCTTAGTTGCTGTCTATATACCTGAAATCCATTACCATCAACTGCTTAAAACTTGTAACTTGTATTATGTAAATGATTTTGAACCATTTTTGAAGAAGAAAAAAGAAAGTTCAGAAGTTCAACTGATTTTTTACTTTTTATTAGATCCATTTCATATCACAGAGTCTAACCCTTCAAGTTTTCTTCAACCACAATTATTGAAGATTTTTAACTGCCTCATTTATTTTCCTACCCATAAGATTGTTACATACATGTTACAGTTAACTTCTTTTTGTTTTAGGAAACTGCCTATATCAATAAGATTGTGCTGGTACTAAAAACAACAAGAGCTGTCAAATGACAGCTCGCTCAACTATTCAAAATGCATGTTGGTAAATCAAATGAAATCTTTTCCAATATTTGCCCTTCACATACCCTGTATATAATAACAACAAAAATGATATACCTTGATTATTTGATACCCCTAAATATGTTTATGAAGTCTAAAATTAATCCCATGCCTAGTTACTGAGACATAAGCATAATAACACTGTGCATGCAAAACTTTAACCAAGTATCACAATTAGAAAAGGGCCATAATTTGTATGAAATTCAGTCCAAGAGTTATCCTCGTTGTTTTCTGATGCCACTGAATACACTCCTTAACTTTTTAGTCAATACCATAAACAGTTTCTGAGATATTGAGATATAAGCTGGAAAGTAGCTTGAAGGCAAAATTTACACCAAAGTTTCTAAATTAAAAGGGGGCCATAATTTGTAATACATTCCATCAAGTGTTATCTTCCTTGATATTATGATACCCCTAAACATATTTAAGATGTTTCAAATCATCCCATGCCAGGACTCTGAGATATAAACATGAAAGTACCTTGCATGCAAAACTTAAATCAATATTTCCAAGATAAGAAGGGGCCATAATTTGTAAAATATTCCATCAAGAGTTATCTACCATGGTTGTCTGGTGCATAAACATATTCTAAACTTTCAAGTCAATACCATGAATGGCTATTGAGATACAAGCTGGATAGTAGCTTGCATGCAAAACTTTAACCAATTTTTTTAAGTTAAAAAGGGACCATAATTTAAATTAAATTCAGTCAAGAGTTTACTTTGGCTGTCTGATGCTCTTTAACATATTTATAAACTTTCAAGTCAATCCAAATGAAGGTTTAACTTGCATGTAAAACTTTAACAAAAACCTTGGAAAAAAAAATTTTAATGATTTAAACAATTTTCATTCTTCATTTATTTTGAGATCAGACAATACTAACATACAATAACCTTTCCATTAAATGTTGACTTGTCATTAAAGTCAATACTCGAAAGAAATGTTGACATACCAGTATGTTTTTAAAATTTTTAATTGAAAATATTTATTTTAAAAGAGTCTTTCATATCCCATAAAAGTATATGATTTTGAGACCTTGATCTCTGATGTACTCACTTATTCAGAAACAGAGGTTTTCTAGTTTCAACAATACCAAATATGAGACTGAATGGTTACTTTGGTACATACAAGGAAGCTGGCTCAATATGGTGTTAGTGGGAGGGTGGAGGTCTTATTCTTACAAAGTTATCTTATAAGTTAGTAAAAAAGTAAACTTTACTCAATAATATTTTTTTATTTGTACGACAATATTGTGGACTGTTATCTCCATAAAATGGATATATAGTCTGAGTAACACCATTGTTTGTAAGATCAGAAGCGCTCACACAGCACAAAATAAACAGGACTTTTTGTTACACTGTCACTTGAATCTTGACTGTTGCTCTGTGCATTTTTCATTGGTCTTGATGAAATGGGGTAAGATGGCCTGACAGACAGTGTCAGTTATCTGCTGCCAGTTTTCTTTGTTTGTACATGCCCTGTCTGTCATGGTTTCCTTCACTTGGTAAACACATCATCCTCTACTTTTCATGTTCCATCATGCTGTAATCTGAATGAAACAAAGCAATTTAAAAAATAATAATTGTAACAGTGAACTGTTATTAAGTTTCCCAAACAAAGTTTATGAAATAACCCAATCATAAGTAAAAGTGAGGGGGTGGGGCCTAACCCGTTGGTGACCCATGAAAACATCAACAAAAGTACCATTCAATCCATCTGATCATGAGGAACAATAATATATATGGTTTAGGGGTGGGGATCTTAAGTGCTTTTGAAATAAAGGTCAAAGTAAAACGGACAGGGTGGGGCCATACCCCCCTGCGGATACTAAAGAAGTACCATTCAATCCAACACATCATGAGGAACAGGAATATATATGGTTTAGGGGTGGGGATCTGAACAGTTTTTACGATAAAGGGCCATAAATAAATTTGAGGGGGCGGTGCCTGCCCTTGGGTGACCTCTGGGGTCGCCAAAGTAGTAACAATCCAATCTGCCTCATCATGAGGAACAAGAATATATATGGCTTAGGGGTGGGGATCTGAACAGTTTTTGAGATATAAGGTGATAAGTAAATTTGAGGGGCCTGCACCTGGGGTGACCTCGGCAGTCACCAAAGTAGTACTATTCAATCTTCTCATTTTTAGGAACAAAAAAAATAAATGATTCTGGGTTGGAAATTTGAAATATGTAACCAAAATACATTTTCTATGCAAAAATACATTTTGAGGGGGGGGGGGGGGCTGACCCCCAGGGACCCCCCCAATTTTCAAAAATCAGGGAGGCCCCACTACTCATTGCGGACTATAAATGTGTGATTTTTTTGTAAAGATAAGTCAAGAGATATGGCCCGTAAAAAGTTGCCTGCGCGAGAAAGAAGAAGAAACGGAGTAAAAACAATAATATGTATTATACAGCAAAAGATTTCATATAACATAGCGCATAAATAATTTGGAATCTTGAATCAACAAAAAAATTAATTCATTGAATTGATGATGTATTATCCTAATAATCAGTGATAGTTTTACAGATGTAGGTGCATTCAGAACAAACCAGACAAGAAGCAGTGTTTCAGATACTCCCATATGGGGGTATTTTACCTCCATATTGGTCTTCAGTAATTCCAGTTTTAAGAGATTTGCTACAAATCTCTTACAGAGAGGGTACAAAAGTTCAATAAAAGCACAAATTTTAACCTCACTTTCAAATCTTAGTGGGTACGTTGAAGAAGTGTTCTTTGGAATACATGTGCCACAGAAAATGTGTTGGACAAAAAGATAGCTACATGGCGGTAAAGTGATCACTATGTGTATCTCTGCTTACAGCAAGTGACTGAAAAATAAATGATGCCAGAGTTATGGACCATGTGCATGCCAATTTCTCTTGTCAATCTGTCCATCAATGACTTTTCATTTCCATAACATGGGTACAGCAGGAGCTGTTGCAAAACAAAGAAGTTAGACAAAAAACTATGACAGACAGTGAAGAAATGATCCTTTTATAGCCGGTCTTAAAAAAGAAAAAAAGAAAAGAAAAATACCTAACAATTCCATCTTTGTTTCAACAAACAGGACCATCTGTATGCATGTTATGGTCAATTGCTGCAAGAAGGTTCCTTGTCCTGTAGACTAGTGGGTTATAGGAGAACTGTTTGGCACAGAAGATATTTATGTGTTGGTGGAAGCCCTCCAGGTCAGCAGTACTCCTGTGAAAATACGTTATATTTACAAATACCATGAATAATGAAACATTCTTCATCTTTAATCTGACGTTGCTTTTTACAGTTTTGTATTAGGAATTTAGCTGATGGTTGGCTTGCATTTTAGGTCCCATCAACATTATTCCAGTTACAGAGCTGCCTCATTCAAAACCAACCATAAGACAAGTAACATGATACACTCTAAGTCCTTACATTGAGCTAACCAGCATTGAACTACTCTTGTTAGCTTAGGACCAAACAGGGGATACATACTGATAGTACTTCAATGACTATGCCCTAAGGGGTTTCAACCTATACACAGCTACACATCTTTTGTGTGGGGGACTTTAGACAAGCCACTGGAAAAAATGTATGGAGAAATACAGAATGGTCATTTATTTATATTACTGT
>CM037779.1:65811176-65861176 GCA_021229015.1 Solen grandis | reverse complement strand
GTGAGTTTAAAATGCATTTAAAAATTGGATTAAACGTTCGAAACTGTGTACGTAGCAGGTCGCAATCTTTGTATTACCCAAGTTGCATTACCTCTGAAATACCCCCACCCCTCCGTATATAAGGTAAATAATGTTCAAATATTTAAAGAGTAATGCTCATTTAATTAGAATGAACATAACTAGTAATGTTCATCTTATTAAGTGAAAACCACTAACTCTTATGGCTAAATAAACTCACTTAATAAGGGGAGTGTTAGGTGAACATTACTAGCATAAAATATGTAGAAGTATAGTTTTGTGAGTAAAGCTCGTCTAATTAGATGAGAACTGTTCACCTATTCTAGTGAGTAACTTTCATTTAATTAGGCGAAAATTACTTACATAAGTAGTTGAGAATGGTTTCCTCTATGAGGGAAAGGGTTAAGTGAACATTTCTCACTAAATTACTTTCATACTTGAGTGAATAATGCTCAGCTAATTAAAGTAAACTGTACTCACTATATATGTGCATATTACTCACTGGACAAGATAAACACTGCTGCTAACATAAAAAGGTGAGAACTGTTAACATTTTTTAAGTGAGTATTGCTCATTAAGTTTGATGAGCACTGCTCATCTAATTGGATAATCATTACTCACTCAATTAGGTAAGCATTATTCACATATTTCTTGAGTAATTTTTCAATTTGTGAACATTATTCACAGAATTAAGTGAGTACTGTTCCCATAATTAAGTGAATTATATTCATCTTATTATTTGAAGATAACTCACAGTATTTTATAAGTACAGTTCTTATATTTAAGTGAGAAATGAGCGCATCTTATTACATGGACTTTACACATTGCTAATGAAGCATGGAATAAGTAAAGTTTAAAATACAAGAGATATACTTAATAAAAAGAATAATACTTTAGGCTAGTATTAAGAAGACTGCGCACGAGAGCCCACAACCATGCATTGCCCGCATTGTGCAGACACTTGTTTCAAACCTAAACTGCAATTATTCACATCTTATAAATATTTCGAGTGATTTTTTTGGCCCGGGTTTAAAATTGTATTTATCAGATTCTTTAATAAGGATATTTTTATAACAATGAAACTTTACTATTTTGCTGTCTTTTTAAAACATAGAATGGATATCTTCCTTATTGAAGCTAAAACAAAACAAATAATAAACCAGTTATAAAAAAAGCTTATTTTGATATTATTAATTTACCTAACGTAAGGGAAATGTTTATGAAAAAAAGGCAAAAATCTTAATTGGTGTTGTCGCCTTGCAAACGTCTCCGAAGAGGCGCAGTTGTAGTGTTTCCGTCTCCATTCGTGTCCATAACAGATAATTAATTTGTTTACTTATTCATTCTTTAAATCAACAAACATCATTTATTTTATTTTCAAGATTTTTCCTTACATCGTCTGAAAATACAATCGTTATAATAGCGGTAAAAACTTAGATCATACATTGTTTTTTTATTATCAACAAAATACAGGGAGATAGTTTCATATTCTTAAATACACAGGTAAACATGTATTCAAAATGCATGTATTATGTAGTGTTTTACACTGCATTGGTTTTATTGAAACATTCAATTTGTTTACTTTAATGTGCTTAATTACTGAATTCCATGCATTTAAAAGAGTTCCAAAATTAATAATATGCTGTGGTATGTATAGCTAAAGAGTACTATATTTATAACTGTGTATAGGTACTTGACGGAAGATTAAGCTACTTGGGATCATCTGGTTAAAAAATCTAAGAGCTGGCACAGTACACCAAAGAATTTAAATTTGGGTCTCGGTGAGTAATAATTTTCTTTAACATGTTCCTGTTCTGTATTACAGTGAGAATGACCACAAACACTGTCGTCTTTGTTATTGCTGGTGAATTGATTAAGATGCGGTAAATGTTTTCAGCAATCATTTTGAAATAAAGCTAATATAAATTACTCTTCATTATGATTATAATTGTGGCCTTTTTTGTGGTTCTTGAAGTCCGTCGGACTTGTCCCACTTTAAACAGCCCTATTATAATTCATGCACTGATAAACCATCAAACATTTGCCTATCTGTCTTTAAAAGAACAATAACAACCAAGGCATAAACATTTATTCATAAGTACCTTTTATTTGATCGACGCATATTGCGTGATATTAAACGTGGCTTTGTTTGCAAGACATGTGTTCCCTGATACTTGATATACTATCCAGACAGTTCACATTACAGATTATTATATGTGCTATTGAAATGCACATAAAGTCAAACACTTCCTGAACATCTGTTGCTTAGATGTTTAAAGCAACGTCTTCATTCGAGATAAAGTTATTCATTAAATACGATATGCATGCTTTATCTTACTCACTTCACAGGTAACTGTCAAAGAAAAAAAGTTTTAAGTATTTGATACTTATCTGCCCTTGATGAGCATATTGTATTTTATAGAATTTGATATCTTTGGAATTAAACGACAAGACACGTACGTTGTTTGAGTTTGAAGCAGGCATAAGCATAGTATGTTTTTTTTTTTTTTTGTCGTTTTAGATGATTTTATGTAACGTATGACACAATTGATAAACATGTATGATTTTTAAAAATACCATAAAAAGCGACAGGAAAATTTCTAAGATCTTAACTGCAATGTTTATGTTATATATAACATGAAGAACTGATTTCATACTTTATACTACTCGAAGATTAGACATTAATGGATTTCCTTTTAATGTCAGTTATACTTATTTATACAGTATCTAAAAAGCCTAATCGGATTCAATACATGTCTTGCAGGTTTTCTTACATTTTTAATATAAAAAAGATAAACTAATCTTCATAAAATTCATCAAAACTTGATCATCTCTTTGCTCTTGCTGTTTGCTGTCGTGTATGTTGCTGTTTTTGTTAACATGAAAGTTTGAATGTCAGAATATATTTACATGGATGCCTTTATGGACGTAATAACCTTCCATTCTATGACCCACTAATTAGAAATTCATCGTTAAACATGGAAACCATAAAATTGTGTATCCTTGATCTGGTACATAAGCAGACATATTTGAACGTCCGAATATTTTAATATAGAATTACCAGTACTTGAATTGCATATTTCCCAATTTAATGCCTTTTCATCTAGATATGCTTAAAGATATCAATATCATAATATATTACAATTTTAGGAAATGCTTAACTTTGATGGGACATACACACGTGCACTTAAATGTTATACATACAGAATGAACATATTTGAATGCCTAGAATAATATCATAACGAGGGCATATATTTAACGGCAGTAATAAAATACTTTTTTCGAATTTGATTACCTAAAAACATATAAACAATTTCATAAAATATGCAGCAAAAGTAAAATTACATCTTTGAAATCAATATTTTGTTAGATTATACAATCCGGCCATTGCTTAAATATATTTATTACGTATTTTCATTTTCTTATTTGAACAATATTTCTACAATAAGGTTATGTTATTTTAAATTCAAAACTTCTAACTAAGTAATTATACAAGGATTGATATCACACTGGAAAAGAGACCTTTTATATTTTTTTTTTTTATTTGAAAATGTATGCTTTTAGTTTATAATGATAAACATTGTCTTCTTTTTTGTCTTGACTTGTCTTGCAATTCCTTGTTTTGTCTTGTATTGTCTTGTCTTATCATATTATACACTGTCCTTTATCCCTGCCGACACATAATTTTACATGTCTTTGCTTATTTTCACAGTTATTATGAATAAGTATGTTTATTTTCCTTGCAAAAGCTTATTGTTCGAACTGGACATGCGTAACTGAGATACATTCAATTGTATTTTGGCCATGTCAAATATACTCATTTTTGTGTCATTTCATACATTCATTTCTAAATCACAGATTTAAAAGGTTGCATTAACGTAATATTCCGGTTTTACAAACTGGAGGATTTTTTAGCTTAGAATTATGGCATATCTTATTGAATGTCAGCATTTGCTGCAAGAATAATTGCAGTAGATCATGCAAAGAGGCATGAGACATTTTCGATTATCATGATGTATAGACTTCGTTTATTCATATTTGCTTTCTTGAATTTAAATTTCTATCGACATTATTTCAATATATATGTATATTTTGTCTTTTTTGTTACATGAGACGGATAAAGTGCTGTTTTACAATAAAAACACATAAACGACAAATGGAATTATACCACACATATTGCCATTAGATGGACATTGCATTTAACTTATCGCAAAGTATAGGGGAGACAAACATGTACCATGTTTACGGCTTTAATTTGTTGCGGTCAGATTTGGTTTGGACGCTCTAATCAATCCACCAACTGACCCGTTGATATACAGTCAGACCTGTTTTTAACGGTCAGTCAAGGGAACAAAAATGTGACCGCTTAACAGAGGTGGTTGTTAAATATAGGTTCAACAGATAACAATATGCTTGTTTGGTAAAATTAAAAATGACCGCTAAATGCAGGTCGACGGCTTAATACAGGTGGCCTCTAATACAGGTTCAACTTTAGTCTGTCCTCATGACAATATTGTTTGGAACAGCAGAGTTGAGGCTTGTCTTATCGTCATTAATATGCAACCATATTCAGGAAACGAAAGATGTTACACATGTACATTAATATTATGATTTTTTTGTCTCGAAGACACTTTGCAGGTGTTCTTATCAAAACAAAGGTTTTTAGAAAGCGGCTGCAGATATATTGTTTTCAAAGGACATTAAAAGAACTGTTTTTGGTGGTATCAAAGTAATTGCTTAACATAAGTATGCGCACAAGTAATTCTCGGCTTGGGAAACACATGTGTGTTGAAAAAAAAGTATTATTTTGTATTGATTTATATGATAATGACAATGATTTTATAACATATTCAAGTAAGTGACAAATTAAATGATGCTACGCTGTAAAGCATAAATTTTGAATATATAAACATTTATTCAATATCATTATTGCAAAAGATGTCGACTTTTCCGATATCTGATTTATAAACATAAAATAAATCAATTGACGAGATTTATCCCCCAAACACACATGCGAAAACGTTTGATTAAATTTTAGAAATACGTATTTTTCTATATTATAAATGAAAAGTCTTAAACCAATCTTGTTATTTATGACCATTGTTATCAGCCAACATTTAGAAAAGATAGTGTATGAATATATAAGACAGTGTATATATCTATCTGATCAAATTTGAATCGATCTTAATTTTTATTGTCACCTAGTCTCATATTTCATCAAAGTGCCCTTACAAATGCATTTTTTTATATTTTTCATTGTAATCTTATGAAACATGTCTCTTCCTAAACTTTCCACAGCATTAGCAATAATACCTTACGTATGATAAGTTACCATATTTAAACGTTTCATGAGAAAATTCTATTTGCCCTCTCTTGAATACGTTTCGGTCTAGGGACGTTGGGGCGTGTTTTCAAAGGAATACGCTCACAGAATTATTTCATAGTACTTGAAAGGAAGATTGTGTCCAATGCTATTGCATTTCTGCATTGCAAGTGGACGTAAGTAAATGTGAAATGTAAAGTTGTGAGTTTTATTTCAATAAGAATAAGTTCATAATGCAAATTAGTGTTTTGTATGTGCGAATCACCATCAATTATTACTCCTTACTCAATAAAGATAATTGTAATAATTTTTTGTTTTTTGTTGTTGTTTTTTTTGTTTTTGTTTTTTTTGTTGTTTTTTGTTTTTTTATTTATTTATTTATTTATTTATTTATTTATTTATTTATTTATCGGATGTTTAAATGAATTGTTACTACGTTTTTACGAAAGGCTATGTAACAATTATACTCAATTCGGTACAATATTATTTTTACTTAAAGGGGCTTCAAAGCTCCAACGTCAACCAGTTAGGCCATCCAAAAGAAAACATGCATCTGCGTGCAACGGGATTTATGGTCTAAGGCATCAACTATAAAGAAGGCCAAGATCCTTTACACCCCAGGGAATCCCCAGAGTTGTGCAATGCAATTTATTTATCATTTAATTCAATAAAAGATGCATTCTGTCATTTTGTGTAGTCCTCGAATTGAAGTAATGATTTCAAAATGGGAAGCCTTAGGTTAGCATTCTCGTGTTGTTGCTATCATATTTCCCATTTTTCTCCAAAACAATGAAGGCTTTCTGGTACACAACATACAATTACTCCTTTAAAAAAGGTTTTCAAAGACTGTCATTCGCGTTTGTTGTGATGAAAATGTTTCTCTTCAAACGAAAGCTCTATCCGGAATTTGCCAAATAAACCTTTATTCAAGAATAATTATATTTTGTAGATTTTATTTACTACTCAAGTTTTCGAGAAAAAATGCACGTTAACTATTTATTTCATTTTTGTATTTAGTCACGTTTATAACGAAAGGTTCGGGATATAAAGTGCGCTATACAACATTATATTATTAAATCATTTCTTAAAGTATTTGTCTCTTATGTATTTTTTTTTCATAAAGAACAAACACAACAATAAAAACAAAACAAAAGCAAAAAAAAAAATGTTCTGTGTAATACATAAATGTAATAAAAAATTATGTTAACAAACGTATATAACTCATTTTTATTTACAAATGGTTTGTAATCATGGTATGTACATATAGATAGAATATATGTCTATGAAGCCAAATTAGAGTGACAAATATGCGTCATTAAAAAGAAAAATGAAAAACATATTTGATAAAAATAAGGATAAACCTATAGTTGATATGAATTAAAAAGTAAGTGTACAAAATTGATATAAATAAGGTAACACATATAACTGATATGAATAAGAAAATATATAATTGATATGAATATGAAGCTTATGTAATTGACAATAATTGGGAAACTGAAAAGAAAATGAAACATCTGTTATTAAAAAGAAATCATAAAACATATGTAAAATATATAGATAATAAACCTATATTTTTGTAACTATACGGAAACATATATAAAAAAAAAAAAAAAATTGAAATTTATTATAAAAAAAATGAAAAAATAATCATACATTTTATATATTTGATAAAGATAATGAGACATACATGTGATGTAAGAAATAGGATCAAACAACAACTTTTCACTACCCTGCTCTAGCGCTGATTCGTAACTTTGACTACATGAAAATTAATATTCAAATGATTTTATCAGCGCTGCGTAAAGACTTATTTTGTTTGAGAAAAAGAGGTAACAGGTCCTTTATACAAACTGTGGTTAAATGTTTTTATAAATACATTCAAACTAATAAATGACAAAACCTTACATTTTTACACAAACGTGGTGAGAGAGAGACAGAGAGAGAGAGATGCTTTGAGACATGTGAAATTCTAATTTCTAAACATCTTGAACGGCTTAGAGACTATTGTTTATGGCGCTATATATCATGCAGATATCATTGTATCCTGTGCGTGAGCCGCAGATGGTTCTGTCAAAATTTATGGTCAAATATTAACCCTAGATCGATGTTCAGATATTCGTTAACTGTTGGTTGCTTAAATACCGTTACTCAGTTGTTCTCAATACTAGCATTGCATAAGTGGCTTTATGCTTAATTTTGTAAATTTTTGGAACACATCTCGAAGACAATTTTAAACAAATAAGCTCAATTCCAATGAACAGATGGAGCAGATTGAATATGCTTTTATAAATTGAAATGATTAACAAATTATTACAGTTATATTTTCACAACAACCACGGATGGCAATAATCCACACAGAAATGTTTATGGGTAAGGTCTTTTCTAACCAGATTAAAAAGTCACCACTATGACCTATGTTTTTATGATCGTTAATGTGTAAAATGGCATACTGCAGTTTTACGAAAATTTGAATTCATTTTTCACATGAACTCGCATTGAAACAAAATTTGTGAAATATTAATGCAAACTACCATATGCTATATAAGACATATGGTGTATGAAATAAACGAATATTGCAGGTTTTATTCAGTACCTCTGCACTGGACAATATAGCGTTTTTTGTGATAATAGTAGTTAAAGTATTAATGGTAGAAGTAGTAGTTGTTGTTGTAATTGTCTCCTGATGATTTTTATGACTTGAAAGAGATATTTTTAAGTCATTAACTTATGCATTTAATGTAGTGAATGTATAGTTTGAGAAATCATTTTTATAGCTGGCATGTACAAATATGCAAAATATATTGTCATAAATTCATTACAGTTGTCCTTTTTTATCTAAGACAAAAAGATAAATGACTGTAGAATGGCAAACAAAAGATACATACAGCAATGGTAAATAAAAAAGAACAACATCTAAGATGTATAAAAATCCTTCACTCAGATCAGTTTAAAAGAAAACTGTAACCCAACTACCTTTATCTACGGTATATGCCGATTTACAACGCCATTAAATTTTATGCCATTTTATCTGGCGCATTGTTCGTGTTATCATGGGAAATATTTGGTGTTTGGAGTTTTATTATCAATTCCCCAGTATATAATATCCATATATGGGCAAACTGGATGTACATAGTTCAGTCTTGATGCAATATCACCGGTTTAACTTGCTACAATGTTAACAAATTGTGAACAAAATATTGCAGTGGCTATTGTTGTATACTTGGGCCTTGTCATTTGTAGGATTTTGTCTGTATGAGACGGAAATAGTGCCTATTCACTGCAATATAACCTAGACAGAAGTGGCAAAACAACTCTGGGACTCACTTATGAGCTGAGCGCAAAGCACATTCAAGACACCCACCTAGAATGCCACGGCTGGGACTCGAACACACGACCTCTACAGGACTTACGCTCTGACCCCTCGGCCGTCAGGAACGGCGTGTCATTGCTGTTTGTGTCATGGAAATAATACGTGTATTGTTTTATAAAGTTGATTAATGATCTTCTTCACTAATCAAAATGACAAAATTTCAGAGGTATTCCTTAAGGGCACAAGAAAATAATTGAAACTCCATGTTTTATGTAGATTCCAGCATCTGTTTTAATTCCTCAAGACCTAATATTCAATATTCCTTCAAAATCCAATATAATATTTCCAATAAAATAAAAACAACAGTACTCTCTTCCAATATTCATTTCAGTTAATTTCACATTTACATGAAAATCATAATATCGATAAGGATTTCATTGCAAACATAATCATAGCCTTTTAATTAACTGAAAATTATCTCACCAAAACAGCCCTTGCAATTCAAAATAGTTCATCAATTCGTGTCAAAGCAAGTTAGCAAGCATTTTTTAAACAAGGCAATCATAAATAGGAACAAATATAGCATATATGTGTAATAGATAAATATTTTGCTTATAAAATATTGTTGACACGTTCAATCTAGCTCGTGTCATTTTTTGCAAACTCTTACTTTCTGTACATTACAAACTCAAAGAGTCAATTTCGATGTATGGACGGGGCTGAATTGATGAAATCTGTTTAATTATCAGTTGAAATCTGTTTAAGCAGATGATTTTTAAAGTTTTCATATTTTTTCTTTTTGTTGCCATGGCAACCAGAGTTCTATATGGATCAAGTTTATTTTAGCAACTTTTGTGAAGGTTGACCCAAGGATCATTCCTGCCAAGTTTAATCAAATTCTGTCCAGTGGTTTCAGAAGAAATGTTGATTAAAGTTTTCCCTATATACATGTACATATAAGGCTAATAAGCCCCGCCCCTGGCGGCCATGTTTTTTATGGATCGAAATTTTTTTATCAACTTCGGTAGATGTTGACCCAAGGAACATCTGTACCAATTTATTTTAAAATCTGGCCAGTAGTTTTGAAGAAGATGATTTTTAAAGTTTTCATATTTTTTTTCTTTTTGTTGCGATGGCAACCAGAGTTCTACATGGATCAAGTTTATTTTAGCAGCTTTTGTGAAGGTTGACCCAAGGATCATCCCTGCCAAGTTTAATCAAATTCTGTCCAGTGGTTTCAGAGGAGATGTTGTTTAAAGGTTTCTCTATATACATATAAGGCAAATAAGCCCCGCCCCTGGTGGCCATGTTTATTTACGGATCGGAATAATTTTAGCAACTTTGGTTTTTTTGTGTTTTTTTTGTTGCCATGGCAACTAGAGTTCTACATGGACCAAGTTTATTTTAGCAACTTTTGTAGAGCCTCACCCAAGGAACATTCCTGCCAAGTTTCATTAAATTCTGTCCAGCGGTTTCAGAGGAGATGTCGTTTAAAGCAAATTGTTGACGACGTACGACGCAAGACTCATGACGACGGACGCCGGACGAAGGGCGATCACAAAAGCTCACCTTGAGCACTTTGTGCTCAGGTGAGCTAAAAGGATAAAAAAAGATAAAAAGGTGATATTATCATTTTAAAATTTTCCAAAAATTACATTTAAATGGGATAATTTGATGATCGAAAGGGAAATATAAAACAGTAAAACAGTCAAATAATCGCGGGGCGTTAAAACTAGATCATATTTAGTAAAGTGTTTGATCAAAGAATGATTATTTCATGAATGGATATATGTGGAAGAACAACAGAAATGGCATCTAGGAGAAAAACATTGTGTCATCAGTTGAACAGGTAGTTATAGCATTTATGAAATTATGCATTCAATGTTTGCTGTTAAACTGGATTGGTTACCACAAATTTGCACAAGCTTTTTATTACTCGCCACTAAGACGATGAAGGAACTTTTTTTCAATACATCTGAATGTACATGTGATCTTGAACTTGTTTTTTAACTTAGAACTTTATAGATATTGGCGCGTTAAGCAAAAAATCAACTTCTCTGTTACAGCGATTGAGCAATAATTGCAACAACCATATTTGATTAGGGAGAGAAAGGTCTACACAGAACGTCAATCCAGTGCAACGCTAAAAGCAAGGGCCAGGGAGGGGATTTTTTTTAACAACTCAAACGATACGAGAGCGTGCGAGTACTCCATCACCTACATAAAGCTAAGAATTGACAGACGGAAAGGCATGTATTATTATAAAATGTAGTTGTTGGGTATATCTTCAAATTTCTTAACCTAATGCAAAACGAGTTACGCTGAAATAGAGGAATGTAAGTCACAAAGCCTACGCTTGCCCTTTGAAATGTGCCTCCTATACCAACCTTGGAATCGGCGGAAAAGTAGTGAATCATTTTTGTTTTGTTCTGCTTTTTTCACTTTATCTTTGTCTTCTTTAAATGAATAGTGAAATAGGAAAACAATGTTGCTGTAATTAATTCATGTTGGGCTAAAATAATAATAATGTATTTTATAAACATGCCAAGCATTGTTATTGCCAATGGATATCTGAATAAAAAAGATAGTTTCTACTTGGCAAAATCATTCTCAGATGATCGTGTGATGTCAAGGTTTTTCTCAGAGTCTTCCTCCACCTGTAACTAACTGGACGACACTTATTTTTACTAAATCATTTCGTAGCAGGAAAAAATCAATCTTTATTTCAAACTATCACAGTAACACTTCAACCTTTCCCATTTGAGTCCAAGATTTATTTGAATTGAAATATAAACCAAGCACAGAACATTTAACTTGCATCAAAACTCGTAAATGAGGCAGATACAGATAATCAGTATTGACTTTCGATTTGGCACTAAACGGAACGACAAATATCAAAACTTGTTTAGGTGGTCTGGTTATTTGCCTTCTGAAACAAATGGACTTGAATTTGGATTAGCAAACAAATGCTTAATCAAACAAGAGAATGTTAAAATTTTTGATATTGATATTATCTTGAATATAGTTAATTTACTAAAAGAAATCTTTCGACAACAAGCAACAACCAATTGTCCGATACATAAGGAATGATGTTACTCTCTTTTTAAACGAAAGTCAAAAATATCATATTGTGGATCAGAGTCTCAAAGACACAAATATTTATCATGCTTTTGATACCTTTTTTCAGCAATGCAGTTTGTAGACATTATTTTGTCAAACTGACAAAACTACAGGACTGAACAGCACATGCTCAACACGCTTTTAAATGTCTTTCTCCATATGTAAACGAGGAAGATTCTAAAGGCTTGCAGCAAATCGGTTATTTCAATTTCAGGGATAGTTCAGAAAAATAAGGTAGAATACATTTTACGGCATACAGAAAATCTTCTATTAATACTTCCGCTAGGGCAACAATAGCGTGCAAGAATATAGCTGATTTTAGATTATCATTTGAATGAAACTGTCAAAAGATGTCTTAGAAATCATTAGCATGTAGCGTGCCATCACTGACAAACAATTCTCTGCTGACCATCTCATGTCCTGCCCTGACAAACTTAACCTAATGCAACTGATTTGCATTGTTGGATATTGAGAGGGGAAATCAAAAGCGACGACATTCAATACGTGAGACACGACAAGATTTGTGCAGTGCTGTGTGTTATAACCGGTTGTCAGACATAACCCTCTGTCCGATAAAAATTGCGCTATAGAATCACAGTTACTAGTCACTTGCTCACCAGACAAAAGTCGTAGATAAGATATGTATACAAAATGCTTTCATATACTGATAAATTTGTTTCGTAGATGATATGTAGTTTAAATATAACGAAACTTTTTTTCGTGGTAATTCTTATGTTGATGGTTTACATTGATTCCTCTGTACATACGGGGTTATTTTCCCTCCTGTGATTACCTAGATATAACTGTATGGATAAAATACTGACGAAGAGACGGTATATTCACACAGAAACAAATAAACGCTTCCAAGAAGCCATGTTTATCATTTTAAATAAACAAAATGAACGGGTTGTGCCACTAATTTCTTGTATTATTGTTCTTTACAAGCTTAGAAGTCAGTTATGTGTGTAAGAGCTGTTAATCATGCATTCACAAATGATTTTATGCACAAAAGAATAAACAATGGTTTATTTTGCTGTAGGTAGGATTTTAATATCCGATGGCAAACAAAAACCGAAAAAAAAAACCATAGAAGCAGGGGAGAGGCATAATGTTAATCTCTGTCCCTTAGGTAAATGGTTCTCAGTTATAATTAATCCTCATTTATAATGTAGTAATCAATTTGCTTTCTGGTTAATGTAATAAGATAAACAACTCGATAGAACATATATACGTTGAGTGAAATTCTACACTCCTTGTATTTTGTCAGTTATCTCTCGTAAAAAGTAAGAGGTTATCTATCTTAATTCGTCCAACCGTTATTTTATCTACTCGTAGCCTAATGTGCTTTGGTAAATTATATCTGATTGGGCTATTGGTGGGGCAGTGCACCCAGTTACTGTTAAGTCCCTTACGTTAGTGTTTGTATCCCTGTTGTATAGTAGCGTATATATTTTAGGCAGGTAACCAAATCCAGTAACGAACTTTAATGTTAACTGAACGCAGAGCTGGCGTTATTTGTACTTTTATTGATAGTATTTTTGTTATTATTGTTGTCTTTAATCATTATTCGTCTGTTCGTCTGTTCCTCCGAATGATACTTGCTATGGTTCAGTTGGAATATTATTTTAATTTTCTTCTTCAATCCTCAAGTCTTCCATAGTACAGATTAAAGCCAGAAACCATTGAAGTGGATAAGAACAAATTTTCAAAACTGGTTTCCAAATTGACCTAATAAATGAATACTTAAATTTGACACGTAACGGCATCATTATTCAAAAACGAAATGTAGGTAAGGTATGACGAAGCTCTGGTGAGATAAAATTCCATAAATAAATGATCATATAACAAAAAAAACATCAAGAATGACACATACAATAATTGCCGATTTTCCCAGGAGCGATAGCCGTATATCATTTGATCAATCTGAACCCCATCCCTGATGTTGGTAAAATAAGATTCTCTCTTTCCAAACAGTCCTAAGTTCAAATGGGTTTTCCAAAACCCTAGTAATCCAAACAATTATTTACTTGTGATGCAATACAAAGCCTAAACATTTAAATCCCGAGATTTAGCACTGGACCCGCGCATGAACACTTGAGGGTCTATTGCCCTAAAATTTGCAGAGGCCCGACTCTGAAGAAAACATTTGCTGAAACACGATTATAGGGAATTATATTTTACCTTTTGTTGGATGTTAACATTGTTGGAGCCCAACTGTAAGGATTTTTTACCATATGTTAGTGTTAAAATCAATCTTGTAGGAGCCTTTTTAGGGTTTAAAATTTATTTTTGAAAGAGCCTGACCAAAGGGATTTTTTTTACCCTTTGCTCGGTGTTAACATTGTAGGAGCCCAACTATAAGGTTTTTTAACCTTTTATTGGGTGTTTAAATTAATCTTTGTAGGAGTCTGACTATTTGAGTTTTTAACCTTTTGTTTGATGTTATCATTTACAAAGCCCGACTATTTTTTTTTTATTTTTTTTTTTGTTAATTATTTGCGATATTTTAGATCACCTGAGTACGAAGTGCTCAAGGTGAGCTTTTGTTAACACCCTGCGCCCGTCGTCCGTCGTCCATTATCAACATTTACTTTAAACGGCATCTCCTCTGTAACCGCTGAGGAGAATTTGATTAAACTTGGCAGGGATATTCATTGGGTGAACTTTCACAAAATTTGCTTATATGAACTTGATCCATGTGGAATTCTGGTTACCATGGCAACGGAAAGGAGAAAAAAAAACATGAAAACTTTAAAAAGCATCTCCTTCAAAAATATTTGCTTGATTTCAAAAAATTTTGGTACAGATGTTCCTTGGGTAACTCTCTATCAAGATTGCTAAATTTATTCCGATCGGGGAAAAGAACATGGCCGCCAGAGGTGTGGCTAATTTATCTTATATGTATATAGTGAAATCTTTATACGATATCTGCTCTGAAACCGCTGGGCAGATTTTGATTAAATTTAGCAGGTGTGCTGTCGATAGGCGGACCTTACAGCAAGTATAACCAAGGAAATGTTGAAACTTTTATTCCAAATGGTAAGAACTGAAATGACACAAACGAACATGCCCTTACTTCACTATAAAACTCATACACATAAACCTCACACATTACGATGCCTTTATAATCATGAAATACACATAAATGCATACAAAGAGGATTGCATGGATTAACATATCAAATACAAGTTTACAAACAATCATATCAAAGAATACAAACTTACAGCAATGTGCTTTTTGATGTAAAAACTAGCTGATTATGTTTAGCGCGGGAGATTCTGTACTGAAGGTAAATGGTGGTAGTTGTAATAAGGGAAGTAACCCAGAAAACCCGTATACTACAAAGTATATCTTCTCGTATACCGTAAGTGTGACAGTACACTCCCCGCCTGATATCATTCATTGATATCACTAATAACTTAAAAAAAAGAAAAAGTATACAAAACCAATAAAGGAAATAAAACTAAACCCCTCCAATAATAAAATGACTAGATTTAACCCCTTGAAAGATAACAATGTCTGACAAAATGACTTATGAGTGTTACATAAGTAAAGGTAAAAAACACACATATATATGTTTCCAAGGAACAGAATCATCTTTCAAAGAATGGAACAAGTTATTAAAATGAAGAATCACCAATGTAAACTAAACGTTAATGTCAGTATAGATATAACACAAAGTCACCGCCTCAAATGTTCAGTTGACATCATGTAGTTGGATGGAATAGAACATCACATCAGTTTGCTTATGTCACGAATGGTTTTATAATCTTCTAATCACACTTGCAGAATATTGTTCATCCTGAGTAGAATCAATATGTGCACTACACTTGTTTTAAATTATCTGATTACTATTTTAGAGAAACATTTTATAACACACAATATCACCTGTTAGAGTTCTAATTGTATCCTGTCAGCCCTTTCATATACACATACATGTATATGCATATGAGAGAACGAAAAATGTTTTTCGAAATGCTTGACTACTTTATGTGAAGATAAAGACAATCAAAAGCCAAAGATATATTGCAAGAAAAAAATATAGTGAAAGGGTTAACAAATTACAAAAAAAAGGAATCTCTTACGCGAGTATGCACAGCTTTTTAAACACTTCACCTTCTGAATATCACTCACGAAACATGTTTATGCGTCACAATCGACATCTGCATCACCTTCAGCGTTACTCAACACCAAAACGACTTCCACTACTGGACGAATATACTCTGTGACCGCATTGTCCTTACTAACACGCACTTTAACCTTCCTGACTCTGCCATCTGCACTCGGAAAGACCTCAGTCACACGACCCAGTGGCCAGGAACAGCGGCCAGCCTCTTTGTCCTTCAAAAGAACCACGTCTCCCTCACAGATGTTCGGCCTGTCACTGGTCCATTTACGTCTCTGCTGTAATGATTGTAGATATTCCTTTTGCCACCGATACCAGAAGACATCAGCGAGATGCTTCACATGTTTCCACTGCTTTCTATAAGTATCGCGCAGATCAATTTGCCCTTCAGAATGCTCACCACTGTCTCTTTTAAAGGTAAGTAAGGTGGAAGGCGACAGCACATCTGGAACTTCACTGTCACTAGATACCTGAACTAATGGTCTAGAATTTACGATTGCGCATGCTTCAGCCATCAATGTCACCAAAACATCATGTGTAAGATTTCTCAAGGAGCTTAACGTTGATTCTAGAATGCGACGCGTTACACCAATCATCCGCTCCCATGATCCACCCATGTGAGAGCTATGAGGCGGATTGAATTTCCACACAGTACCACTTCTGTACAGAAAGTCCTTTACTGCACCGTCTTCTACCTTGATGGTTGTTACTTTGAGCTCTTCGCAAGCTCCAACAAAGTTTGTACCTCTGTCTGATCTTAATTCCTTAACTTTTCCTCTAACTGAAATGAAGCGACGAAGTGCGTTTATAAATGCACTTGAAGACATCTCTTCAACGACCTCAATGTGGATGGCCCTGATAGTCAGGCATGTGAACAAGATGGCCCACCGTTTGTTGTTTGCCTGACCTCCTCTAGTGCGTCTTGTTACAATACTCCACGGACCAAAGGCGTCGACCCCAACATAGGTGAAGGGAGGGACTGGGTTAAGCCTGACATCGGGCAGATCTGCCATTTTTTGATGCTCTAGTTTTCCCCTCAATTTTCGACATGTCACACACTTGTAGATACTTGAGGAAATCAAACGTCTTCCACCTATTATCCAGTACCCCGCCGACCTCACAGCACCCTCTGTTAAGTGTCTACCTTGATGTTGGACCGTCTTGTGGTAATGTCGAATAACCAGAGTGGCTATGTGGCTCTTCCCTGGAATGATAATAGGGTTTTTCTCTGGTGTAGTCAAGTCACTGCTGTTTATTCGACCACCCACTCGCAACAAACCTTCTGGATCTATAAATGGGTCAAGTCTACTGATTGCGCTGTCTTTCGGAAGAGATTGGTTTTGGCTTATGGCTCTTAGTTCTACTGCAAAGAATTCTTGCTGAACTGTCTTGATTACGACTCTTTCTGCCTCTTTGAATGTTTCAATAGATTTGAAGTCACATGCCACATGCCATCCTTCACAGCTTTCTTCTTTATGGAAAGATTTTGCTATGTGTTTCAGTCTCGCTATTGTTTCAATAAGTCTAAACCAACAGGAAAATCTTGTGAACCTGTCTGACCCAAGTGTAGGCTGGACTGCAGCCGCTGTCTTCAGACTGTTAACTTCTTGTCTTATTTCTTTGTCTAGATCCGGTTCCACGAGAGGATAATCATGCGCCTTGGAGGGTTCCTTATGGCAGAGGTGACTTGGCCCACTTAGCCATAGACTGCTTTGTAAGTCTTTTGCATGCACTCCCCTAGTGGCACAATCTGCTGGATTGACGTCGGTTGAAATGTAACCCCACTGATTTGGTTTCGAAGATCGTCGGATGCGTTCCACTCTGTTGCTAACATATGTGTGAAACCGTCTTGTTCTATTGTTAATGTAGCCAAGGACCACTCTGCTATCACTGTAAAACTTGAACATGTCATTTGGGATCTCCAGCTGTTCGGATAATGTATCTGCAAGTTCCACAGATAATACTGCTGCACACAACTCAAGACGGGGTATGGTGTGCGCTTTTACAGGTGAGACCTTGGCCTTTCCCATGAGGAAACTTGTTTCTCGTATACCATCAGGTGAAGTAGCAACAAGGTAACCAACAGCAGCTATGGCCTTCTCTGATGCGTCTGAAAACATGTAGACTTCCTTTGATTTTCCAATACTGAAGGCTGGGGTATACACACGAGGAATGCGTATTTGGCATAAGCAAACAAGTGACTCTCTCCAGGATTCCCACACTAGCAAGAGATCCTCAGGTAAGGGCTCATCCCACATGGATGTTTCTGACGTCAACTCTCTCATGATTAATCTGCCTTGTACTGTAACAGGGGCGAGAAAGCCCAGCGGGTCATAAATGCTGTTTATGATAGACAATACCCCACGTCTTGTGTATGGTTTGTTTGCTGGCTGCACATCGAAGACAAAGGAGTCGGACATGAGATCCCATTGCAGACCAAGGCTTCTCTGTGTCGGCAGATTTTCTCTCTGAATATCTAGGTCTTTTAATCCCTTGGCTAAATCGTCTTTAGGGAATCCTAGCAAAACTTCTTCACTACTGGAGGCGATCTTGTGCAGGCGTAACCCACCACTCTCTAGAGCCTTCTTGGTTCTTTGCATTAGACTAATTACTTCTGACGCTGTAGGTTTACAAGTCAAACCGTCATCCACGTAAAAGTCCTTGGTAACAAATTCTTTGACATCATTCTCGCTGTCTTCGACAGTCTTTCTCAGGCCATATGTTGCCACAGCAGGAGATGGGCTATTGCCAAATACGTGCACACACATCCTGTATTCGATCATAGGCTTCTCCGGATCATTGTCTGCATACCATAGAAACCTCAAAAAATCTCTGTGATTCTCCTGGACGAAGAAGGAATAAAACATTTGTTGGATATCTGCCATGATAGCATACTCTTCTTTGCGGAATCTAAGCAAAAGTCCAACAAGGTTGTTTGTCAAGTCTGGACCTGTCAGAAGAACGTCATTTAAGGATATCCCATTATGACGGGCAGATGAGTCGAAGACACGCCTTATCTGATTTGGCTTTTGGGGATGGAAGACTCCGAAAATAGGTAAATACCAGCATTCTTGACTTGGATCTAGATCTGGAGCTTTCTCAGCATGGCCATTAGATAACACCTTCCCCATGAATTCTAGGAAGAGTTTCTTCTTAGTCTGATTCTGGCGTAAATTCTTGTCTAGAGTCCGGGCTCGTCTTTCTGCCTGCACTCTGTTGTTTGGAAGCCTACTTCGGTCGGCTCGAAAAGGAAGTGGGGCGGTCCAGTTACCAGACGCATTCTTGACAAATCTGTTATCCATTGTTTGTAAGAACTCTCTGTCGTCTACTGATAGACCAGGCTTTTCGTCACTCTTGGTTGTTCTAAATATTGGATCTGGAACCCTTTCTTCCGAAGTCCTTACATCTCCAAATTCTGCAGTCACATCAAATCCATTTTGGCATGGACTTAATATGGAAGCTCTTCCGTCTTGTAGCAAATGAATCTTGTTCACATTTACATTGTTTGACCTATGTATACGGCCAAGACAGGTCTCACCTATGATCACCCATCCTAAGCCAAGTTTCTGCGCATATGGTGCATTTGGGCCCCCTCGACGTTGGTCATGAACATAATGTACATCTATCACGTCTCTGCCAATCAAAATGAGTATGTCAGCTTTGTCATTTAATGGGGGTATGTCACTAGCAATGTCCTTTAAATGTGGATGATAAGCTGCAACATCTGGTGTTGGGATCTCTTCTCTGACGTTTGGTATGTTGTCGCATTCAAGCAGGGATGGTATCTCAAAACGTTGGTCCCCACTCAAGGCCTCCACAACACAGTTATCTGCAATACGACCACTTGAAACTGTACACCCATTACAAGAATTTAGGGCATATTCAACTACTTTGCTTTCTAAACCGAGACTGTCAAACAGATCTGACCTGGCTAAGGTGCGGTTACTCTGGTCGTCAATGATGGCATAGACTTTGATAGATTTTGTAGGTTGAGCCTTGTGATACACTCTTACTTGAACCATCTTTGCACACGATTTTCCTGAAAACCCCGGGCCACAAATTTGAGTGCATTTGTTAGCAACATGTGTATTATTGTTTGTTATATCTTCTCTCTTCTCCCCGCCATGGAATTGGGTAGCCTGAGGTGAAGGGTTAGATTTCTCTGAACTTGTCTGTACAATGTGTAAAGCAGAAGGATGACGATCGCTGTTACATTCCAAGCACTTTTGAGAGAGTCTGCAATCACGAGCTTTATGATCAGATGACTCACAGCACTTGAAGCATATCCCATGTTCTTTGATGTACCTTTTTCTTTCATCAAACCTTTTAGCTTTGAAAGCTCTACACTCGTTTAAAGAATGGCTGGTCCCATGCATTGGGCAAACTCTTCCATTTCGGCTTTCTGTTGGCTGAGTTATGCCAGTTTTGTTTACTGACACTCCTCTGGAGATTCCCCCTGTTTTCTGCACAGGACCAAAGTTGTTTCTGTTTCTGTTTGGTGCAGGACCCAAGTTGTGTCTTGTATTTACAGGTGTTCTGCTCTCATACATGAAGCTAGGGTTGTTCAGCATTGAGCTCATGTCATGCACAAATTGTCTGAATATGCAGAAAGGTGGGTATGTAACTTTATTTTCTCTCATATATTTCATCGCTCTCTGTGTCCATTTGCTTTGGATGTGGTAGGGTAATTTCTGCACAATTAAGTTGACACCAGTGGAAGAATCAAAGTAACCTAATAAATTTCTATATGCAGAATTGTTCATCGAAGCTTCCACTTCAGAGAGGAGGTCACTTAGTTCATACAATTTCTTGTGATCTTGGTTTGTTAGTTTTGGAAAGTTAGTGATTTTTCTCTTCAAAGCTGCTTCTATGATTTCTGGGGAACCATATCGCTCATCAAGTCTCTCCCATATTTTCTTTAGTGCATACGATGGATCCCAAATATACCCAGTTTTAATGCTAACAGCCTGTTTGCGTGATTCTGGCCCCAACCACTTGATAAGTAAATCTATCTCTTCAATGTTTGAAACCTCCATTTCTTTTGTAATCTGAAGAAAACCAGTCTTCCATGTTAGAAATTCTTCTGGGGCGTCGCTGAAAGACGTTAGTCTGGAAAACAGTAAGTCTTTCTTCACAAAGAACTTGGACATTTCAGTTGCAATTGTTGCTGTAAGCGGTGCAAAAGCCGGCACACTTGGATCTAAATTGGAGGTGCCTTGTTGGACAGGTTGTTGTGACACTGTGTCATAATTTTCATCATCCTGCTCCTGGCTAACTTCACTCTTAGAGTGTGTCTCCACGTAGTCTCTTGTTCTCTCAACTGATGGTTGTATTTCCTGGGGCAAATTGCACCCACCTACACTACGTCTATCACTTTCACTGATATTGTCCCAGATTTCAGCTTCTGCTTCTGCTTCAGCAATGAGTTTATGTTCGTTTAACATTTGAAGGTCAGCTTGAAGATTTGCACGTTTCTTCTCAGATTTTGCTAGCAAAAGAGCTGTTTCTTCTTTCAATGCTGCCTCTTGTTTAAGTAGTTCTGCTTCTTTCCTCACAAATTCAAACCTCACCTTGGCTGCTTCTGCTTTAACCTTGGCTTTAATAGCAGCATTTGAAGACCTTGAACAACTGGATCGAACACTTTGTGACCTAGATGCTTTAGTCTCCAGTTCAATCTGAGATTTAATTTCTTCCAGCTTAGACAATTGTATGTTTACTTGTTTATCATAAAGCGCATCTCTCTCACGATGAATTCCAAGATGTCGCTGTCCTTCATGGGAACGAGATCCCTCAAGATATGCAACATAATCTCTACACAAAAGTCTATACTCAGCGTATGCCAAGCATAATGACGAATGTTTTTGTTTAATAGCGTCACGTCAACATCTATGCTAGCTTCCCTGGATAAAGAATTTGCACTATCCAATATTTCTCGTACTTTTTTCCAGGTAAAGTCTATTTTCTCTTGGAACTGGGTAACTCTTTCCAAGAAATTTTCTGCTGCTTTGTCTGTCATGTTGATCAAACGTCGACCGTCGAGGTCTGATGGGTCTTGTCTTTGCTCGCTCATCTTCTAAGGCTGCATCGGGTGATTGCTTTCTTACTGTGCTGTCGATAGGCGGACCTTACAGCAAGTATAACCAAGGAAATGTTGAAACTTTTATTCCAAATGGTAAGAACTGAAATGACACAAACGAACATGCCCTTACTTCACTATAAAACTCATACACATAAACCTCACACATTACGATGCCTTTATAATCATGAAATACACATAAATGCATACAAAGAGGATTGCATGGATTAACATATCAAATACAAGTTTACAAACAATCATATCAAAGAATACAAACTTACAGCAATGTGCTTTTTGATGTAAAAACTAGCTGATTATGTTTAGCGCGGGAGATTCTGTACTGAAGGTAAATGGTGGTAGTTGTAATAAGGGAAATAAACCCAGAAAACCCGTATACTACAAAGTATATCTTCTCGTATACCGTAAGTGTGACAGCACAGCAGGGATGATCCTTGGTTGAACCTTCATTAAAGTTGCTAAAATGAACTTGATTCATCTGGAACTCTGGTTACCATGGCAACGGAAAGAATAAAATATGAAAATTTCAAAAATAATCTCCTTCAAAACAATTGGCCAGATATCAAAATACTTTGGTACAGATGTTACTTGGGTAACTCCCTACCAAGATTGGTAAAATTATTCCGATCGGGAAAAAAATGGCCGCCAGGGGCGGGGCTAATTTGCCATATATGTATATAGTGAAATCTTTAGACGACTTCTCTTCTGAAACCGCTGGACAGAATTTGATTAAGTTTGGCAGGGATGATATTGAAAAATTTAACATCTTCTAAACCACTGGACATAATTTGATTATATTTAGCAGGTGAGGATTGGGTGCAGCTTCACAAAAATTGCTGAAATTATTCCGATCAATGGAAAAACATGGCCGCCATTGCCTCATATGTATAAAGTGAATTTTTTTTAAATGACATCTCCTCTGAAACTGCTGGACAGAATTTGATAAAACTTTGCAGGGATCATCTCCTTCAAAACTACAGGCAGACTTCAAAATGTTTTAATACAGACTGATGTTCCTTAGGTAACCCTATACTCAGGAGAGCGATCCAGGGCCATCATGGCCCTCTTGTTTTATTTTTTTCTTTATTTTCAGAAGCGCGACAGTTGGGATTGTTTACCATTTTTGAATTCCGACCTTTTATTGCTAACATTTGTTAACCATAGGGATATTTTACCTTTTGTTGGGTTTTAATATTTGCATAGACTTTATGTATACATTTGTCATATTTTTTGTTTTACTTACATATGGGGACTTAAATTTGAATGGCATTATTTCCTACAGACTGTATAAAGTTGTTATCTTCATGACTAAAATGTCTTTTTATTGGTTTTCTCTTTGAAATTGTTAAGAATATATTTTATAGATTTGTGCGACTAATCATAAGCAATTTGATTTCATTTTAATTTCATTATTTTTGTTTGTTTAAAAATATAATTCGATCTATAATTACAAGATCGCAGACAATTTTCTCAAAGGAAAACAAATCAGTTTCTTCATAGAAAATACGTTTAAATGTTGATTTATTCTTTTCTATTCAGTTTACAATTACGTATCGATGAGTGAAAATTAGTTCTATTATTAGACCATAAGTAAATTAACTACTGTAATACATATACACATCACTGTTAAGCTTTTATAGAACACGTGAAATTCGGTTAATACATCGGCTGTCTCAGCCGCATAATTACTACCTGAAACAATTTTTTGACCTTCGTTTTGATATTTTTATTTGTTTTATTCTTTTCTTTTCTCATTTCTCGAATACGGTGTCGATATACATTGTTTGACACAGACATATTATGGCGTCATTAAATTCTATTCCATCTTACGTAAACCACTGTACGTATACATGTAGAACATTTATTGATAGGACATTGCTATCGATCGCTTGAATAAACGTCCTCATCTCTCATCTATTTGCAACAATAATATCAAGAGCTGTCAAAGGACAGCACGCATGACTATTCGAAACTCTTGTTGATAAATAAAATTAAATCTGTTTCAATTGTTGCCCTTCACATATCCTGTATAAAATAATAGTCAAAAATTATATATTTTGATAGTCTTATACCCCTGAATATGTTTATGGAGCCTAAAATCATTGCAATGCCTAAAGGTGTGTGAAGTTAGCGCGTAGATCGTAGATCGTAAATCAACATTATAACTAATTTTCTTTGTCGACCTGGGTCGTAGATGGGTCGTAGATCGTAGCTCAACCATTGAAAATGGTCATAGAATGGTCGAGCTGGGTCGTAGATCGTAGCACAACCATTCAAATAAACCAAAATAAATGGTTGACGGGTCGTAGATCGTAGTAACCATTGAAATTATAGAATGGTCGAGCTGGGCCGTAGATCGTACTAAACCATTCAAATAAACCAAAATAAATGGTTGAGCTTGGTCGTAGATCGTAGCTCAACCATTCAAAATAAACCATAGAATGGTTGAGCTGGGTCGTAGATCGTAGCTCAAACATTCAAATAAACAAAAATAAATGGTCGAGCTGGGTCGTAGATCTAGCTAAACCATTCAAATAAACCAAAAAAATGGTTGAGCTAGGTCGTAGATCGTAGTCTAAACCATTCAAAATAACCAAATAAATGGTTGACTGGTCGTAGATCGTAGCTCAGCCCATTCAAATAAATCAAAATAAATGGTTGCGCTGGTCGTAGATCGTAGCTTTACCATTGAAAATGTTCATAGAATGGTCGACCTGGGTCGTAGATCGTAGCTCAACCATTCAAATAAACCAAAATTAAATGGTTGAGCTTGGTCGTAGATCGTAGCTAACCATTCAAATAAATCAAAATAAATGGTTGAGCTGGTCGTAGATCGTAGCACAACCATTCAAATAAACCAAAATAAATGGTTGACTGGTCGTAGATCGTAGCTCAAACATTCAAATAAACCAAAATAAATTTGGGTTGAGCTGGTCGTAGATGTAGCTCGACCATTGAAAATGTGCATAGAATGGTCGAGCTGGGTGTGATAGATTGCGTGAAAATTAAATAAACTGAAATTTGTAGTCGCCGTCGGTAATTTAGTAACCGTCTGGAAAAATGAACTGTCGGAGAGAATTGACTGTCGGGATCTGTTCGTAATCGTCGCCTAAAAAACCCATTATATTGTCTTCTAGTTCGGGATTATTGAATTTTAGAATGGTCGACCTGGGTCGTAGATCGTAGCTCAACCATCCAAATAAACCAAAATTAATGGTTGAGCTTGGTCGTAGATCGTAGCTCAACCATTCAAATAAATCAAAATAAATGGTTGAGCTTGGTCGTAGATCGTAGCACAACCATTCAAATAAACCAAAATAAATGGTTGAGCTGTGTCGTAGATCGTAGCTCAACCATTCAAATAAACCAAAATAAATTGTTGACCTGGATCGTAGATTGTAGCTCGACCATTGAAAATGTGCATAGAATGGTCGAGCTGGGTTGTTGATAGTATTTGTCGTGAAAATTATATTTGTCTTCTTTTTCGGGATTATTGTACTTTTAGGAAAATTGCATTAGTCAGGAAAAAGTCGCAAAATCAACGAAAATTAAATTTGTCGTGAAAGTTTGGGGAAAAAATGCTTTTTGTACTTGTCGGAAAAATTAAAATTTTTTTGTTAATATTTTTATCTTTGTCCGGATTATTGTACTCGTTGGAAAATTGTATTAATAGGAAAAAAGTCGCATAATCTTTTTCGTCGGGAATTTTGTCCTCGTCGGGAAAATTGCATCGTCGGAAAGTTAAGTGCTCGTTGGAAAAATTGCATTCGTCTTGAAAAATGAAAAGAACTTTAGCCCTTGTATTTTTCTTAACATGAATTTAACAGAAAAGTTGTATTCGCAGAAAACTTTGTACTCGTCTACTTGTAATTGGTTCTCGTCGGGATAGTTTTACACATAAGATGTCAAGGTTTTCATTCATTCCGATTCCAATGCATCTATTGAATTGCTATTTAGTGTGCAAAAAGATAATATGTGGTATTCTTTTGACTTCATTAGTCCATCTATGTTTCTGAAGAACAATGTACCTGCCTTATTACTACTGTTTGCAATTCGTCCGTTAGCGAAGTAAGATTTCCGGTAAAGAAGAATCACGTGATTGTGCTATGCTTGTTTCTGACGGGTCATTTGAGAAAACGGACACTGCACACTTATTTTCTGGACCCAGAATCTTAACCACTGAAATAAAGCAAAATAAATGGTTGAGCTGGGTCGTAGATCGTAGCTCGACCATTGATATTAAACAAGATAAATGGTTGCCCTGGATCAAAAATCGAAGCTCGACCATTGAAAATGTTAATGGAATGGTTGAGCTGGGTCGTAGATCGTAGCTCAACCATTCAAATAAACTAATATAAATGGTTGACCTGGATCGTAGATCGTAGCTCAACCATTGAAATAAACCAATATAAATGGTTGAGCTGGATAGTAGATCGTAGCTCGACCATTGAAAATGTTCATGGAATGGTTGAGCTGGGTCGTAGATCGTAGCTCAACCATCGAAATAAACCAATATAAATGGTTGAGCTGTCTTAGCTCAACCATCGAAATAAACCAATATAAATGGTTGAGCTGGATCGTAGATGGTAGCTCGACCATTGAAAAAATCAAGAAAGAATGGTTGACCTGGATCGTAGATCGTAGCTCGACCATTGAAAATGTTCATGGGATGGTTGAGCTGGGTCGTAGATCGTATTTGTCGTGAAAATTATAGTCGTCCTAAATTTGTAATCGTCGTCGGTAATTTTGTACTCGTCTGGAAAAATGAACTTTTCGGGAAAAATTATCTGTCGGGATTTGTTTAGTATTAGTCGAAAAATATCTTTATATTTGTCTTCTTTGTCGGGATTATTGTACTTTTCAGAAAATGGGAACTTTTTCTTCGGGATATATGTACTCGTCGGGAAAATTGCATTCGTCGGAAAGTTATGTGCTCGTCGAAAAAAATGCATTTGTCTTGAAAAGTGCTTCTGTCGGGAAATTTTGTAGTATATATATATATTCATATTAGTATAATGTGAACTTGCAATCTTATATATGATCATAACCACCAAAGGCAACGCACGAATGATTGCCTGATTCAATGATTGGTGCAAAATCAAGAAATCATAGATGGTTTATATACACTGCATACATCAATAATGCAAAAGCCTCAAGATCTTACTCTGGTCTACATATTCTGACAGATATCGTTTTATTTTATCTTAAGCAATGCCGATAATGTAGATAAGTGTCTGTACAATTCAAACAACTATTACTATCAAATTCAGTCTAATGTTGTTTTATATTGAACAAGTAATTGTGTGGTTTGATACTGACCAGTAGGTATGTTGTTTGATACTGACCAGTAGGTATGCTGATTATTACTGACCAGTGGGTATGTTGTTTGATACTGACCAGTAGGTATTCTGATTAGTTTAGTTTAAACTTATTTATTTTAAGGTATTTAAAGTAAATAAGGTATTTATTTTAGGTATTCTGATTGATACTGACCAGTACGTATGCTGATTGATACTGACCAGCAGGTTTGTTGTTTGATACTGACCAGTAGGTATGTTGTTTGATACTGACCGGTATTTATGCTGCTTGATATTGGACCTGTAATTGAGTTGTTTAGTATCGGAACAGTAGGTGAAGTGATTGATTGAAACATTAAAGGGCTATAAGTATTCTATTTTTACTTTTTACGGATCATTATGTATAAAGCAATGCGTTCACGCCTGTTGATATAATTGGTATTCAATGGATACAAGTACATGTATTTCATTCTAAGCTAACATTGTTTTGCTATTATCACATCGATTAGAAATGTCATTTGGCCTTTCCGTGATGTAAATGCCAGATATTATTTGATTTTCTCTCTCATATGTAAGAAGTTTTAATTATGATAAAGTAATATTAAGTTATGACCTACATATAACTAGTACTTAAAAGTTATATATTTGATGTAAATAGCTTAAACTTTATCAGATAATGATGTATAGAGCGATGGTGTCGTTATAGACTTATAGTGACACATGTGACACATGCCCCCCTCTTTTATGGCAAATGTTATTTTGATGCAAGATATGTATTTACCATAAACGTTTTGTTCATTCACTACAAAAAGTGTTTTCAAGAGTATCAACATATATTTTTACATGCTGTTAGTTATTTCTTCTGGAACTTAAGAAGAAACTTTTAAAAATCTGAACTGAATCTAAGTGTTCTAGCCATGTATTTGCGCTCATTTGCGCCTGGTTACCCTTTTTTCTGTGGAAATGATATCTATTGTTTTCATTTCATTTTTGCTTATATTGAAATAAATGCTCATTGTAATGCACCTGTTGCTTGTTTATATATTTCATATAAAGTTAAAACACTACATACATTATTTGTTAATAATGTTAGACTAATATATAAGATCAATAGACTTTTCACGAAAAAAAAAACAAACGAATTTACTTACTGCTAATGCTAACCTTTTCAAAACAGATCGGCCTTTTAATAATTTTCAGTTGACATCTTTAGGTAAAGTGCTACAAAAACTTACTTATCGTTATAAATCTGCAATAACTGGTATACAGTTGCAAAGGTCTTCTTATGTAATTACATTATTTCAAATTAAAATTTAGGCAGGGTGAGAAAATTGAGACAATAGATTTTTCATTGTATTTCTGTGTGCAGTTACATGTGTATTTTCAACGGTTTCGGTGTTTAGGCGGTTCAACCTAATCTCAACTTTACATGATCTTTATTGTTCACTTATGAAAATCATCAAATTCTGTATATCGGTTTGACATACACCTTTGTATTTATCGTAAACGTTGTTTTCGTCAGGTTAAAAGTTTAAAAGTTTGCTGGAAATGTTGAAATCGTGGGAAAAGTTATTTTCGTCTAGAATGTTATACTCGCGATGACAGTATTTGTCGAGACATTTAAGTTCACCTGAAATACACAATTTTCATGATAAATAAAGTTTTCCTGATGTACAATATTTTCTAAACGAGTTCAGTTATACCGGCCGGCGAGTATAACAATTCCAAAAAAAAAAATTAAAAAAAATCTCAATAAAATTTTCACGACCAATACTATATTCCCGACGGAAGAAAATTTCCCAACGAGTTCAATTTTCCCGACGAGCACAGATTAGCCAACGACGAGTACATATTTACAAAGATTACAATGTCCACGACAAAAATCTCCGACACAATCGATTTTCCAACGATTACAAATTCCAGACGACGAAAACAACATTCCGACTAGTCCAATTTTCACGAATAATGCAATTTTAAAAGAGAAAATAAAAACTCCCAAATGAGAAATTGGACATTTCTTGACTAGTACAACTGTCCACACACGCACACACACACACAGTCGCGCGCGCGCAACACACACACACACACACACACACCATCATCACCATCATCATCATCATCAATGTGTATTCAAAAGGTCAGACAGAAAAATAATGAAATTTAAGATCCATCTCAAAATATTCGAATTCGATTGCCCAAGAAACGATATTCCATAAAAATCGTTCATTGTCGAGCTGAGACCTGGGACCAAGCTCAATCACTTCTATATGTTGAAATAATTGGCTGAGCTACGATCTACGACCCAGCTCGACCATTCTATGAACATTTTCAATGGTTGAGCTACGATCTACGACCCAGCTTGACAATTCTATGAACATTTTCAATGGTTGAGCTACGATCTACGACCAAAAAAAGGGTTAAAAATAACCAAATTTTCTATTGCATGCAAAACTTTAACCAAAAAGTCTATGTCAAAAAATGGCAATAATCTGCATCATATTCAGTCAAAAACTATCTGTTTCTATAGTATGATAAAACTGAACAACCAAATGCCTGGTTACTGAGATATATGCATGAAATTCCTTTCAAGCAAAACTTTTAAAAATCAACACAATCTGATACTAATAAATAAGCATGGAAGTACCTTGCATGCAAAACCTTAACCAAAATTGATTAAAAAGGGGTCGTAATTTGTATTAAGTTCAGTAAAGAGTTATCTACCTTGGTTGCCTGATGCTCCTTAACATATTCATAAATTTTCAAGTCAATATCATAAATGATATATATATATATATATATATATATATATATATATATATATATATATATTGAATGGTATTAGTAAAGGATTGCATTGTGCTTGGTGATAATTAATTATGCATTGTGACAATGACATTGTGTTTTGAGACATGTCATTATGTTTTGTGACTATGCCTTTATGCTTAGAGGCACTGCCATTGTGCTTTATGACAACGGCATTGTCTTTAATGACAGTGTCATTGTGCTTCGTGACCCTTCCTATGTGCTTGCTAATATCTTAAATGATTAATGCCTTGCTGCTAATTGCAGAACTTGCAGTACCAATCTATTCGATGACAATATTCTGACAAGCTCTCCAACCAAACGACTTTTTATGACTTCAGTGTTCGCGGCCGGCGATCTAACCTACGGTTCCAGGAGAAAGGTCTAACCACTTGAACGTCGGAAACGGTAAATATAAAAGTTCATGTAAACAGTACTTACAATAGGGGGATATTTTATCATTTAACCTGAATAACAGAAACGGAAAAAGTGAGCCTCCACTGGGATTCGAATCACAGGCCTCTCCAATATTAGCGGGTTGCTCTGTCTATCTGCAGTTCTCTAAAGCTAAAAGGCTTTGTGATCGAACTAGTAAGTGAATATGCTTGCCATTAGACGATTTGAAACGATGCGGAATTGCCAAGAAAAGGTGAGCGACATCAAAAAACATGGCAATGTTTGAATTTCATAAAGAATGATATACTTATAACGAAGAACAAAAGAATACAACAATGCACATGGCCATCAAGTAGAATTCCAGTGAACTTATCACAACTCATCTTTCCATATTAATAAGCGCAAGCGCATTAAGATATCACTAAACACAATGACATTAATTGTCATCAAACGTAATGACCTAGTCACCATGCATAATGTAATGTTTGGTTAAATATCATTCCATAAATTTAAGCTGGATAGTAACTTACATGCAAAACCTTAACAAAATTTTCTATAGCATGCAAAACTTAAACCAAAATTTCTAAGTTTAAAAGTTATCAACCTTGGTTGTCTGATGCTTCTTAACATGGTCATAACCATTCAAGTCAGTACCATGAATGGCTATTGAGATATCAGTTACATTGTAATTTGCATACAAAACTGTTACCCAAAGCCTACGCCGACGCAAAGGTGACTGCAATAGCTCTCATATTCTTCGAATAGTCGAGATAAAAATGAGTTATATTTCGTGACGGAGTTCATATGTGCAAACACTTAAAATGAAATAAAAACAAAATTGTTGTGTGAAAATGTCATTATTTGGATGAAATGACAAATGAAAATAAACTAATCGGATAATCTTAACTGACTCAATCAGAGTTGATAAGTATCAGAGTTTCAAACCTTTACTAAGCATACAGGTGGGCTACATAATCCCCCGTTTATCTAGGATAATCACTATGAATATATTTTGCGTATTTAATTGAGTCAATGACCTAAAAACAAATCAAAGAACCGCAACTCTGATACAGGTAAAAAAAAAACAAGTCATGAGGAGCTCTTAATGTGTAAGATCATGTGACCGCAAGATAATGTGAGATGTGTAAAATTGTTCATATCAATTATACATATACTGAGTTTTCTCTTCAAGTTATTGCCGATTTAACCAAAAATGTATGTCTTTCATCAGATTGCAAATCTCTTTTATGAGTGATACTGTAAAGCGTCTGTCTGTAAGCGTCTGCAAGATGTTAACTGTCTCATCGAGATCTCGTTCAAATCCCGTTCACCTGTTCTTTCATCACGAGAAACTACGAGATAATAATAATTTGAGATAATTTCAAATTGTTGAATATGCCTTTGGTTGAATATACTTTGATTAAATGATTCTATTTATATTAAGTCTTAAAGTATCGATTTTATATTGACTGATATTTATTGCATGGTAGAAAACGACATGATAAAATCTAGTGCCCTTATTTATTGATACTTTTATCTAAACATTTGTTTTGCATATAAGGATAAAATACTTTAAAATATATACTGAATATTTATCTTTTTAATGAATTATTATTTACGCTTCTGTATGGAAATTCAACTGACAAGTGTTTGATATCGATCATTTGAATGGACAGCCTGATAATTGTAGTACATACACACTTTTTCCTCCAGACTTTGAAAATAATCTCTCATTTTTCAAGATCATTCTCTCTTCCTCAAAATGGCACAAATTGAAGTCTAGATATTTCCCCGTGGAAAATAGGATAGAAAATCCTTTTTCGATTTAATGTTGGTGCTTATCATACACGACTTTGACAGGATTAAGTCAAATATGTATCTATAACGTTTTTAGTGACCTAGTAAATTTGAGACTAAGAACATATCAGAAAATCAGATAAAACATTAGTTTAGTATATATCAAAGAGCGTATAAAATGTCTGTCATCCTACAATTAAGCTGTAAATTACAGACACTTTAGTGAGTCTATATTGGTTTGTGGCTAGTGAATTGTCTACATTTACAAACAATAGTATTTCTACACTTTTATTTAATTTTGCTGATACAACATACCTTAAACGAAATATTATTCCGAAGAGCTTCATTGATTTGAAAAGCATACGCAATATATATATAAAAGGAAACATCAATTGAAGAATAGTTCTCAGCACGTGAAGTAAGGGGAATTAATTAATTAATCAATGAAAGATAATAAAACCGAGACAAAGTAACGATCGGCATATTTTAATTGCAGAGTATATATTCTATATTAATATCATATGATATTTAAGCGGTATAATGCGAGATAAAACTAAAACAAATTGTACACCCGATAGATGTGTGTATGCCAATGCCGATGAAAATAGAAGAGAAAGAAAGAAACTGGTTTGAATTTCACTCAATAATTCTTATTATTTAAAGCGTTTTGTCCTATTGCCGAATGACCGTTCCAAGGCGGTAGCTGTTGGTATTTCTCTATTTTATATAATGTCCTGTGTGTGTGTGTGTGTGTGTGTGTGTGTAGTTTTGTCCATTTAAATCATGTATCTCATTTTTATATATATTTATACATAATTAATTCTTAATACATTTTGGATTCTCATAATACCTTTTTGTCCTTTCTTATCGTAAATAAGGTAAATAAAGCATTTCACTATTATTTGAAAGCAGATCGTATGAAAAGCCATAACATCAATTAGCATTGTTGCATATTGCGACTGTGTGTGTTCCAACATATCAACATTACTCATTTCCTTTAAGGCAATCGGAAATAATCTAAACTTCGTCTTATAGATGGATTCAAGCTTCCTTCCCCTTAGTTCAATTCTTTTAAAAAAATTTAATACTTACTTTTTAGTTTAATTTCGCATTTATTTTATAATCATATATTTCGCATTCATATAATAATTTATTTCGCATTTATATGATAATTACATTATAAAAAGGGTTCTTGCTAATCATTATTAAGTTTCACATAAGAAATAGCTATATGTTGTATGGAGGATTATGGCCTACCAGTAGGTATGGCAAAATGAAATTAAAATGAAACTTCTCTTCTAAAACAACAACAAAACAACAGAATCATTCAATTAACTCGCACAAACATCAAATGCTATTCAATTATGACCTTGGGTGTCAACATTACCAGCATATATACTAATATTATTCTATTATTTAATCAGCTACTCAAATTGACACGTTTGATGCATTTCTGTTTTTAGCTAACTCCACATTTTTGCAAAAAAGTTAATTCATAATCAATATATATTGGATTTCTCGTAGTACCTTTCTGTCCATTCTCATTACTAATTTGCTATTCTGCATTGTTATCAAGATGAAAAATATGAAGTCATCTGATACAAAACAACTGATAAAAACAGGTATTTTTAGCATTCATGAAAATATTCATTAACGCGCGACTAAGACGATGGACGACAATTTGAAAAATAAGTATCAAATATTAACAGATGTCTTGTCATCTTGACTTACAATAAAGTTCACTTTAATTTTGTATTTTTCGATAGTAGTGTTTTTAGTTGTATTTTAAGGCTCTGTCATAATTGAAAAAAAATCTTTTCATCTTTTTTGTGAAATTATTTCTCAGAAATCCAAAGAGATTTTATTAAAAATCCGGCAAACATGCCCATTATTGAATAGTTTGATATCAACTGCGTCTAATGAGCAAAAACGATCAGTTCTGAAAGCCTAAGATTTAAATTTAAAGACAATCTGTCATGATAGCTAATAATCTGATAAAAAATTAACGAGACATGGTGGTATTATGGACGGGTATTTTCGGGGGGGGGGGTTTCCATTAAAACTAGGTCAAAGGTCAAGGTAAACTGCATATTAAAGAGGTTCATCCACTTAAGAAACTGTCCAGATATTGAAACAAACCAATGAAGCACAAAGAAGTTATAGCAGATTAAGCTTATTAAAAAAGGTCAACCTGAGTGAAAATATAAACCTGTCCAGACAACGCTTTTTTTCCATAAAGATCAAAGTCAAGGTAACAAGGTCATCTGCATAATGTAAAGGTCCATCCACTTAAGCAATCTCCAAATATTAGAGAAATTCAATGATGGACATAGATGCTATAGAATTAAAACCTTAAGGGCGCCCGACGCCCGACGATACGACCCACCCGGACATCATCAATTTAAAGATTGGAATTTTTCGTCAAAAGAAATCCAAAAATCAATAAAGCGCGGAACATTAAAATCGTTAATGGTGCGACTAAAGATAACCGGTATTGACTCTCTGTTCAGGAAATGAAACTGAACGACATTAGCTAATATTAAAAAGCATTTAGATAGTCTGGTCATTCGCCTACTGAAATAAATGATCTAGAAATTTGATAAGCATATTAAGTCCAAATTAAAAAATGCGAAATTTCAGCTATTTCGGTCTTTTTATCACAAGTATAATATGTAGTTTAAGGTAAGAAACATTAACTTCCTTCTCAAATGCATTTACCATAAAGATTTTGTGCGACTAGTCAACAATCAGTTAATGTCATTTCAATATCGTAATTTATGGTTTGAGTTATAAGTTCGTGGTTGCAGACATTGCTCGGAGGTAAAATAATCACGCGTTCCCTTGATGTTTAAATATGATTGCGTGATAGCGGGCCAATGTTATTCCCTGTAAAAACGTCTAGTTCTAATATGATAGCAAAAAGGAGCAACCTACCATTTCTTCACTAAAACTATAGTATGTCTTAAATCTACTTTTTCAAAGAGTTTCCTTAATGAGTAGGTGGTGAAGGAGAATAATACATACATATATTTAGGAGAAATATCCATTTTCTAGCAGATTTAAACTATCTGTTCTATCTTGCAAAACGAACTAATGAACTTACGAAACAAATAGAAAAAGCATGGGGTAAATCTAGCGAATATAAGCTACATTTGGTCCCCAATTAATACGACTGACACAAACATGACGAATTAATATACTTTTATTAGAATAACTATTATATGTTCATTATATATCTCTTTTAATACATAACAATTTCAGTAATGTGTAGCATAATTACACGACCATGCATCATCTCAATAGAAAACTTGCATGCGTCGTTCCCTGTGATCCATCTTGTTTAGATCTGAAACTCATACAAATTCCTCCGAATAATTAAACAACACGGATTTGTGTAGAGTATGCCACCTTAGACACGATCGTTCATTCCAGTTTGCAATTTAAACACTTCTTAAACAAAGGGGCATCATCCTAATGAATGATAATTTGCAAAGTGAGTGACACACACTCTGTTGAATTCAATGATGATCAATTCATCTGGTGTTTGAACGATAATTAAACCACAACTAATCAGCTCTCGGCACATCTCAAGCAAACTATTGCAGCGGATATGCAATAAAAAAAATATTATCCGAGGACGGTCAGGGGACTCGAATTTTTCAAGACTTGGAGTCATACTTTTCGATTAAGTTTGTAATAGTCTTCGTCTGTTTCTGCAATATGGAACAGTAGTTCAGTGGTAGAATGTCCGCTTTGTGGCTAGGAGGTCTGGGGCTCAAATCCCAGCCGTAGTAACGGAATGGGTTCCCTTGACCAAGAGGTCTAGGTATGTCATTCATTAGCAATAAATAATTGCCAAGCCATAAGTATAAAAGACGAAGAACAATGAAGTTTGCATCGATTACCTTGAATATAACATTTAATTAGGCACTGTGATCTGAAAAAAATCGCCAAAAAACACAATGGAAATAAGAGTTGTCTCTTTTGTGTTATCCTTGGTTCCGGGAGCATGTCATGGTTATGCTAATATATGTTTAATATGTTTAATATTTGATATCGAAAGAGGTTTGCCCACTGAATCTAAATAAAAAGATATGTTGTTCTAAGGGAGATATATCGAGCATTTTTTATAACGAAAATAACACAAAGCTTTTTTTCTGTAAGAATCATTAAATAATCAATAGATTATGAACGGTTTTAGTTCAAAAGGTATTCGATAAGTGTAATACTGCTATAAAGCAGTTGTTTTGTTCTCCAAATTTACACATTTTCGAATACCTTGTTTAGCTCTTAAGGGAAGCTAAAGGGAAAGGAATGATGACATAAACAGCATATACTGCAAAGTATCGAAGTCATCAGCTGGGCACCATCCAGAAGGGTTTCAATCAATTAAGCCCAGAACCCTTCTCCTCTTCTTGGATGGCGGATCAACAGTGTTCATGACTCACTGTCCCTCGATACTTGGCTTCCAGCTCTGTTGCTCGCGCTTGCTCCAGAGCCAGCTTGATGCTCTTTCTGCAGACTTTCCAATTGCCTGTACCGCAACCTTTCTCTCTCTGCCAACCATTCCTAGAGACCCTAATGTCCTCCAAACTGACTGTGCGGGGAACCCTCTACAGCCGACTTCAACTGGGAATAGCCATGTGCTCCAACCTTGCTCCTTACATGTATCATGTAAGTCTGTATACTTGAGTCGTTTGGTCTCGTTAGCCATCTGGCAGCGCTCTTGCCATGGGACTGTCAACTCGACCATTATCAGCTTTTTCTCCTTGGTTGACCACAAGACAATATCTGGGCGAAGGGTGGTCTGGACAACCGGTTGGAAGACTAACTTCTTGTCCAGGTCTGCTTTCATCTCCCAGTCGTTGGCCTGAGCCAAAATTCCTTGGTGGGTAATCTTTGCTGATTGTGCTGACTCTCCCTCGCGAACAAACGCTATGTTGTTTGGCTTGTTGTGGATCTTGGGTCTCTTTTTCTTCCGTTCTTTCTCTAGGCAATCTGCCAAACATCTTAGCACACAGTCGTGTCTCCATCTGAAGCGTCCTTGGGTAAGTGCCACTCTACATGTCGATAGTACATGTTCGAGTGTCCCTCTTTTCTGGCAGAGAGGGCACTCAGGTTCGTTCACTAGGCCCCATGTGTAGAGATTTGCTGGAGACGGGAGCAGATCATAAACTGACCGGAGAAGGAATGCTAGTCGAAGGTGTTCATACCTCCAGATGTCATTCCAGGTAAGGTGTCTGTCTGGTACGGTCCATCTGGTCCATGTCCCTTGTTGACCCAGTTGAACAACCTTGGCCTTCCTGTGTTCTTCTTCTGTCTCTCTAACCTCCATCTGCAGCAACTCTCTCCTTTCTTTGCGGTTAGCCTGTGACCATTGAGTGCGTTTTGTTGTACCCAAACCTTGTCGCCCCTGGCATGTTGTACCGACTATATCTTTGTGGCTAAGCCTGTCTTCTGCCTGTTGTACTGCCTTGCCTGCTGATCATTTCCTTCCTGTTCTGACCTCAATTCCGGCCTGTCTGACCTTATCATCACTTGATTCCTGCAGTGTAGTCACTAGTCTGACCTTTGCCACCTTGAATTCTTCTGTAATAGATGTCAATGGTAACTGTAGCTTGTTAGTGCGTCCGTACAAGCCTATACTAGTGAAGCTAGGAGGGACACCTAGCCAGCGACGCAAACTTCGGTTGATGGTCCTTTCAAGAGCTTCAACTGTCGTTGTTGCCATCTCATATATTGTTAAAGGCCAGATCAGGCGTGGAAGAAGACCGTGCTGGTATATCCAAAGCTTGTACTTTCCCGGCAAGTCTGTCTTGTCTATTGCCTTTAGTCCCTTATCAACTTGGTTTTGTAGATCTTTTGTGTAGTTCGTGTCCTTCAAGCTGGCATCAAACCATTTGCCCAAGCACTTGATAGGGCTTTCTGTTATGGATGGAATTTCTTCAGTCTGTACTTTCAGCTTAACGTTGCTGGTGACTTTGCCTTTCCTGATAATGAGGCTCCTGGACTTCCTTGTCTTGAATCTCATACGAGCCCAAGTAACGGTCTCGCTGAGAGCTTGAAGTATCCACCGGGCTTGTATGTGGCTCTGTGTGGATATTGTCAAGTCATCCATAAATCCTCTGTTAGCAGGTAGATGGATTCCAGAATCTGTCTTTGGGCCCCTTGTTTCCTTCTGGGCAGATTTGAGGATCAGATTCATCGCCATAACAAAAAGTATCACAGAAATTGTGCAACCTGTCACAATGCCCTTTTCCAGATGTTGTGCCATGTGTCATTTCTCCTGATGTAAAATGCAGACGGATCCCATCATAATAACTTCTAACTAGGTTCTGTGCCTGTCTTGGAACATGGTAATGGTCTAGTGCCTTCATGATGAGTTGGTGCGGAATTGAGCCATATGCATTGGCTAGATCGAGCCATACAATGGTCAAGTCCCCCTTGTTAATCTTCGCCTCCCGAACAAGTTGAGATATGGCACTGGTATGTTCAAGGCAGCCCGAGAACCCAGGAATCCCACCCTTCTGTACAGATGTGTCCACATAGTTGTTTTCAGTCATATACTTAGTGAGGCGTTTGGCAAGTACAGAAAAGAAGATTTTCCCTTCCACACTCAAGAGGGAAATGGTTCTGAACTGTGAAACATCTTTGGCATCTCTTTCTTTGGGAACAAAAATCCCGTCTGCTACTTTCCAACAGGAGGGTACTTTGCCTTTTCGCCAGACAACTTTAAACAAGCTCCATAGGCGACGCAAGAGCTTTGGACAGTTCTTGTATACCTTGTAGGGAATTCCGCTTGGCCCAGGGGAAGAACCATATCTAGCTTTCTTCACAACCTCTTTTACTTCTTTCAATGTTGGTTCAGACATGTCTAACTCTATAGTTGGCTGGTCTTCAGGGTCAATCCGAGTGCTGTCCCCAAGTGTCTTTTGTCTGTTGGGATCTGAATGTGTTGTTGCAAGAAACTCTGCTATTTCTTCCTTACTGCACTCCAATTTTCCTGACTTCTCACCAGCAAACAGAGTCTTGGTGAACTTGTATGGGTTTGTCAAGAACGCCGATCTGTTCCTTGTCCTGGCTTTTCTTCTTCTGTTGGTGTTTTCTGCTTTCCTTAAATTGGTTAGTCGTTTCCTTTCTATTCCCCTTAGGTGTTGTAGTCCTATTCTCTCTTCTGTGGAAACTGTCTTGAACTGTTTCTTGAGCTGTCTTAGACTCCTTCTTATTTCTTCAATCTGTCTCTGTCTCCTGTTCGGTTGGGTCTTTGGTCTGCCGTTCTTCTTGTTACCAATTACCCCCAAACCTCTCTTTTGCAACAGAGTAGATGATTGTTGCAAAGGCTGAGACTTTCCTTTCCACATCGCCGCACAGAGTAGCATCTAGTATGCCTTGCAGATCGTTGTCTAGTTGTTGCCAATCCTGCTTCTGACAATTGCTTGGCCACTTGATTCTTTCTTTCCTTTCTGTTGTGGTACTTGTGTCATCAGCCGCTGTAGGAGGCTCTGCAGGTCCCTGAGTTGATTGTAGTAGGTCTAACAAGGGGTCATCAGACTCAAAACTATTCCTGTTTCATCAGTTGCTTTCACCGTATTTTCGTGGGTTGATCCAGTAACAGGGAGGTTGTCAGTACTGTGGGTATTCTCCTGACTGTCACCCTCTGCCGTCTCACCAAACTCTAAGTTTGTGCGTTGTTCCTGGGTCCTCACACGACCACACTGTGTTTTTGATTGATGAATCTTTAGTCCTCTCAGGTTCTTGCACAGCTTCCCACAATGGCACCGTGCTTCCACTGGGTTTCCAATCAAAGTCCGTTGAACGAGTCTTGGTCTTGTATCCGGTGCTGACTGTGTGAGCCTATCTTCCTCCCTCCCTCTCGGTAGGCTCTGAGGGTATACATCTTCTTGTTGTGTCGTAGCTGGTTGTTGGGTTGTGTCCTTACGGTCACTGTATAACGAGTTGCTGGCCCCTTATACCACGATATTAGTCTATTCCTAATAGCCACCTGTCTTTCCAGTGTCTCCGGACTATTCCCGGTCGTCATCCAGTCTTTCCTGGCAGTCACTGGTAAACCAGAAGAAGTAATGACATAAACAGCATATACTGCAAAGTATCGAAGTCATCAGCTGGGCTATAAGTTTACAATTTTTATAATCAGCTTTTCCCATTGAACTTTGAATAATAAGATAGCGATGTCAAATTAGTTGCACAAAATATCACCAAAGTTCTTATTAAACATATGTTTTGTATTGAAAACAGTAGTAGATAATCGCAATAAAATACACATGACTGCAATGTTACGCGTATCTAAGACTCGTGTTCAAATACCATGATACATTTCAGAATATCTAATATACCTATTGCAATAGCCATTGCATGGACAAAAGTTTAGAATATACAAAATATTGAAATGATGTTGGTGTGATGATAACGAAAGGAAAAAACAAAACAAATTAAAAGTGCTTCCAAATTGTATTGACCAAGTCATGTGTTTCAACATTTTATATAAATTTCAGTTTAATAGGAAGGCATATCCAGTTCAGTATTAGCCGGTCTAACAAACGTTCCTGTTGCTAAACCGTAAATTAATTTTATTCAAGTCAGTCTTGGTCCAAATTAAATAACCAAATACATATACCTTGGAAAAGAATGATATTTGAAAAGATATATTTGAATTTAGCTTTCACGAGTCGAAGCAGAATACCAGAACAAGCAGCCAGTTTTTGAATGGTTATTTGTTCCCTATCCACAATCCATGTTAATTATGGGACACCCATATATTCCGTGTACACGAACGGATTATCTCGGACACCTGCAAAATGCAACATGACAGAAATAATACGAGAAAGATAAAAGCTGTCATAATGGAATCACAAATCCAAATGAGTAGTAAATATATGAATGGGTCGCACGCCAAACATGTCGTTTAAGAATATGTTTTCTTTCACCTTTCAAATAAAAACAACTTGTTTTTTCCTTAATGTTTACATTTCGTGAGAAGTTGTACAGCCAAAAAACTATTCTATTTCTTCGACAAGCCAATTCATTACATTGATGAATTGCCGTTAAATGAAAACAACTATTTTCTTCTAGTTTATCGCTCTTGAAAAGTAGAGAAAAATATAAATAAAACAGCAAATGCCTATCGAACATATCGTTTACAATGCTTAAGAATCTCTCTCTCTCTCTCTCTCTCTCTCTGATGGCGAAAGTTATATCATATCTTATAGTTGTACCTTTAACTGACGTAGTTTACTTTAAAGGAAAGATAAAAAGTCGATGAAAAATAACGACAGTTTTAAAAAAATCGGAGTATCATATTTTTTTAATTCTTTACAAAACAACAATCGAAAAACATCGAGATATAAACAATAATCTACTACATTCGAGGATCAACAATGTAATATTCGAGATATATTTTAGTTAATATGTATATAAAAGAAAATGTCCATATGTTGTGGAAATTTTTTATGTTATTTAGTGTTATCATGCATCATCTATAAAGGTTTTTTCTTTATAAAATATATTAATATGATTCAAATGAAACTAAATTGGAAATAATTGATGTAATGAGTGATTACATCCTGTACAGAATTGTCTTTATAGTACTTACATGCACAGACATACTGTATGTGTGTATATATATATTGTGTGTGTGTGTGTGTGTGTGTGTGTGTGGTTAGAAGTTTAATGACTATTTTCATTCTTATCAAATCGCAAATTTGTATCTTATTATTTAATTTCCTTTCCATCTAAAATCTTTAATTAAACTTAAAGATTTGCCGCATGTTCAAAGGCATAGAAAATGAATGAACATGAACACGATAAATAAATTATTCTAAATTCCGTTGGCTTTTGAAATTACATTCCTTGAAAGGAAATTAGTTGATTTCCGTTGTCATAAAAAAAGAACAACTTTTAAAATTTATGCATTTGAAAAGAGAATATTGTAACATGTCATGAATTCGCATGAGAGCAGTTTTCTTGTCAACCAATTCTGATAGCCAAGTTTCGTTGTTATGTGATTAATTGCATATGTAAAGTAATTGTTTTAAGCCGGCTATGTATTTTGCAATGAAAGACATGCAATATTTGGTATATATAAGGTATATTTGTATTTTGAACGTATCATAGTTGTAATGGTATAATCTTAACAAAACCGGAAATATCTATTTTTACTTTAATTATGTGTTTATATTATTCGTGATACGAATAAGTTATTCATTCTTCTAGAATTTACTTTCATTTAATATCTAAATTCAAGTAAAACGACAACTCTGACATATATTATAGTACAAACATCTACCAAAATAATATATAACTATTCAACTGTGCAACATGAAGTAGATTCTTGGTGCACAGCGTATATATCGAATAGTTCAAGGACTAGATGGTCCAGCAAATTGTGACTGGGTGTGGTATCATGTCATATGTGTCACAGGCTGATAAAATGTGCAGTTTGACCGAGACTCGAACCCAAGTAAAACCTAGCTATTTGGCAACATAGTACAAGTACCATTTTATACCTCTACTAAGTACAACCCCCTCCATTCAAGAATCTGTCCTCAGATCCTGGAGTACGAAATTCTGCAGGACGTTCTAGTGGTGCCATCATTTAGACAACTGTGAGTTTTTCACGATGGGCGCCAAATGTCACAAGAAAATATGCAGCCTGACCGGAACTCGAAACCGGGGCCTTTCGCTCCACCGACTGAGCTAGCCTGTCGAAAATATGCAGTCTGACCGGGACTCGAACCCAAGTAAATTTCTACTGCCCCGAGCTGAAAGCGAACACGGGACATATGCAAATCGGACACTCTATCACGTCGCCACAAAAGCTAGCTATATGGCAAGATAGTACAAGTGGCATATTCTACCTCTACTACATATAACCCCTCCTTTCGTGAATCTGTCCTCAGATTCCTGGAGTATAAAAGCTGCGGGACTTTCTAATGGTGCCAACTCTTAGACAACTGTGAGTTTTTTCACGTTTGGCGCCAAATGTCACAGGTTGAAAGAAAATATGCAGCCTGACCGGGACTCGAACCCGGGGCCTTTCGCTTACAGGGCGAATGCTTTACCGACTGAGCAAGCCAGACTCTTACATATGGTTATCCCGAATTGTGAGTAACCGGTACCGCGACATATGTCTATGGCGTGATACTGCAGTGTGGCTGCACCCTATCTGTCTATAGTAGACATAATCTCCAAATGACTTAAATACTATCGATGGGACGTTAAAACCCACAAAACACTACTTAGATAACTTACTCCGATAAACGACAGAGAACATATTGTTTAGTTTCATCTAAATGTATTCGACGAATCTTAATTATATAGAAAATATACTACTTATTGTAAAATGTTTCTCTTATTTTAAGTTTAAATTAAGTTCAATTAAAATAAATGTCATTTTTCAAATATTTGACATTGAAATATCCGACCCTATAACTCTATAACTGTCGTATGTTATTGAATTGTATTAATATCTATTCTCACTTTAACATCACTATAAAAGGTCGGTACTTCACTCTTATTCCTCTCTGCAGTCGGATTCTTCCTTCACCTGTAATAAGCTTTTCATCACAGCATGACTATATTACCTTCGAGGCGCAACGGTAAACTTCAACATTACAGTATATCACTATGGTCCACGGATAAATTTACATGACCATTTTACAATACATGCCCACGGTGTAATATAAAAATAAAAACAGGATTCAAAAACATAAAAACTAGATACTTCGAGAAAATTTCAATTGCAGATGATATAGAAACATGCTAGTTTGACCAATTCTATGGAATTTAGATTTAAGCACTTGGATATGAAAGAACAATCTTAAACAGTAAATAACAAAAAAATGATAAAGTTGTTTTTTTCATTTTTTAAACTTTATTCATTTTACATCTATTACTAAACATTTTATCACAACTTATATTAATCACTCTCGATGACTCTGGTGGCGGCATCAGTGGTCATATTTAAAAGATGACACATTTGTGATTAAAATGTTAATTTATTTCACTAAAACAGCTTATGTATTTTATTTTTGAAAATTAGTGGTTTAGAGAATCTGAGGAACATATATTGAATATAATACGTCTAACTGACGCCATAGATTACCAGAGCGGTCGTGGAAATCATCCAGCGAATCAGACAAAACTTGTGCCCATTAGTTTCTGAAAAGCACGTATACTTCCACCTATTTTATCAAAGAAGTTATCAATTGCTTATAACAAATCGTTTATTTCCAATTCAGGAATAGTTTAGAAGAAAAGGAAGGTAGGTGTATTTTTTCGGTATGTGGAACTTTTCATTTAATACGTCTACTAAGGACAACGAAGTAATAAGGTAGGACATATTTTCTTTGTATGGAAGACCTTACTGTAGTAAATCCACTAAGAGAAAACATATAGCGGATCCTAGATCATCATTTGAATGAAACTGTACCACAGACAAAACTCATTAGCATGTAGCCTGTCAATTATACCAATCAATTTTCTGCTGACCTTTTCATGTCTTTCCCTGACGAACATGAGCACAGGTTACAAATTTGTATTGTCGAATATTGAGGGTAAAATCAAAAGCGATGGCAGCTAATACGTAAGACACGATGCTGTGTGTTGTGAAGTGTTGTCAGTCATGACACTCTGTCGGCGAGGATAAAAAAGTTGTTGCTAAAGAATCACAGGTTCACAACAGTCAATTGTCACAGCCATGCTCCCCAGACAGATATATCTTCGAGATGTTATTATACATATATATTGAAGTATAGTGAAAGAATGGATAGCTGTCTTACGTAAAGTAGGTGGTTCTTTTTGGGTACCTCCTTGAATGTGAGGTCTTTTTCGTCTGTAATACGACTGCCTCCGAGGTTCAGTGGTGGGTTCAAACTCCACTTAGGCTAATGATTTTATTTTGCTTTCCTATGCGCAAAATACTAATCAATTTTAGATTCAGTAGAGGGGGACTAATTTAAGATATCAAAATGTGATTTACAATCGGCTACATGTATAAGTAACTTTGTTATTACTGTCACAATATATTTAACATACTGTCGTAGCGATGGTAAACTAAAACTAAATAGTAACAAATAACAAAGATAAGCACCACCAAAAAGGTATGCATATCGTTTTACATAAACGAAACGCATTTTATTAATTCAATTGTGTTTGTAAGACAGGCATTGTAACGATGCAAATGAGAGGAGAAATGAAAATAAATAGGATTTTTCCCAAATTACATATACCTTTATAAGCATTGTTCCTAAAAAAAACATATATGTATTAATATCTGGCAGTAAAATTAACAAAAAAACGCAAAAAGTGAAGCTGATAAAAAACTCTGTCCTTCAGGTTGCCCTAAGAAGTTATTCCTTAGCACTAACCAGCATTAACAAGCATTTCAATTATATGTATTAGCGTGTTAAAACAAAGATATAACGAAATACACCATGAACTAAAAAGTGCTAGCATTACGAAAATTGTTCGACTAATCGACCAAATCGTACTCTACAAACCCATGGCTACGTGCTTCTTAGGGTTGTATCTTTTTTTCTTTTTTCTTTTTTTTTTTTTTTGTGGGGGTGGGGGTAACATCTGAAACTAATATTCTTCTCTTTTTGATGGCACCCATTGTGGTGCACTGTACATGTTCTTTGACGTAGGTTCTGAAGGCGTCGCTTTCTCTCCCCGTTATGGGTCAAACACTTTTCACCGCAATCCTATCGTTTATATTCTCAAGGTTACTAATCTGTGCTAATATCGCACGGGAAATTTTAATTCGGGAAATTTAATTCAAGTAAAGTCATGGCGATTTTCATATAATTAGCTACATAAATTACACTACCGCAGGCTTACAATTCGTTTCTTGCACCTTATGCGAACAACTTGGAAAAGTAACTTAAGATTAAACCTGACACTAGTTCACGAAGAAACACAAAAATGTACGTTTCACGGCTGGCTAAAGCAAACAGTGGATGATATTTTTCTAGACGCATAGATTGTTAAAACAGGATTGTAAACAAATATTTACTATGGTCTTGCGTGAGAGATTTAGTTGGATGCCCGTGTCGACACCCATATTGGTACTCTGGGAGAAGAAGCTTGTAGCTCATATAAATTCAAAGGTAAACATAGAAAATAGTCTACTGAGTGTTCATCTACACAGGTTCCCTCAACATATGCAGAAAAAAAGATGAAATGTCAAATATCAAAATACTCATACTTGAGTTTTAACTTTCGATTGATCTATTTGTTTCGTTCTTTTTTTTTACAAGTAGAATTTGTAGTTAATGGTTAGAAACATTTATTTCATCTTTCAAATGCATTTGCCTTACAGATTTGTGCGACTAGTCAAAAGTCAGTTGATGTCATTTCACTATTATAATTAATGGATTGATTTATAAATTTGCGGTTGCAAACATACTAGTATCATCGAAGGTAAAACAATCAGACGTTCCCTTGGTGAATAGCATGTTTAAATATGATTGCGGGCAAAAAATTTTGCTGATAATTTTAAATTAAAAGCGATCAGTCGAAATAACCTCGGTTGCTTCCCCCGGTTGTCATTCAGACAATAAAAATAATCCATATTTTTTAAAAGAATAGATTTTTTCTCTCTTCCTTAAAATGACATAAATGTGAGACTAGCTACTTTCCGCGGAAAATAGGGTAGAAATTTCCACAATGTTAATCCTTATTAGATATAATAAGACTGCTAAATCACACATGATATTGATATACATTAATATATTATGAATAGCATTTATCATGTGCACGTGTTCGAGAAGCAAAACATTTGCAACTTTCCTTGTCATTCTTTGTAAAGTTGATTCTATTTAAGCGGTATAGTAATACATGAGAGAACATTTTAAATTTAAGACTCTTGTCATAGCTTATACAATGTCCGTCAACGAGTGATATATCTGTGAATTATAAACTTTACAGTAAGTCTTTATTGGTACCTTGGTAGTGCCATTTATACACTTAAACTATAGTATGTATACCTTTTTAACCATAATTGTATTGATACAAGATATCATCAACCTACTTTTACAAATAGTTTCCTTTATGTGTAAGTAGTGAACGACGTGAAGAACACGTACATTTATTTAGCAGAAATATCTATTTTCTAGCAGATTTAAACAACCTATTCTTCTATCTTCCAAAACGAACTAATGAACTTATGAAACAAGTAGAAAAAGCATGGGGTAAATCTAGCGAATATAAGATACAGTTGGTTTCCAATTAATACAACTGACACAAACATGACGAATTAATGTACTTTTATTAGAATAATTATTTGTTCATTATGTCGCTTTTAATGTATAAAAATTACCGTAACTTATAGTAAAATTATACGACCATGCATCATCTCAATAGAAAACTTGCATGCGTCGTTCTCTGTGATCCATCTTGTTTAGATTTGAAACTCATACAAATTCCTCCGAATAATTAAACAACACGGATTTGTGTAGAGTATGCCACCTTAGACACGATCGTTCATTCCAGTTTGCAATTTAAACACTTCTTAAACAAAGGGGCATCATCCTAATGAATGATAATTTGCAAAGTGAGTGACACACACTCTGTTGGATTCAATGATGATCAATTCATCTGGTGTTTGAACGATAATTAAACCACAACTAATCAGCTCTCGGCACATCTCAAGCAAACTATTGCAGCACAAATGCAATAAAAAAAAATTATTATCCGAGGACGGTCAGGGGACTCGAATTTTTCCAGACTTGGAAAACTGGAGTCATTTTTTTTTTCGGTTATGTTTGTAGTAGTCTTCCTCTATTTCTGCAATGAGGAACAGTAGTTCAGTGGTAGAATGTCCACTTTGTGGCTAGGAGGTCTGGGGCTGGAATTCCAGCTGTAGAAACGGGGTCGGGGGTTCCCTTGACCGAAAGGTCTAGATATGTCAATCATGAGCAAACAGTAATTGCTAAGCAATAAGCATAGAAGACAAAGAACAATGAAGTTTGCATCGATGACTTGGAATATAACTTTTAATAGGCACTGTGATCAGAAAATTCGCTCGAAAGAACACAATGGAAATAAGAGTTGTCTCTTTTGCGTTATCCCTGGTTCTGGAGCATGTCATGGTTATGCTAAGTATATGTTTAATATGTTAAATATTTGATATCGAAAGAATGAATCTAAAAAAAATATATTTTGTCTAGGGAGATATATCGTGCATTTTTATAACGAAAATAATACATTTCTGATTGGAAATAGCTTATTTCCTTTAAGAATCATTAAATAATCGAAAAAAAATAGGAAAGGTTTTAGTTCAAAAGATATTCGATAAGTGTAAAGCTGCTATAAAAAGTTGTTTTGTTCTCCCAACTTACATATTACCGAATACCTTAGGTCTAAAGGTAAAGCTAAAGGGAAAGGAAAGCTATAAGTTTACACTTGATATAATAAGATTTTCCCATTGAACTTTGAATAATAAGATGCGGTGTCAAGTTGGATGCACAAAATATTACCTTATTAAATATATGTTTTGTATTCATTTTGATGTTCTGTAGTAGATGCTCGCGATGAAATACACATGTCTGCAATTTACGCGTACCTAAGACTCGTGTTCAAATACCATGATACATTTCAGAATGTCTAGTATATTTAATGTAATAGCCATTGCATAGTCAAAATATTGGAATATTCAAAAGATTGAAATAATATCGGTCGGACGATGAACGAAAGAAAACAAAACAAATTAAAAGTGCTTCCAAATTGTGATGACCATGACATCTCATTAAAAAAAACTGTTTCAGTATTCTATACTATTTGACCATGTCCAGTTCATTATTAGTCGGTTTTACAAAAATATATGTTACTTCACTCGCTAACTAATTTTGTTAAGTCAGTCTTGACCCATATATAATAACCAAGTACATATATATAATTTAATTAAGCTTTCACGAATCGAAGCAGAGAACCAGAACAAGCAGCCAGTTCCTCCCCCACAATCCATGTTGATTTTGGTAAACCCACAAATTACGTCTACACAAACGGATTCTCTCGGACACCTGCCAAATACAACATGTCCGAAATATTACGAAATATTACGAAAAAGATAGGAACCACCATTATTGAATCACAAATCCAAATGAATATGCCAAAAATGTCGTTTAAAAATTAAAAAAAATGTTATCTTTTACCTTTCAAATAAAATAAAATTGGTTTTCTTCCTTAATGTTTACATTTCGTGAGAAGTTGTTCAGCCAAGAAACTTATTCTATTTCTTCGACAAGCCAATTCATTACTTTGATGAATGACCGTTAAATGAAAGCAACTATTTTCTTCTATTTTATCTCTCTTGAAAAGTGGAGAAACATGTAAATAAAACAACAGTTGCCTCTCGAACATATCGTTTACGATGCTTAAGAACCTGTCTCTCTCTATCTCTCTCTCTTTCTCTCCCTGTCTGATGTCAAATGTTATACTTTACAGTTCTACTTTCAGCTGACGCAGTTTACTTTAAACGAAAGATTAATCAGTTAAAAATCGACGGTATATGTTTATTTTTTATTATTATTATTATTATTTTTTGTTTGTTTGGTTGGTTTTCTTTTTTTTTAATTCTTTACCAAAAACAAATGAAAAATATCGAGACGTAAAATATGGTCTACTACATTCGAGGAGAAATAATGTAATATTCGAGATATACATTAGTCCTTATATATTGTGGAAAACTTTTAATGTAA
>CM037779.1:65761076-65811076 GCA_021229015.1 Solen grandis | reverse complement strand
AAGGATTAGCATTTGTTTCTCAATTGACCTAAATCAAAAATAAGTTTAAAGTAAAGTTAGACCAAACACTGACGATGATGTTTGGGTTTCCTTTTAGTTTTACTAACAGTCCCTTGGGGTCTTCGTCCACTTTAGACAGACAGCTATATTGTCTTTTTGATTATGTTAACCCTTTCCCTCATATAGACTCATTTTGACGCACTCAATAGGTACCACATAAAGCCTGATCTGCAGAAAACCACAGTTAAACCTTACCAAATTTAATTACAAAATCCTCATTTCCAGACCACTGAGGAGCAGCGAACAGCATAAAACCTGATCAGCCTGCAAGTTACTCACAGGCTGATCTGGTTTTATGCTATTCGCATAGGTCTTTTCATGGTGTCCTCTATGAGGAAAAGGGTTAAACATTTCAACAACAGTGTCTCAGTCATTCTGGGACTCTGACAACATGATACATGTAGAGCAGTCTCCTTGTGATATCAGGTTGTACACGCCCTAGACATGTGACATGATACCACACCCTGAGTCAACCAGCCCTGAAACTAACCATGTAGGTTCAGCAAAGGATCATTTTTAATGATTTAGGGGATCGCCCACGCCCAAACACACTAACCATGTAGGTTCAGCAAAGGATCATTTTAATGATTTAGGGGATCGCCCACGCCCAAACACACTAACCATGTAGGTTCAGCAAAGGATCATTTTAATGATTTAGGGGATCGCCCACGCCCAAACACACTAACCATGTAGGTTCAGCAAAGGATCATTTTTAATGATTTAGGGGATCGCCCACGCCCAAACACACTAACCATGTAGGTTCAGCAAAGGATCATTTTTAATGATTTAGGGGATCGCCCACGCCCAAACACACTAACCATGTAGGTTCAGCAAAGGATCATTTTTAATGATTTAGGGGATTGCCCACGCCCAAACACACTAACCATGTAGGTTCAGCAAAGGATCATTTTGAATGATTTAGGGGATCGCCCACGCCCAAACACACTAACCATGTAGGTTCAGCAAAGGATCATTTTTAATGATTTAGGGGATCGCCCACGCCCAAACACACTAACATGAAGGTTCAGCAAAGGATCATTTTTAATAATTTAGGGGATCACCCACCCCCAAACACACTAACCATGTAGGTTCAGCAAAGGATCAATTTTTATGAATGAGGGGGGGGATCGCCCACGCCCAAACACACTAAAGCAAAGGATCATTTTTTGATTTAGGGGATCGCCCACGCCCAAACACACTAACCATGTAGGTTCAGCAAAGGATCATTTTTAATGATTTAGGGGATCGCCCACGCCCAAACACACTAACCATGTAGGTTCAGCAAAGGATCATTTTGAATGATTTAGGGGATCGCCCACGCCCAAACACACTAACCATGTAGGTTCAGCAAAGGATCATTTTTAATGATTTAGGGGATCGCCCACGCCCAAACACACTAACCATCGCCCACGCCCAAACACACTAACCATGTAGGTTCAGCAAAGGATCATTTTTAATGATTTAGGGGATCGCCCACGCCCAAATCAAACATGATCAAACACACTACATTCTGCTGCAATATGAATAATTTCTAATATAAAGATGACTAAGAAAAGCACAATGGAAATATGGATAAATCAAAAGAAAATTGCACATGTTCAGTATAAATAAAATCTCTGTTCACATTCTAGAAACAAGTGTTACAAGTAACAGGTGCTGGATAAGGGGTGTTCATGTTAATCAATGCAGGATGACAGTGGCATAAAGCTGATTCAACACACCAACAGGTTGCTGTAATGATTCAACACACCAACAGGTTGCTGTAATGAAATATTCAGGACCAGAAAAATCAAGACATTGCAGAGCATGGAAAGCATTGATCACAGTAGCACATAGGGTGGGCCATGGACCTAGTCTGGAAAAAAGGCTATATGGAAATCCTGGATTAATCACGCCTGTACAAACCAATTTTGCTGTTTAAAAATATACATTGCATTTCACTTACAAAGTGAACTACTGCAGTGTGGATTTGATTTCAGTAGAACTACTGAAGCATTAATTGCACAGGATAAGCACTACAATAAACTTTAAGTTTCCAGTTCTAACCATTTTGCATACTCTTATATTTTGTAATGAATATCTGTCATCTACATGCTATTTACATATAAAATATGATTAAACAATTTTGTACAGGCCTGGGTTTTCCATCAGACATGAGTTCCGGGCTACAAGTATTTGACAGGTAATCAAGACTTGAGGTTAAGTGATTTGTGGTTTTCAAGTAACCAGGATTTGATTGGTTGGTGGGGCTGAAGGTTACAGTCGTGTCAACAGTATTTCAGTCATATAGTGATGTTTAATCATTACAGGCAGAAGAAAATTCAGAGGACACAGAAGCATCTGGGTAGAACCATCAACCTTCTGCGCAGCTTCCTAATATGAACAAGCACTACAAACAAATAAAGGCCATGCCCCCAAGGGGAGCCTTAGACCTTGGGGTCAAGGTCAAAGTCACCTGATGGATAAAACTTATTAAGGTGCATACACCTGTGAAGTTTGGAGGCTGTAGAAAGAAGTTGTGTGACAGACAGACAGACCAAAACCAATATTATGCACCACAAAATTTAAACATCCATAAACTGACACACATAAAATTTACACAAAGAAAAAAGTTACAAGAAACTGGCATTGGGACCCCAAAGTGTTTATTTATTGGAATTTACATAAATGTCAGTACATTTAGAACATGTAACTATAGCCATTTTCATTTTGGAAATAGCAGACAATATTTGAAAAAGGTGGCGACTTCTGCCCGGTTTATGGTAGGAAGGTCAAGTCACTGCATTATACATCTAAGTTACACAACTTTCAAGTGATTAAACCAGTAGGTAGTTGCTGTAACACTCACCATATGCTGTTCCAGGTCCGAACTCATTCCCCGCGTCCACCATGATGCTGCCAAGGGTTTCCTGGGCATTGTTTCTGTCTCGCTTCCTCTTGTCCAATTTCTCATAGAAATATTCCTCCATCCGTATGTCTGCAGGAAGAAAGTGTATTATATGTCTATTTCTTTCATGTTATCTAATACATGAATAAAAAAGAGACAGCCCAAGAAACATCCTTGTACAGTTTCATTGAAATTGGTCGAGTGCTTTGTAGAAATTGCATAAGATTAATGGATGACCATGGGTTGCTGGGCAAGCCATTAAACATAGGCCTGTCACAATAGATTACTCTGAACTAAAAAATGAACAGGTAAATATACTGCAGTGGCACATGTATACAGTCATAGTTTCAGAATAGGAGTTGACACTGTTTGTATTAAGGTAGCGACATTGGGTAATAACGGTAAAATGCATCAAAATGGGTTTTTAACGGAATGAAATACTTCACACCTTCTTCTAATGATCTGTGAAAACAAAAATCCAATATTTCACTTTAAAATATGCGATTTATGGCCCTGAATAACCAGACCCCATATTGCCGAAAAAGCAGACCGCTATTTCGATCACGTGACGTCGAGTAGGCGGGGCTTTCAGAGGCGCCGTGTAGGGAAATCAGTTTATACGCAAGGAAGGTATTAGTTTGTCGTTTGTCAAATAACTATCAGTTACTATAGCAGCAGGTTAATGTTTATTATCACCTGAAGTAAATATGGGAAATAAAAAGAGTAAAGTTCAAAAGAAACTGTTCAGTGACGAGGACAAGGAAAATTTAAAAGTGCTTGGAACTGGTAGCTGGTATACGGATCCAGAAATTAATGAACAATCTGTGTCGGCTCAGAAAATTAAGGTGGACACTTTCAATGAGACAAATAATGATGAAAGTGAATTTTACGCAGAGAACTTTATTGTGATTCTTAACTGAAATCTTCACGACAAAAAAGTATGGGTTTTATCGGACTTTTGATTGGTTTGCTTATTTATCAACACTGTCTCATCATTTCTTACATATAAACGGTTTCTTATCCTGCTAACATGCAATATACGAACCCCAATATACCAAAACTGTAAACTTCTATAACAATAGATTGATTTCTTAAAATTAGTAATTATAATGGTTGTTTTTTTTTAATTGTATGTGTAAATATAATTGCAAATAAAAGCTTATAAAAATAAAGCCATTGCGAGGGAATACTTTTAACTGAAAATAACCTTATTGAAACGTATTGGCATATATATAAAGTTTTGTTTACTACTTTTGCAACAATACAATACAAAAACTTTGTGTTTAAAAATATTGTCTATATAGATTATGACTTGATTTGTCTGGGTCAGGTTAATCAGTGTCCCCTGAAAACTGATTTCCTGTGTGTACTGCACGTGTGCTTTTATTACCGTGTGCCGTTTGGTCATATATCACACAGTTTACTGGACTCGGGGCCCGAGCTGTCACCTAGTATATTACGTAATAGACTTCCTGTCCCCAGTGTAACTGGCTACATGTTGACAACTAACAGGCCTCTAATTTGCTTAGTGCGGCTTCGGTATCCATTATTTCCCTGTGTGGGGCCCCTTATCTCGACGCTTGAAGATAGTCACGTGACTTTTTATGTGTTATATGCCGTGTGCACTATGACACTAGATGACTTTATGGGATGTAAACCAAAAGTTTAGGTACTTATATGTTCGGAAAGTGTGAATAATGGATGATGTATCGAACAGCTAAACTACTGAGCAAAAAGAATTTAATTAAGGCTGAACAGTTATGTGATAATCCCATTTAATTAGCACATTTTGATCGTTTTATCTTTCAAGCTAATTTTCCACACACTGGAATTAGCTGGTAGTGGGGGTGTTTGGACAGTGATTACAAAGTTGATTGTTGTCCGATTTTAAAGCGGTTTTCGTCTGTCGGAAGGTCTTTGATCCGTCTAGTGATCCGTGTCTCAGTTTTTCGATAATTGTTTTAGTTTTGTTACAATGGCTAATTAATTGACGAACGGCGTATTTCGAAGCGAAAATAAAAAGTTAAGTTAAATAACTTTTGAACAGAAAATTTCAAAAGAAATTTGAGACACGGATCACTAGTTCATTTGTATAGATACAGTTTAATACAAAAACGAAGTTATTTAGTGAAAAAATGACTTAGATATCGCTGTCCGAAATTTTCGAAAAATGTGTGCAATATGGGGAATAACAAAGGTACTAATTATATTTTGTCGACTCTGAGAACAGATATCTTGACATAAGATAGGGGTATAACTTTTGTACTAACTATGTTTATACTCAGGTTATTCAAAACCAGTAAATTTGATAGTTGTCCATTACCCAGTGTCGCTACCTTAAGTACCAGTATTTGCTTTTGGAAAGGTTACAAAAGTTTTAAAAATAAAACAAGTCTCTCTTATGTATTTCATGGATAGAGACGAGAAAGTCATTGGACTTCTGATTGGAAAAAGACGTGCCATGATTAGCAAAGATTATATTTCACACTTATATTTGAGGAAATTTCCACTCCAAATGTATGCTATGATTTTAGTATACAATGGAAAAAGCAATGAAAAAATAACTGTCAACAATATGTACCATTTTAGTGTAACTTAAAAAGAATACTATAAAAATTTTCGTTTTCTTTTTCCTGCTTTTCATCCAAGTTTTTTCTCTTGCTGTTTTTCAAAACAGGATCAAAGTCTACCAAATTCTACAAAATATACTTAGTTCTTAGTAATTTTTAAATACATAGGAGCAAATTTCATCATTCACGTTCCTGTAATAAAAATACCCCAATATTTCAATTCTGCACAAATATTAGTTTTGGAATTAACCCTTTCCCTCATAGAGGATACCACGAAAAGACCTATGCGAACAGCATAAAACCAGATCAGCCTGCGAGTAACTCGCAGGCTGATCAGGTTTTATGCTGTTCGCTGCTCCTCAGTGGTCTGGAAATGAGGATTTTGTAATTAAATTAATGTCAGCTTAGTCTTGTGTTACCTTATTTCAGACTTTAAATATTACTTAACCCTTTCCCTCATATGGACTCATTTTGACACACTCAATAGGTACCACATAAAGCCTGATCTGCAGAAAACCACAGTTAAACCTTACCAAATTTAATTATAAAATCCTCATTTCCAGACCACTGAGGAGCAGCGAACAGCATAAAACCTGATCAGCCTGCGAGTTACTCGCAGGCTGATCTGGTTTTATGCTGTTCGCATAGGTCTTTTCATGGTGTCCTCTATGAGGGAAAGGGTTAAGCCTAATCCCAAATAAGACCTTAAAACTTGGAACATACATCTCTCTTTTGTACATAATTATGGAAACTCAGTATATCAGAGAAGAAATGTTTTAACCACAGGAAACCTACTGGGGTTTGGCTGCAGCAGGGCCTCCGTTTGTCTCAGTGTCCGCTCTGTCCATATTCGTGTCTTTTCTGCCCGGTTTAGGAGATTCTCAAAATGGGCGTCAAGTTCTGTTTTCTCCGCTGAGCCGAGCTTCTCTTCTGTGAACTGTAATGTAGATAGAAACATAAGTAGAATTGTGTCTTGTCAACACATCTGTCATGACACATTTAATTGGATCCTCTGTGATGAACAAGACTTGAAGGAAAAGCAAGATGTAAATATTTCACTAATTTAGTTGTACTGAATGGATGAGATGTGCCAGAGGCCCAACATAGCCAGACTTCTCAAAGTCATCTGAAATTAATTCTTCCAGAAGTTTGTTGTTGTTTTTTTACAAAATTTTGTACACTTTTTTGTCAGTCCACATGAATTTTTGTTGTTTATTACTGACAGGTTTTCACAAGACTGTAGAAAAATGATTTTGATAGCTTGATATCCCAGTATGTGTTTTAACCCTTTCCCTCATAGAGGACACCATAAAAAGACCTATGCGAACAGCATAAAACCAGATCAGCCTGCGAGTAACTCGCAGGCTGATCAGGTTTTATGCTGTTCGCTGCTCCTCAGTGGTCTGGAAATGAGGATTTTGTAATTAAATTTGGTAAGGTTTAACTGTGGTTTTCTGCAGATCAGGCTTTATGTGATACCTATTGTGGGCGTCAAAACGAGTATATATGAGGGAAAGGGTTATTATATTCAGACAAGAGTTATCTACCTTTTCTGATGCCCTTGCAAATATTCATAAACATTCAAATCAATATCATGAATGGTTATTGAGGTATAAACCAGATAGTAGCTTGCATGCAAAACTTTAACCAAATGTTCTATTGCATGCAAATCTTTAACAAAATTTTCAGTTAAAAAGGAGCTATAATTTGTATCAGATTTAGTCAAGAGTTATCTACCTTGGTCATCTGATGCCCCTGAACATATTCATAAACTGTCAAGTCAGTATCATAAATGATTATTGAGATATAAACTTGATAGTAATTTGGATGCAAAACTTTAACCAAGAAGCTGCAACACCAACGCCGATGCCAACGAATGGTTGACAACAATAGCTTCCATATTCTTCGAACAGTCAAGCTAAAAAGTCTATTATGCTGAATGCGACATATTTTCCTGCTGCCATAGATAAGTGGGCTTATACTACATCCAGTTATATTATTCCATGTGACCCTTGCTAACCAACACAATGTTGGTACTGAAGGACTCATACAGTAAAATTTCTTTACAACGGTATTCATTATAACAGCATCCTCTTTATAACAACAGTAGTCTTGAAAACTGAAGTGAATAATCCTTCTATGTCTCTATTCTTTACAATGGCATTCATTATAACAGCATCCTCTTTATTAACAGCATTAGTCTTGAAAACTGAAGTGCATAATCCTTGTCTGTATTCTTTACAATGGCAATTTCTTTATTACAGCAAAATTCACTGAAACAAACACGCTGCTGTAAATTAGTTGACTGTACACTGCAGCCTGGGAACGGACCTACAAAGGCCGACGCTTTAACCTTTTGGCCATCAGGGACCTATTTTTCCAAAACTTTATATGATTTTTTTTTTATTCATGAATTCACAGATGTAAAACAGTATCATTCTTGTAATTTTTCTTCACAAAAAGTGATGAATTTGTATCAATACAAAGAAATGGGTTCAGATTTACACAGATATAATGCTGTCTAACCCTAGGAACTGTGTTATTTAAAGTTGCCTTAAAACAGGTTGTGCTTCAAAAAAATACTGAAATAACTGAGTCCTGTTTTAACCAAAATATTCTGACTTTAATATGAGACAATTATAGTGTATTTCCCAAGGGGTAAATGTCTATATTTGACTACAATATGAACAAAAATATCTCTGGAATATATCCCTTATGGTAAATATTATGATATACAAAAGCGGACCACTGGATGAGAACAGATCAATATACTGCACAAATATATATTATATTGCATTTATAAATATACATACATATATATTACCGGTATATACTGCAATCAAATATAATATACTGTACACATACATGTATATATATAATCTGAAAAGTCATATACAGCACACATATATTATATACTGCACACATAAAATCTACTAAACACATATAAATTATACATTATTTCTATAAATCAAGAGTATGATCATATAATAAACAATTAGATTATAAATCAAATAATGACTGCAATATCCAATTTATTTTAATGTATTTTAATATATGAAATTATTGTATATGCAAATCAAATCTAACGGATCAATTTGTGTAATTCTGTAGAATCTGAAAAAGAACAATTTCAAAATTGCATATTTTCCTCCAGGAAACATCAAAGTGAAATTAATCATTTAAACCAATTTCTAGGAAAATCTTCAATGTATTTTTTTAATCTAATTATACAGCATAGGATCCACTCCTTAACAAATCATTGCCTAAATTAAGTTGGTTTACTTTTTTTTAGAATTTGGAAACCCACTAACTGCCTTATGGCACTGGTCTGATCAATCAAGTTGGCCGAGTAACGGACAAATATCTCAGGATTTTTATTAATCTGATGTACTCTGCAATCAAGTACTGCAGTATACTCTATTTCAAGATAAATCAGTTCTTAAATCCAGCCATGAATCTACCACACACACACATCCACCCAACCACCTTTCTGAAAGTCTTCCTTTTTTAACCCTTTCCCTCATAGAGGACACCATGAAAAGACCTATGCAAACAGCATAAAACCAGATCAGCCTGCGAGTAACTTGCAGGCTGATCAGGTTTTATGTCGTTCGCTGCTCCTCAGTGGTCTGGTAATGAGGAATTTACAATTAAATTTGGTAAGGTTTAACTGTGGCTTTCTGCAGATCAGGCTTTATGTGGTACCTATTGAGTGCATCAAAATGAGTAAAGGAAAGGCTTGTGTGTGTGTGTGGGGGGGGGGGGGTCATTTTCATGAATTTGTGGCATGAATTTCTATTACTTTTTACAGGAAGATTTCTGAATTTAACATTTTTAAAGGTAAAGATCACTTTGAATGACCTCTCAATAAAGATAAGGCTTTCCTATTTGAAAGCCACAAACTTGGCTTCTATAATTAATGTGTAGACCACTATGGACAACCAATAGTTGATTATGATTTGACACCTGATTCCCTTGACTACTGCCTCAAGGTGTTTTGACTGAGTACTGATAGTGAATATGTAGCCAGCATTCTTTAGCAAGTAGATGGAAGAATTAAGATCTAATTAAGCCCCCCCCCACCCACCCCCAGCAGGAACTTTGCAATTTTCCATCATTACATTAAGGTTGCAAAACACCCCCTTTCACCATCCAATTTGTCTACAAATTCAAAGTGCATTAATGAGTTTTGGATACCAGTAGCTTCATTCAAGGCTATTTTTGGTTATTACAAAGTTTGGATGCCTTTGTGTAAACATAGTACCTGGAATGGTAGTCCGATTTTCCCAACAAAATAGGAAATGGGTTATATGGCATGTTATTTATTAAAAACATTATGGTACCATTAAACAAAAGTGTTCTTTGGAACACATGTCACTTGCTGAAGCGTGATGGAAAAAGTGTGACCAACAGACAGACGACGGTGACACAATTAATACAAGAGGATAAGTCACCAGATCAAGTGGGCTTATAGATACCAGAACACAGTGACTCAAATCAGTGCTTTACAAGGCTTTTTTCATTTCAGACTTTCCTCAATTCAAACAATTTGAATAAAGATCTGTAACTGTGTTATGTTACAGTATAGGGTGGACATATTTGTATGTTACTATTAGAATCTGTTTAGAAATCTACTATTACAGTGACACAGAATTGAGAATTCTAAATTGATAGAAATCTCGAATTGTGTTGTTACATGAGGTGCAGGCCAGGTGAGAGATTCAATAAATAAAAAGCATTCCAGGCATACTCATACTGTACCCGTAGTAACCTCTGACAATCAACACATGAAGACAGTGACTAGAGATGACTCATACCCTACTGAAGTGCCCTGACTCAATGAATGATAAATAAGTATATCATGATTAACCAATACAAGCAATCCATTTTATTGGTAAAAAATACAACACAATAAGGTCAAGGTCACACACAGGTTGACCAGTAATGTCCAGCATAAATACATGAACAATGTATACATGTGGATAACAATACTGTAAATGAAATATGACTGAGCAATCCTGTGTTTAAATATTTTGCTAATTCCAAGACAAGACACCAATAAGCACAACAAAGTAGTTCTACATCTAGCGCCCCAGGACCCAGCATCATGTTGTATTTGTGTGTTAACCTCCAGTACCTCAGTCATTAACCCTTTCCCTCATATAGACTCATTTTGATGCACTCAATAGGTACCACATAAAGCCTGATCTGCAGAAAACCACAGTTAAACCTTAACAAATTTAATTACAAAATCCTCATTTCCAGACCACTGAGGAGCAGCGAACAGCATAAAACCTGATCAGCCTGCGAGTTACTCGCAGGCTGATCTGGTTTTATGCTGTTCGCATAGGTCTTATCATGGTGTCCTCTATGAGGGAAAGCGTTAAGTGACATCCAGATATAAATCAGTTTTGGAAGAAGACCTCAAGTGCAAAGAGAAACTAAAGAAGAACAACTGACCTCCCACAAGCCTACTGGAAAACCTGAATGACCAGACTGGGATTCTAACCTGCAGTAATGAGGAGTACCAAGTCTGAGGTTATAACCACTTGACCACGGAGTCCCCTCAAATCCAACTTCATTGATTCACATTGAAAGTTTAATTCATTAAAATACACTACAGATAAAAATCTACGAGTTGGTGTCACTCAAGATAAAAGTCCAATTACAAGGAGAGTTTCTGATTACCTTTTTTACCATAAATGGCAAAACCTGCAAATTTGTAGGGCAATCAATGATTTCTTCTGCAGGTTGCGTATTTTTAGAGTGAGTAATTTTCTTCCATGCAAGGATTAGAGAAAAAGCAATGGAATGTTGTTTTGTATTTACTGGAACTCTTGGAATGTTACTGCATACATTCAGCCTTTACTTCACAAAAGCATGTTTTAATTATAATTGGATATTAGATCATCTGTGAGCTGAATTAAGCCCTTAATAATTTATTAATCATTTATTGTGTGAGATGAGGCTGGTACCGCTCTATATCATGAGAAGCTCAGCAGACTACCGCTACCAGCTTCAGAATGCCAGCGTGTGACTGTATTGATTAGCGTGTCGGAGTGTGGCGGTGGTTTGTGAGGCGTACAGACAGAGGTCAAGCTGGATAGAGGTCATGTATGACCATCCACTGACTACAATTGTGCAGAACTAGGCTATAATAGTGGCCAGGACCAGTAGATCATGATTTATATTGATCTCTCACCCACTTAGCTATCACTTAACAATACCAGCCTCCCATTTGAAGGACTAGACGCACAACTATTATTGTTGCTTCTTTATTTGTATGTAGTTCACTAGTTGCCATAGCTTTGTAACAAGCTCTCAATTACAATAACAGAGGAGTTTTTATGTTTGTTTGGTTTAACGTCCTACCAACAGTATTTCAGTCATTTTGAGACGACAATGTCAACTTGAGACAGATAAAGAGCTGCCACATTGCAGTATCATGCCATAGACATGTGGCATGATACCACACCCAGTCACAATATCCTGACACCGGGCCAACCATTCCTGAAACTACCCTTATATGCTGAGCGCCAAGCAAGGGAGCTATACCAGTACCATTTTTTACAACTTTGGTATGTTGCTGCCAGAGATCGATCCCAAGACCTCCCGCTCCCAAGTCTGACGCTCTAACCACTCGGTCACTAGAGACATTAGAGGATTTTTTAATGAGCTGTTTTGTTTTCCAAAAATATGAATGATTTCTCTCTATGCTGGTGGTACGAAATGAAAAACCATCAGTGGTCGGGATTTAACCCACAACTTTCTGGTTCCAGGCATAGGTACCTGGTACGTTGCTGCCCATTAAAAAAAAAGAAAAAAGAAATACAATGACCTTATATATATTAAGATGATAGGTAAAATCTTCCACTGAAAACGTACATCATGTCGTTTCAATTGCCGTATCTCCTGTGAAATTTGGTTTAGTTTTTCTTTAGTTTTAGACGGGAGAGATTGGCGAGATTCCGTCGGTCAGATCTCTTCCGACCAAATACGTTTTTGACTTCGTGAACTGTTGTAGCGTGATTCCTTTGGCAAGGGGGTGTTTTTTGTACCTGATTTTCTTTATTCATCCCTTCCACGCAAAATAATATAAATTTGATGAAAATCCACCAAATTTCACAGGAGTTACGGCAATTGAAACAACATGATGTACGTTTTCAGTGGAAAAAGTTAACAACCTTCTTATAATATATAAGATCATTGAATTTTTTTTTTCTTTTTAATGAGCAGCAATGTACCAGGTACCTTTGGTTCCAGGGTGATCAATTTGAAGATTGTTCAGAATATAAGAATTAATGTATCTACACTATAATATACTGAATTATTAAAAATTACAGATATGAACACTTAAGGTCCTATAAAAACCTGGTATAAATTTCACTGTGATAAGGAAAATTTCAACAAAGTCAAACAAGTGTGTAATCTGAATAGGACAACTTAGTGTGAAACATATATGAGACTTCCTTCTAAAGTCTTCACTCCCTCAAATGTTTTATACAGTTACAGGATCTTGCAGGATCTTGTATAATTGCTGAATAACATTAAGATACAATCAATTTAAGCAAATGAACATAAATGTCCCCATCAGCAGTATTTTTTTTTTTAAATCCAAGGGCCATACTTCTGTCAAAAATGTGCAAAAGGAGTAAAATGCTTAATCTGTTACTTGTAACACTGTACATCTTCACACCAAAATTAAGTTCATTAATTACAGGCATGTATGATGGTTTGTTGGTTTGTATGGGTTTAACACCCTTTCCCTCATAGAGGACACCATGAAAAGACCTATGCGAACAACATAAAACCAGATCAGCCTGCGAGTAACTCGCAGGCTGATCAGGTTTTATGCTGTTCGCTGCTCCTCAGTGGTCTGGAAATGAGGATTTTGTAATTAAATTTGGTAAGGTTTAAATGTGGTTTTCTGCAGATCAGGCTTTATGTGGTACCTATTGAGTGCGTCAAAATGAGTAGTTTAGTCATTCAGGAACTTTAGTCTACATGAGGTAGACACCTGGCCAGCCAGTCTTGGAATGAGCATTATATAATATATGCTGAGCATCAAGCAAATAGTTAAACCAGTACCATTTTAAATGACTGGTATGTTGTGGCAGGGGATCATAAACCCAACATGTATCCACTCAACATAAATGATCTAGAAGAAAAAAACCTAAGAGTCTCTGCTACTATGAAATTTTCTAAGTCAAAGGACCATAAATTTTTAAAAATATTTTAAGGTCAGTAAAATTCACTCATCAGTTCAACTACACAAATAAAAAAAAAAAATTAAGTATCTCATTAAATTAAGTATCTCATTAGAAACATGTAAAAAAATTTCTGAATTCTCCAGATATTATCAAGGAACAGAGCATCTGTGTGAATAATCTTCGAGCTGAAACTGACCACAGTATACCACCATATTAAACATCACTAAGTATACAGACAGGCAATCTTGAAAACTTGTATTTTGGAAGGATGAAATAACAAAACTGGAAGCTTGGCAAAAACTATTGTAAGTGTTCCTTTATATGACCAAGTTATCGTAGCTTTGTTCCTTTATAGGACACAGTTATCATAGCTTTGTTCCTTTATATGACTCAGTTATCATAGCTTTGTTCCTTTATATGACCCAGTTATCATAGCTTTGTTCCTTTATAGGACACAGTTATCATAGCTTTGTTCCTTTATAGGACCCAGTTATCATAGCTTTGTTCCTTTATAGGACACAGTTATCATAGCTTTGTTCCTTTATATGACCCAGTTATCATAGCTTTGTTCCTTTATATGACCCAGTTATCATAGCTTTGTTCCTTTATATGACCCAGTTATCGTAGCTTTGTTCCTTTATATGACCCAGTTATCATAGCTTTGTTCCTTTATATGACCCAGTTATCATAGCTTTGTTCCTTTATATGACTCAGTTATCATAGCTTTGTTCCTTTATATGACACATTTATCGTAGCTTTGTTCCTTTATAGGACCCAGTTATCATAGCTTTGTTCCTTTATATGACACAGTTATCATAGCTTTGTTCCTTTATATGACCCAGTTATCATAGCTTTGTTCCTTTATATGACACAGTTATCATAGCTTTGTTCCTTTTTATGACCCAGTTATCATAGCTTTGTTCCTTTTTATGACAGTTATCATAGCTTTGTTCCTTTATATGACACAGTTATCATAGCTTTGTTCCTTTATATGACCCAGTTATCATAGCTTTGTTCCTTTATATGACCCAGTTATCATAGCTTTGTTCCTTTATATGACCCAGTTATCGTAGCTTTGTTCCTTTATATGACCCAGTTATCGTAGCTTTGTTCCTTTATATGACCCAGTTATCATAGCTTTACATCAAGTCTTAAACTGACAGACATAAGTAATGTTACATGCCTTGTTACAGTCACTGGATATTTCATTCCACATTTGTTCATGTCGCTGAAAAAGCCACATTATACAAATAAGAATGAGCATCAAACAGTTGTATGGAATGTGATCATTATTTAGCAGAACAACTGATATATCAGAAATAGGTTAACCCTTTCCCTCATATAGACTCATTTTGATGCACTCAGTAGGTACCACATAAAGCCTGATCTGCAGAAAACCACAGTTAAACCTTGCCAAATTTAATTACAAAATCCTCATTTCCAGACCACTGAGGAGCAGCGAACAGCATAAAACCTGATCAGCCTGCGAGTTACTCGCAGGCTGATCTGGTGTTATGTTGTTCGCATAGGTCTTTTCATGGTTTCCTCTATGAGGGAAAGGGTTAAGGCTTTCCTGACAACTATATTCCTCTAAGTTGTCTACATGATTGTATTTGTAAACCATTGACAACTTCAGGCTGAAATCATATCAGTTACAACAGAGACCTAAAAACATACATGTCTTATCCCATTAATACTGCATTCAATAAATGCTGAAACAATGGTCCCACTACTAACATGCTTTCATCAAATACAAACAATGAAAGAATATGTTGCACATTGGACAAATGGAAACCATGCCTCTCTAGTTAGAATGCATTACAATTACGATGGTACAGACCATACAGTCATGTGCTTGGAGAAGATCACAAAGACTTGAGTGTGGAAAATCTCTAATTTTACATCCTTGATATATAAACAAAAATAAAATCTTGTTTTTGACTCATAGTCAGGGTTCTCATTTACACCAATTTATAGGAAAGGGAATCTGGATTTTCCAGGAGGACTCTCTTTAGAGAATCTGTAAAAAGGACTCCAGGACTGGCATATAACAACAGTGTTTGCCATCTCTGCAATCATAATACTGAATGATAACACTGTACACATAGCACAAGATATTATACTGTCTAGGAAAATTTCACAGGGAGGATGTCAGTAATTGAATATTGTCATCAGGCTTGAGGGATCACATGGTTTGTCCTGAAGACAACAGATTGCTGGTTATCTGACACAACATCAGATTGCAAGTACATCTGCAGAGAATATTCATATATACAATATCTACTGCAGGGATTCAGAAAACATGTATAGTGTGTTGAACTCTAACAGCTGGATAAAATGTCCTTGATTCATTATTCAGATGATGTTAAGAAAATATGAGAAATTGTTATTTGCAGTTATTATTTGAAACTATTTTCTTGGTGTTAGAATACAAAAGTAATTCGTTCACAGTCCGTTCATTCATTTGTTTGTTTGTTGTCATAATCGCGATTTACTGTCACTATAGCTCATATGATAAAAAGAATCTGACATGAATTGTCATTTCATATCAAATTTTACTAAACTTGTTCATGAAAATGTTATTAAAGTTGTTTATGAAAATGCTATTAAGCTCGCCAGAGGCTCGATTAATAACATTTTCATGAATTTAATTAGCAAAATTTGATATGGAATAACAATTCATGTCAGATTCTATATTTATACTGTGACTGGTTTGTAAAACTTTCATTTGTATTTTCACAGAGTTCAGTGATTTTTCTCCTTGAATTGTGAGTCTGGTCTGATACCCCTTCATTTGTGAACAATTAGCCTTGTTTTTCTCAAAATTGTGGAAAAAAAGTTGTAGCGTTTCTGCTGATATTGTAATGAGAAAAAAAGGCTATGACAGAGTACCTTGCAATTTTTCTGCAAGATGGTAGGGAATGGTTTATATTTTCAAGCCACTGAGATATTGTGGAAGAGAAGCACCTTTGAAATTAATTCAGCTGAGTAGGAATGGTTTAAACCATGCCTTTATCAGAAATACACTTTTGAATTGGTAGTCAAATTTGGGTCCCTTCTAAATTGTGAATGGGTCCTTTTACGGTACCAGTTATAGACGAAAAAAAATGCTGGCATTATATAATGCAGTATTATATCCATCTTGGACCCTTAATTTAACAAATAAACATTATAGTAGAGATACACTGTAAAACAAAAAAAATGGTAGATATATTTACTCTGCTAGTGAATGTAGGCCTTGTTTTGTTCTTTTCAGTTCATGAGAAGGGGTCTTAACATCAGATTTTCATTGGGAGAATTTGCTATGTCTTGATTTTTGGCAAGAAATACCCTAGGAATAAAATAGCAATTTGGGGGAAAACTACATGAATTTAACACAATTTTCAGAAGGAAAGACGCATATGATCGATCATCCCATAATAAAATTTGGGGAAAGAAGGCACCAGTATGACAGCAGGCAATAGAGAGGGACAACCACTGTGATGAACTCCTATAAAAAAAATAATGTGGAAAAAGAAATAGTGCAAGTTCCATTATAATCTTTTCTTTAAAGTGAAGGAAGAGCCGCATCATATTTAGCTAATAATTAGAAAACAGCAGTACTCTCATTCCCAAGAGAAATGCTGTTTAATAATTAATACTGCTACTGTCTGCACATAACAGCATCACTAATATTCATATATACATGAATTGATTCACAAAGATAGGAAAATCTGACAAGCAAGATTGCATAATAAATATTTCATTATGATTTAACAAAAGTGTTATCATAAGTTCAGTAACTGGTCTTACTTTTGAACAAATCCAAGATAAAGCATCATCCTGTGGATGTTCACAGATAGATTCAGTCTGTGGGAACTCTTTACAGACACCGGTTTCATTACCAACCAGCCAGCTAGCTTCCAATCCAAGGATCAAAATTAACAGTTAAACAGCTGTCTGAGAACTAGCTTCCTTTGAAGTAAATTATTTACTGTAAATTCTGAAGTGGTCTCCTGAGTCCAATTAATTTTCAAAATTGGAATCAATCAGACAAATACCATAAGTAAAATAACATTGTAACCTGTAACGTTAACTGTACAAATAGTTATTGGGAATCTAAATATTTGTATTCTTTAAGTAAGAATCATTATCAAAAGATTCACATAAATTTAATTGTTAGGTCAATAATTTAATATTAATAAACTGATTTTTTTCTGAACATTGGCATGTTTAACGCTTTCCCTCATAGAGGAAACCATGAAAAGAACTATGCGAACAGCATAAAACCAGATCAGCCTGCGAGTAACTCGCAGGCTGATCAGGTTTTATGCTGTTCGCTGCTCCTCAGTGGTCTGGAAATGAGGATTTTGTAATTAAATTTGGTAAGGTTTAACTGTGGTTTTCTGCAGATCAGGCTTTATGTGATACCTATTGAGTGCGTCAAAATGAGTCTATATGAGGGAAAGGGTTAAATATAGTAATAAAGTATAATTGTTCTGAACATATCAGGCAGTAATTATTATCAAATGTCTCCACAAGCTTATTTCCTGATTTGGTTAAAACAAAGGAAGGGGGCAGAAAAATCTGTTGTAAATGTCCCCATGATAATAGATATTATCGGTAATTACAATAATTTTAAAAAGAAAAAAGAAAGGATTTCCTTCTTGGGAGTTCAGACCTCAGTGGATCGAAAAGTCTGGATACATTTAACAACATTCTTTACTGTAAAACATTGAATTATCATATATGTTGTATGTAAGCTTTTCTCTCATTAAGCCACTTTTATGATGATTAAGCTATTTGTGTGGATATTGCCAAAAAAGCAACACTCTCATTTATATAATTATATACAATATAACTTTACTAAATGTTTTTTGTAGAAAAATATCAACAGATTGTTATCATTATAATTGGTAGAAATAAAAAAGGTTTTTTTTTTGGTAGTACTCTTCATTAATGTTGGTGAAGTCTTTGTTTCATGACAAATAAACTTGGCAAGTGTAGGTCAAATTGCACGGGAAAACACTATTTTAAACACACACGAAAATAGAATTTCTAAACATTGGTTTTAATTCTAAATATAGATCCATCATGATACTTGAATTATTTTTACTGGTAGAAATGCCTATACTTGGAAAAGGTTATGTTTGTTGTGATTACAACTAGCTGAAATATAACAAGCTTCTTATTCATGAAGTATTTAATAAACTATTTGAGAAAAAAAATATATATGGTTGTTTTATCACACACTGCTCTTACATGCACAGTGAGTGTTTAGATGTCAAAAATGCTCTGCTTCATTGTCTCCTTAAGAGTAAAAGATGGTTACTGTCTGCTCCACTGAAATAATTGTGGAGGGGGTACTTTACCAATTGAGTTTTTATCTATGCTTATTTTGACACCCCATAATGAAAGGTTTCACAGATAATCTGAACATCATACAGACATTCTACATTCTCCTTGACTCTTACCTGAATACCCATCAACACGCCTATCAATTTTAAAACTTAATTTTTTTTTATTTTTATTTTTTTTTTTTTACTATAAAAGGTTCATTTATTGCTGAAGGTGACAGTAGCAATAAATGGTCTGATAATGAAATATTTAACTGTCTGAATAAAAAAAATAAAATGAAGACAATAAATCCGTGTTTTCTTCGATTCGTTTTTGACAGGGATCCCGCTGTCATACATGGTGTGATTGATTAATGAATCGTGGTCCGCTTTCACTACCGTCACTTTCATCACCAAGAAATGACATACGAAGGGAAAATGCATTTTCCATTTTCATTAAAATATATAAAAGCTTTGCATACCTGAACCGCTCTGTTAAAGACAGTTCCAGCATCAGCAGCAAATCGTTTAAGTTTTCCTCCGAAATTGTTAGAATCCATTTTGGTGATTTACAATTCACTTCCGCATTGATTCGCAGTGAATGTATTAATATTTAATATTAATTTTACTGTATCAAAAAGAAATAAAACAACACAAAATTAAATGTATATTTTTACTTAAATAACTCCTTGAATCATGCACTTATAACCATTCATATTCCTAAAATTAGTTTTTGATTGTAAACATTCACTGCGTAATAACAAGTTGCCAAGAAATTGTTTCAAAATGGCGGCGTATGGATGAAAAGTGGGTTAACAGAAAGAGCACGAAGTAAATTACCAAAATGTGCCTTTAAGGAATCACGTAATGATGTAAATATATTTTATTCAGTTTTTCAATACATTTTTCAAACAGAATAATTTAGAATGAAATTATTTTTTACCATGAACAAAAGCAAAAGAAAGTGTCTTCTTTAAATGTTTAGATCAAAACATTTTAAAAATCAAACAGCACACTTTTCAACCTATGAATATATGAAATATGTTGATTAATATTAACATTCAACAGAAAAGTCTTCGGTAACAATATTAGCAAACCTGATTTACAAATGAACTGACACGTTGTCATAGGAATTTTCGAACACACTACTTTGCAGTTTGTGCCTTACTTGTTATGTTCATATGACGTTTCTGTGGTAGAGGTATAAAATGACCCAGAGTTTCAGACATGCATACATGGTTATGAGTTAGATTCCATCATGGGCAGACTGGGAAATTTTACTTGGTTACAATTGGCAGCAATCTTAATTATATAGCCTTGAGTGCCCAAACTGCACCCCTGTAAGCTTTAATGTAAAATGCAACATAAATACAAAACATAGAATAGAAACTGTTCACATACCAGTTAATTCTACCCATTTCATGTTGTTTCCACGGAAAAAATCCTTTTATAGATCAAGATTATTCACTCAAGAATAAAATTTAACTCATTAGGAGTTAAATTTATGCCATCATTTTGTTTGTACCTATTTCTGCCACCTAGGTGACATCATTACAGTTGTGACTTGCACACATATGACATCCATTTATAAAAATGTAAACACAGCAGATAAAATTTTGAGATGCATTTATTTTAATAATATGAGCATAAAATGGCCATATTATGTGTGATGATGCGTTGTCACGGGTATAGGTACAATCTCTGACAACTGCGTCAGTGAGTCGACTCTTTGGCACAGAGGTTAGAGCATTGGGTTATCCCGCCTGCGGACCGGGCAATGTTGTCAGTGCTAAAAGTATTAATGACTTTAAAACTAAACTGGATAAATATTGGAAATACAGTGGAACCTCAATATTAAGGCCACATATGGGACCGGGCACGAGTGGCCTTAATTTGAAATTTGGCCTTAATAGCAAGGTTTCACAAAGTCTAAAGGGATTATGTCCCTTTGTCACATCAATCCTACACTTGTGTGTTATGTGTTGTGTTTGTAATGTGAATTTTGTGTAATCAATTGATTATTCAAATAACTAATTAAATAAGCCATTTTAAGTTTCGTTTTTATAAGTTTTATTTTTTTAAATTGTTAAAAAGAAAATCTAAAAGAATAATTGCATCCATATCGGAAGTCATTTAGGCATAGACTCCGAAGAAAAATAATATATTGTTTAAAATAAAACTCATGATCAAGGTTGCTGTTAGTGATAATGAATATTGATTCATGTTTTATACCTGAGTCTTTCCATTGCCAAACTGTTCAGCTAGAACACGATGAGATTTACCATGGCTATCATTAATCAATAAAATTCTGTCTTTGAGAGAAAGTTCTTTACGTTTCTTACTCGTGGTTTTGATAGTTACAGTGAACGTAAGAAATGCAAAATGAATTCTGAATGCATTTCATGAAGTGCACATTATTTATCATCGTGTTTTTCTCATTAATATAAATTTAAATTAAAAATTTTGCAAAAAGACGTGCCGTTCCCAAAATGAAGGCAGTAAAAATGCAGTTTTTCTGCATTCTTTTTCTGACCAGTAAAAAGCAGTATAATTGCAGTAAAATACTTTAATAACAACATGTGCAGTAACGTTATTTACAAAGGCGTTTGTACATTGAAAATATATAAGGAAAAATTAGTGAAAATGCAGTAAAAGTGCAGTTATTTACAGCGAAATATTTAAATGAGATTGGAAGTTTTATGATGTCATAAAAAAACTGTGGTATACTGCTTGACCAGTTTTAACCAGTATAATGACAACACAGAATACTGTGGAATACTGCTTGACCAGTTTTCACCAGTATAATGACATCACAAAATACTGTAGAATACTACTGACCAGGTTTTAACCAGTATAATGACATCACAGAAAACTGAAAAAAACAACAACTGTAAACAGTAAAATGACAACTGCCTAATACTGCAAAAAAACTGCTCTCTCTAGCTACTTAGCATGCCCCCGAAACAATATTGAGCATTTAGAATTTAACATCTTAAAATCAGCAAGCAAGGGGGGGTATAAAAATAGAATGAACAGACTTAGATGACTAACAACACTAAGGTTTAAACATCCAAATGTTTCTATATGTGAATGGCTGGCTAGTATGACAGTTGCACAGAAATCCATTACTAGTCTCCATAATATTGTGAAACACAATATAGTCTTAGACTCTGGTGGCATGTAGTGTTTGTTCTGGTAAACAGCTGATCAAGAGTGAAGCAACCCGACAGGGCTTATGTTGTTGCAATTTCTGTAGGCCTAAGACTACACAAAACATACAAGAGCGTTTAATTTGTCATTATGAGTCACTTTTGGGCAAAACAATTTTTTTAGGATGGCCAAAAATGTAGAAATTTAAATTCTTAATTTCAATTTGTTTTCCTGGCATTTGTTATCTTATTCTGCAGTGTTCGCCGATAATCACTTGAACTGACCATCTGGATATGCATAGAGTTCGCCTTGGCCCGTAGATACTCTGTAAAAAAAAAAAGTGCATCCTTTTTTTGGTTCATACACATATTAAAAATTGTAGCAACTTTAACAAACATATTAGAAAAATAAATAAATATGACTCGGCAACAATCATACTCTAACACTTGCATGTCGATCTGATGTAAGAAGAGTTATGGTATAAAGCACATCAGAAGATCAAGACTTAAAATTTAACTTTTCAAACCATAGTTCAGGGCTCTCCTTTGACTCGGGAGTAAGGATTTCGACCCTTGAAATTTCAGAAATTGTGACTTTTGACCCTTGAAAGTAAATGGTCAAGGGTCAAATTTACAATAAATAAGAAGAAAAAGGTCTCTTTTTTTTTTCTTTTAACAGTTTAAGAACATTTTGACCCTTGATTTTCACGGACTACGAACAGCCGTGTAGTTACAGTACAACAGCTTATAATCATACTGACATGATTACAAAAGAGTTATTGTCGTCAAATGAAGTTAACATTTGGAATTGATAAATAAAGCTTTTCATCGATGGACACTCGTTTTGTTGTATGGGACCCCCACATTTTGAGAACATGAGTCCCAGGGACCCTCAAAATGCAAAGCTAAAAAAAACCTAACACTTAAGGTTAATATCCCCTGTACATTGCTTTGTTAAGTATATATACCAAACCCTATAAAACTTGGGGGTGACAGGACGTTACCTGGCATATTACTTGACCAGACAAATGTTATTCCTATAAAACATCCACTTTACTATGTGAAGCATGTGTATATTACACTAGCATGCAAAATCATTATAGAAGAAAAAATAACTGCTGCCTGATATATACATGTAGAAATAAATGCAAATCAATGCAACAGCCTTTAACAGCTAGAGATGAAATACATATTCCTTAACTGTTGCAGTCCCAAAAATTTCAACTAAACTGAATTCACTATTATATCAAATCAAAATCCTGAAAACTCTTGAAGGACAAACTACTTTGTATGTGTACTATAAGTAATGATCTTACCATGCAATGCTTCTTGCTTTAAGGGGTCTAGACTGGAGACACCCTTGGCTGCCTTGAGTTCATCCAAGGAAAATAGTAGAGTAGAGACCTTATTTAGTAAATATACCCCTGGTTTTTTATTGAGAAGAGCACATTGCTCCGCTTTCCTCACTAAAAGTGGGTTGACCAGTATTTCTTCAAATCGTGATGGGTTTTCTTTGTCTACAATAAGTGGTGACTTTTTCTGAAAATATAAAGTAAATTAACATCTGCAAGGCTGCATCTTGAATATAAAAGAATTATTCATTTTCTGCTCCGCTCAATCAATGTCATACACATTTAACAATGAATCAGTCGATCATGTTGTTTATATATCAATACAATTCTTTAGTAATCTTTAAGATACTGTATTTAAGAGACAAAAACTTATCTCTTAACTAGAACTGCCGCCTAAGGACTAACTAATACCCCCCCCCCCATATTTGAAAAGGCAAAAATTAACAAAGCTGCATAACTTTTGAAAAAGGGGGGAGATAACCCAATGCCATATAGATAGTCTTTCGACGAGCGTATAAAAAAATAGTAAGTTACCAATGTATACAAGACGTGACGTACATTTGTATATATAAGACAGTTAAAACTGAAATAAGCAACACATAACTGAACTAGAACTATCAGTGATTAATACCCCCGCTACACCATGTACAAACCACAAACAATGTAGCTTTAAAATGGTAATTTAATTGTCTTACTTTGAAAACTTTTCACCGCAGCACAGCGCAGGAGAGGATACCCCTCCCGCACCATCAAGAATTCCTAAAATCCTGGGGAAAACACTGATGTAGTATGATGCATGATGGGACGGGAATGGGACAAGCTCAATTCCTATATTAAGCCCCAACTTCACTTTGTGAAGCGGGGGTATGAATATGCAATATTTCACAATTAATCACAATGTTGAGATTCGGTAACAAATGGTTACTTCCCTAGTATAAACAATGTCTTCCATAGTTGACTGTCACTTGATTTTTTTGTTGTCACACCCGCTCATATCTGGTGAATACCTCAACAAGCAATATGTGTTTCAATACTTGAATGTTTCTTTACTATTTTAAAACTTATTCTATCTGATTTGAGAAATAAATTTTATTAGTAATGGCAATCAAACATACTGATAATGTTTATAAAAGTCAATATAGCGTGTTTTTTTTTACCCAGTATGCATCTTAATTATTGAATAAAATGAACATTCTTCTTTTTATAACCTTAGGAGTCTGCGTAATTAAAAACTTTATATAAATACTTTTACTATAATATACCCTGTCCAAAAGTGGATTATATATTTGTAGGCTATGAGTGGGTTTTTCAGAAAAAAAAATCTTACTGACTGACGCTGTATTTTTTTTTCTTTTTTTTTTTTTTGGCAAGTAATAGGAAACAGGTTTTTTTTTGGTTTTTTTTGCCCAAGAGAAGAAATGTCTGTTGATTTACTAAAACAAAACTCTAATTTTACCTCAGTACGTGTTGACGCTATATCCTGAGATGCCTTTGACACGATATGCGATGGAAGAGTAGATCTCGAGGACTGTGTTTCATTCAGTTGATTTGTTGTTCCAAAGGATTGTAGTACATTGCCCAGAGAGGAAACAAAGCCAATCACACTACTTCTATGGCTTTCTGGTAGCTGTTCAAAGTAATCTGTAACATGATGCCATGCATGCAGTTAACAAAAACACAAATGCCCCTGTCAAGGCTTTATCTTTGTGAGATGGACAGAAATTGATGAAAATAATCATTTTAAAGGGAGATCATTGAAAAATTGATCCTTGAAAATTGACTTTTCAATCTCTCTAAATACTCATGTATTGAAAGTTTCATGTTGGTACCTTGTATACTTTACGAGTTATGCCGCTAACAAAATTCAAACTAAAGTCAGACAGTGCAAAAACAATATGCCCCCGATCTATCGATATAGGGGAATAAAAATTTAGGCCATGCTTAATTTTAAAGGCAATATATATGTCTGGTCAGTGGCCTGCAAATTATGACCCCAAATATATGTGTGATTTTTCAAGTCAATATACTTGTGTGTAGTTTCAAGTCGATCAATACCTTAAATTAAAAGATTGAAGAGATATATAAGAGAAAAAAACTAAATTAACCTTAATTAACCTTGAGTGTTAATTACGCCTGAGCAAGTATGACTACATATACAGCTCTCTCTTTCCTTTGAATAGTCAAGCTAAAAAGAAATGAGTATAATCAATTCATATGTCCCTAATACTTTAATGAAAGTATTAATTACCATCAGTTTGATTTCGATGTTTATAATGACGATGCATCGAAAACATAGGGTTATCAAACGCCTTTTGCTAAATTTATTGGACAAAAAGATGCTTTTGATAAAGGGATCCATTAACGTCCCATTTTTCGAAACAAACTGACACCTGGACCTGTTGTCAGTTTGTTCCTTGTGTACTGCTATCAAAACAAAAGAAAGTGTCAAAATGTCGGGCGCGTGAAACACACCGACTGGTTTGCAAAATACTGAGACTGGTTAACATAACTTACGACGGTATTTCATGTAACCAGTCAGATAAAAAATCGAAAGTGTTATCGCCCTTGGACAGGTGCCCGCTTTAGCTAGGTTCATTTTGCACTGTAAACACCGATCGGGACCGAAAATGGTGCCCGCATTTCGCAATAGCCAGGTGCCCGCATTATTGAGTTTTGCCGGCAAATAAACATATAGCAAAGCAATCCGGACCGCGAATTTTGCCCGTAATTAGAAGTTGCCCGTATTATTAAGGTGCCCGCTAAGTGAGTTTCTACTGTATAGGCATTTTACAACCCACCTCACACATGCTGCTGAGTTCTAAATTTAGTGACAAGAAGACTTGAGTGGGAGTTACAGGCATGAGCCTTTTCCCTGAAGACTGAAGAGATTGATTGATTGATTGATTGATTGATTGATTGATTGATTGATTGATTGATTGATTGATTGATTGATTGATTGATTGATTGATTGAGAAATAACACATAAAAAGAGTGGTTGAGATAAAATTTGCAATAAACACCTTGTATGACATTTCATGCCCAAGAGATGGATTTCAGTTAGACTGAGACAAAGTCTGTTTCAAAAAATGAATGTGTGGACACAGCATTGCAGGATAGAGATAAATTTGGTAGTTTGGATCACCTGGCAGATCCTAGGGACCTATTCAAGAACTATTGCAGCTATTATCATTTGTTGCTATAAAAAATGACAATAATAATGGTATTGATTTGAAGTCAGCAAAATACAAACAACAACAAACATAAGCTCATGCAAGCTTTTAAACTGACTGTACATTGGTGGCATAAGGAAAAATCTCCCTGTCTGATCTGGTGACCACCTACCATCTCACATACTGCCATTGAAGAGAAATGAATCTGGGCCACATTGTTTGAAGCCAGTGCCCTAACCACTATACTAACTGGAAAGCCATAGTTGTTTACTTTATTTTAATATGACTTATTACGTGTCTTTATATTTTCAGTAAACTTTGTTTATAAATGACTTTTATTGACACTTTACTATTCTATTGTAGGAGATAAAAAGAAAACTCTTCTTGAAACTCAACATGGCACTGCAGCTTCAGATTGATGAGACCGTGTGTGGTGCGTTATGTCAGCACCCTGCATGTTGGCAGTCCAACACACGGCAGGACAAAGGATTACCACGGTTAATGCAACATCCTCCACTTCAATCAGATATTGATCTAGGTAAAATCACCAAATGATTATGCAATCAAGACATCAGACTGATGATAGAAGTATTGTGTAAATCTTAATGCAGCTCTGGAGCAAAGATTATTTGCTAAAATCTATTGGTTTGGAAGTCATTTCATACATAAAAAAACAGCATGAAAATAACAGTCCATGGGTACAATCTTAATTAAGTAACCTTTCAAAATATCAGTGCCTGTTTTCTCAAGTTTTCTGTATTCCATCGCATTAAAAACAGTTTAATACATGTATGCTTAATATTGATGATTCAGCAGTCTCTATTTGAATATTAATACAGCATCTTTCTTATAGTACTGTTTTCAGTCATGATCATCCTTTGTGATATCCTGAATAACAACCCAATCATCATAAATTATTAATGAATTGACCACTGGTAAATTGATGTTTATGTGCTTGAGAGTATTTTTACGGATGTGAACTTTACACAATCTGAAAGGATTTAACATATCACTAGTATTTGTTTTATTACATTTTCAGACACAATACTGCTGATGCTGAAATTGCAATTCATAATTTTGGTTGTTCAGAGTTAATGCTCTTAAAAAATTGTGATATTAAGGTCTTCCCATCCTTAAAGCCATATTCCATATCTTGCCACTGGATGGTTATATTTCTATGAAATTTTGTTACTTTGAAGACATTCAAAAATGAAAATATTTCACCAAGAGTTTTTTTAAATTTTTATCTAATTTGGGGGAGATAATCCGCATATAAGTTAACATTGAAGCCTATGGAAAATATGTATTTTCTATGAATATGAAAAACCGTATTTGATTTATGTGAAAAACTCCTGATAGAAAGATACTTTTTATGATTTTGTATCAATTTCCATGAAAAAATCTAAACTTTACTATAGGAAAATGGAGAAAATCATTTTTTTTTTTTTTTTTTTTTTTTTTTTTTTTTTTTTTTTTTTAGTTTTCAGGGGAGATAACTCATGGTAACAAAATAATCAAGGGGAAGTAATAAAATAACTTCTGTCACTTATCATACCATTATCATATCAATTTGCCCCAAAGATTACCATTATTTGACACTTTAAAAGCTTATATAAATGTGTATTGTTAAGTTATATGCATGGCTTTGATGGAATTGATCACTATTAGGATGGGAAGACCTTAATCTAACATTTTCTTATTTACAGATCTTCCCACTCTCAAAGTTAATAACATGCTTGATGATTATGGAGATGATCCATTTGATAAATATCCGGCCAAGTATGGTGGAAAACCATACCATGAGAGGAATGCGCTACTACCTGACTATCAGAAACCAATCAGAACTCAAAGGTAAGTTTCATGTGGCTGTCTCTTTTTCCTGTCAAGGCTTTTCAGAAGGAACATTCCTTCTGCCTGTTAGGCATAAAACACCAATCACAACCTGCTGTTGTATCAAACCTGTAGTCTAGGGGATGCAAAGTTATGTCTTTGATTTTGATTTTTATGTCCCAAAATCAATAGATTGAGGGTATATTTTGTTTTTGTCCTGTCTGTTTGTCTGTCTGTATGCAGGCAGCTTTAACCTTGGCTATACTTATAATGGAAAACTACCAGAAAAGAAAAAAATCTTACTCTCAAAGGTTAAAAATGAAATTGAGTAGTAGGCTGTAGCCATTTTGTGAGTCAGGCACAACACTGCAAACCAGCTTTTTTTTTACTAATGCCTGGTACTGGGTAAATTTTTCTATTCTTCAACATTTTTGAAGAATAATTATTACATGGTACATAGTTTTCTTTCTTTATTGTATAATAAGTATTTGACAAGTTGTATTCACAGAAGATTATAAAATGCATTCAGCTTCTTTTGGATTTTCCTTTTAAATCAGCTAATGTAAAATTAAGAAGTTCAAGAAATTGTAAAAATGGAACATTAATAAGTTACTTGCTAATCAATTAGATACACATGTTTTTCATAATTCAATAATGCTCATTGATAATGTTATTATAGCATCAAGATGACACGGGCCCCACAGACATCCCCCAAGTCGAGTCATCAAGGGACCACACCCACTGCTGGACCGAAGACAAAGTTCCAGGTGGTAGAGGTAGGTTTCTCTATCTTGTATATAGACATTATCTTTTCCATTAACCCTTTCCCTCATAGAGGACACCATGAAAAGACCTATGCGAACAGCATAAAACCAGATCAGCCTGCGAGTAACTCGCAGGCTGATCAGGTTTTATGCTGTTCGCTGCTCCTCAGTGGTCTGGAAATGAGGATTTTGTAATTAAATTTGGTAAGGTTTAACTGTGGTTTTCTGCAGATCAGGCTTTATGTGGTACCTATTGAGGGCGTCAAAATGAGTCTATATGAGGGAAAGGGTTAAATGTGCCATATTCACAATGACTATACAGAAACAAAAAATTCATCCAGCAGTATTTTTCAGGGTTCCCACTGATTTTTTTTTTTTTTTTTTTTTTTTTAAATTGGGAGTTATTTTCTGTTTTTCCTAACTGTTCTTCTCTATTACACAGATATTACAAAGTTAACAAAGCTAAGGAAGGATGGAGTGATAATAGGAATGTTGCTATTCCAGTAAGATTTACAACCCATTCCAGGAATAAGACAATTCTTTGTTAAATTTATTTGGGGTTTTTTGTTGTTGTTTTTTCTCACATAATCATTCTGGTTCCCCAACATAAGTTTTTATTCACTAAATGAGACTCCCTTTAGAGAAGACATTTCAACAACAAGTTGTTTTGGATATACATATTATAAAGATAATATGTAGTATTCCAATACACTGATCGGGAAAGACATGCACCATGCTCCATAGTCACATTAAAAATCAAAATGTCACATCGTTTTTTTTACATTGGATGCACCCCTGTCACATTCTAATTTTTCGATCTTGCCCAAAACAGTCTGTTTGAAATAAAATATACAGTAGAACCTCGTCAAACCGAACATTGTTAAACCGAATTCCTCACCATTTCGAAGTATTTTTTCGGTCCCGATTTTTCCCCTTCTTATTTTAACTAAAAATAAAATGTTTAATCCGAATTTGAATTTTTTCGCTATTTCGAAGTTAAATCCCGGTCCCGAGTTCACTATTTATACCTTTTTTTCAATTTTTATTTCGAAGTCAATTTTCGTACATTTTCGAAGACATATCGCCCTTAACTTCAATCGTACACGGGTCAGTTTATTTTGCGGCGTCACTGGAATTATGGCTCAAGTAAGTTTTTCGCACCTTTTTCCAGGTAGGGATTATCAGCACGTGTCTGACCGGAAATTATTGATTACTTCTAATCGATGTCTGACAGGTTGAGTAACAGACACGCGTCAGCAGATAAACCCAGGTGTCAGATCTTGAGTACTTGTTTTTTATGTGAATTTAAATTAAATAAGCAGAGATTAATCATCAATTGTATCTCTGTCATCTCTGCACACTTACGTCCGAAAGAATTATTGTCTCAAAAGATAATTCCTCACAATTGTCAATGTTGGAACAATCCAGTGAAATACCAGGTGTGTCCGGGGGGGAGTAACTGGGTTTGTCTCAACCCTATCCGCTGTCGAGCAATCTAGAGAAGGGGCCAGTAACCATACCGGGAGGATATCTGGATCGGCATAAGGACGGAAGGGAGTTAAACGTAGGCACAACTCCAAAACCTATCAAGAGAAGTTTGTGGCCATCCAGAAGTCTAGAGGAGAATTAAATCAAAAGAGCAAATTGCCAAAGAGTTTGGGGTACCACCAAATACGCGATCAACTTGGTTGAAACAGAAAGACGAAATTACTTTTGAACTGTTTTGTTTTCTTATTATTTCCATACGTATTTGCATACATGTATTAAAGAAATTTCAGTATCAAAAATTGTATGTGTTTGTATTTCCGTGAAGACCCTCTTACGTACAGGATCTGTTTTTCATTTTATACGTACCAGTAGTTGTTTTTACGACGTAGCGATTTTCACGATACTCACCGGTAATGATAACGCAAACATGCATGCACACAAAACCGAAATTTATCATTGGATTTTTAATCCGAATTATCATTATTTCGAAGTTTTCAGCCTGGTCCCTATGACTTCGGATTAACGAGGTTCTACTGTATATATATAATATATATATATAGTCCGAGCCCGAAAGAGGGGATTTTTTTTTTAAATGTAACAAATCGTAGAGAGGGATAAGCATTATTGATTCATCGAAGCATGACTGAAATACTGTTTGTGTTAAACCCAAGCATATAAACACAGCTATCTATAACTCTATGCAGGTACAAGAAGTGTTTGAGCCAGAGGACCTCAGCGGAACCTGGGATGAAACTTTTATACCAAAGTCCTATTATGTATGGGTTCCAAATAAAAAGAAGAAAAGAAGACGGAAAAAGACAAATGGATTTACAGAAAGGTACACAAAAACAGAAAGAATGTTGTTTATTTGGAATCATTATGGACACAAGGCCAAATAAGAAATATTTTTGTTTCTGGTGACATGGCCAAAATTAGATCCAACAGGGCCATTAGGTTGACTCTTTTTTTTTTAACCCATTACCTCATTTAATCTCATTTTGATGCATTGTCAAACAGAGCAGACTCAGATCAGACAGCCCTTTTTTTGCTCGTTGTAGCTCAAATTTTCTGCACAGCAAAGAAAAAAGTCAATAATTTCAAATATCATTCTAAGTTCAGTAAATTAATATTCATCAAGTTGTAAATATGTATATCAAAACATGTATTAATGTGGTAAAAGGTTGTAAAGGGTTGTATGTATTTTTTTTCTATATTGCAGTTTTTATGTTCAGGTGTATGATGGCCTATTCTCGCCACCACTTAATTATCCGTTTCTTGAAAATCTTAGGTAACTTATTTGGTAACGTGAAAGTATATTGCAGTTTCATGATACCTCAAAGTAGATCTGAAAGGAATTTTTTATGTAAGTGCTTTATATTGCCACCACATACCTGTAATTCTAGTTTCACAATAAATAGTTTCATGAAAACTGTTATTACCAAAGAAAAGGTTCTGTTTTTGTGAAGATAAGCAGGCTTTCAAGGTGGTTTGATAAGCTTTCAAAAATCATATATTAATCATTTTTAATGTGCCATTTGTGTCAAATATATCTTTCTGAAATATTTTCAAGTGTTTAAATCTGATGAACTGAATACTTTACACAAATGTATACAGAAAATGATAGAGTGTCAAATATAAATGTTTCTTTAATGAGAAACCACAGTTGTAATTGGCTAAATTCCATGACCCTCCCGGCTATTTGACCCCCCAGGTAGGGCACTGCTCTTGACTTAAAAATAGTACATGTATAGACAGTCCAGGAGATGCAAGATCATTTGTGACCCATCCCTACTCAAAACCCAAAGTGCAATCTGAAAAGCTTGATAATCACAGCAAATATAACAAACTTTCATATTTAAAGAATAAAATCTACTCTATCTTGTATAGTGGTGCTGCAAGTATGAAGAACAAGAGTCCGCAGTCTGTGAAGTTCCGTGACATGACGGAGTCGATGGTGCCCCGCGAGATAGAGGAGTCCCGCCTCACCGCCAGGGTACGTGTAACACTTGAACTTTGATCTTTAGTGTTTGATATGGGACAAAAGTCAGGTTAAAATAATTAGTTACTGAAATTGGCATGGCCTTGTAGTCTTGTACTGCAGGTTTAATGAGTACAGTTACAAAAAAAAAGAAAAAAAAAGAAATGTAATTTACATGAAAAAATTGCACTAAAGTGAGTTATTATACAATCTTTCAACTGGGTGAGTGCATAATTGAAGTTGTCATGAGTGCAGGAATATAAAAAAAAGGAAAAGAATGTTTTTGTTAAGTATTGAGGGGAATAAAATCAAAGAATCTGAATTGTTTCCAAATATGATGCCTCCAAAATAAATATTTATTTTGATGCATTTATAACAGAGCTGACCCAGGGTCTTCTCTGTTTACTCATACAATATTGTAGTCATGAAGTTGTAAATTTGTACATAAATATTCATGAGGTAGAGGGTTGAGAAGATTAATTTTGGACTGGTACTTCCACATGGCAGGTGCTTGTACCGTGTTAATTTTGGACTGGTACTTTCACATGGCAGGTGCTTGTACCGTGTTAATTTTGGACTGGTACTTCCACATGGCAGGTGCTTGTACCGTGTTAATTTTGGACTGGTACTTCCACATGGCAGGTGCTTGTACCGTGTTAATTTTGGACTGGTACTTCCACATGGCAGGTGCTTCTACCATGTTAATTTTGGACTGGTACTTCCACATGGCAGGTGCTTGTACCGTGTTAATTTTGGACTGGTACTTCCACATGGCAGGTGCTTGTACCGTGTTACTTATCTATAGGGTTAGGTACCAGTCAGATATCTGAAATTCTGTGTCCCCACATATATGAACTATTGAAGAATTGTAAGACCATTTTCAATAACAAAAGCATGCTTATAACAGCATAGCTGTTTAGACCATAGAATAAGGAAGCTCTGGATCTGATGACAACCTCAGTTTGAGATGTTTTGTAAAACACTGCCCTTGTTGGTACTATAATATATATTTAGTCTTACAGTTTCTTCAAAAACTGGGCATAATTTGTCCAGCCCTTCCATTTTTAGCAGCTGGAATTATTTTCAACTTGGCTTTGTCCCTTTTATTGTTACACAAATGTTAATTGTTTGTGAAGAAAAGCTTTCTATCTCACCATTGGATTTTAATTGCTTTTATATTGAAATATTCCTAGTTTAGTTGAAAGAAATAAATAGTGTCACATACATTCATTCTTATAGATATTCACATTTTTTAATATATTTTTTCGCTGTCTTTACAAATTAAACATACTGCATACATGTAGTTTATTAAAATAACCAAGTTTACTTTGACAAAAAAAAGACCAAATAAAATATGTTCGAAGATTTTCTTTTTCAAATCTTGCTTCCATACAGATTTATACATTTCTTCAATATGCAGAATATTCTTTACTATTTGTTTAAAAGTGCTGCATATTTATGTTTTTCTGCTAATAGATGTTTTAAGAAAATATAATCATTTTAAGTTCCGGTACAGTCATGTAGTCTAATAACCCTTGCCTCATGTAGATGTGTTTTGGTGATTGACAAACAGAGCTGTCCCAGACCAGGGTCATCTCTGTTTGCTCATACAATACAATCTGAACAATAGTCATTGTTGAATTACCATTTAATTAAGTTCAATAAATAATATTCATCAGGTCATAAATTTGCACATGAATTTTAATTAGCTAAAGAGTTAATGAGCTAACAAAATATTAAATTGCCATGAATATACTATCAGCTATTGATGTGATGTTTAAATATACAAGTGTCTACCAAGAGTTATCTTCCAAACTGGATACTCATGCCTGACATTGCCACTTCCTCAATTTCAATAAACCCTTATGCATATTTACTTTATATTTGAAGATAATTGCAATAGACTCTGGTTTTAAAGTGAATGAATTAAGAAATATAAAGATGCAGTTATTGTATTGAGAACATGTTTATAAAAAATAAAAGGAGCTTTGCTGCTATTTTGCTACAGTAATGAGTCTAGTGAAGCAGTGACTACCTTTTAGAAACAGATAGACAGAGGGTCTTGTTTTCTGAGTGACTCAGAACAACTGTCCTGTAACTGGCTTGATCTCCAGGCATGCCATACAAAAATAATTCAAAATGGCACCAATATATCTCCCTTCCATGGCATTTAGCAAATAAGGGTATTTCCCATACTGGTTGGCCCAGTGTAGGAATGTGACAGAGTGTGGTACCAATGTTTTGTCTAGAGCATGGTACCACAGAGAGGCAGATCTATATCTGTCTCATGTAGACACAATCTCATTAAAATAAGATTCAGTATGCAAACTGGATCTGACACATCGTATAGAGGGTCATCTCAGATTTACCTTTATATAAGCCAATCAAATCGGTGGCTACAGAATCGTTCGATATAACCAGAGGAAGTAACCACATTCATCTCACAATAGGGTAGAAAGATGTGTAAGCGACCGGGTAGCTTGTTCGGTAGAGTATTCGCTCTGTAAGCAAAAGGCCCCGGGTTTGAGTCCCGGTCAAGCTGCACATTTTTCTCAACCTTTGACAAATGTTTTACCGAAGTCAGTTAGAAACGCATTATTTAATTGGTTTAAAATCGAGCACTTGTTTATGCATATAAATTACTTTAAATGTCAATCTGCCGTGAACCCTAGTGCGATGTTGTCAGATTCTAATCGCGGATAGTAGACGAGCGCAAATTAGGATATGATTTTAATGAGATTGATGTAGGCAAAGTCACAAAGGAAATAAAAAAACAAGATCTGAAAAATAAAGAAGTAGAGATACAAGTTGGATGGAACAGGAATGATAACTCTTGTTGGGGATTTGAAACCTTCTATACAGAGTTGCTTTACTGGTTGACGCTGGTTTTCAGTTTGATGAGTGGCCCGTTATGAAGGTATAAACATTTGTGTCTCCCTACAAACATGTCATACTTGCACAGTCAGGCGGAAGTAATCAGTTGAAGTCTAATATTGTAAAATCATTTATTTTTGTGGGAGATCAATTTTCAATGATTTCATAGCTAGTTTTTACCGCGAATATAAACCCCATAAAAATCCCTTGTTTATCAAATCTTGTTTTCTGGAACACAAGATCACAACTTATGCACTCACAACAGTGCCCTATTACAAATTCAATAAAAAATTTAAAATCAGTGAAAGTTTATGATTCATTTGTAATTGCATTTTGAACTATTATGTGAATAGTGGTAGTTAATTAAACTTTTTCTTATTTTACGTCAGCTTATACTAATTCCTGTCAATGGTTCCTGGGAAGGACCAGTACTTTGTGCCTAGGAAGGCCATTAAATACCATTACCATAGTGGGGTTAAAACCCAGAAGTTTGATACTGTATGACCACGGTGCTCTCTGTGTGAATCTTGTGGCCCTCTGATAAATAAATGCATTGAAATACTGGATAGAAAAAATAGACTTAGATTAGATTTTTAAGTTTTAAAATTGCATGTTTTTAGCACAGAATTTGTTAATAAAACTGAATATTGGACAGCGAAAAGTGAAGGGAAAAAATCTGACTGTGAAAGTATACCGTTTGTTCCCTTCTTATGTTACTATATCTGAATTCCCTTTGTGTTAATTCTCTGTATACATCATAACTGTGTATTTATGTCTGGGCTCTGCTCCTCCTTCCTTAAATAACATCTGTGTTTCTGTCTCCCATTATATACCAATGCTTAATTTGTACACTTTGCATGTGTTTATGTATGGTACTCGTATGGGTCTTTGATTTCATGGGTGACCTTATTATTATTTAATTTTTGTAATATATAATTTATTTACATCAAAGTAATATATTGTAAGTTCTTTGATTGGTACAACATTCTGGTTGTATAAAACTTGGAATAAATTCACATTCTGGTCAATTTCCTTTTTTTTTAACTTTTTGATGAAATTTTGAATTTAAAAAAAAAAAAAAAAAATAAGAAACACAAATTTAGCAAAATTAAACACTCCATGAAATTTGAAAGCCCTATCCAGTACACACAAATTGTGAAAGATAATCTATCCAGTTTCATTTCAGTTGCACTAAAACAGTGCATACCCTCTGAAGCGTGCTTCCTACCCCTATAGATCATTCAGTATAATAAAAAACAACAAATTGATTATCATTTTTCTGTGTCCTTTAAGTACTTTGAACTCGGTGATTTTCAAAATAGGGAGTCTCGAACAGTCTTATAGACTGAATTAGTGAACATCTCATACTTTCATTATTCAGAGATCTACCAACTATGAAATGCTTAAACAAACATAACTCATTTTGATTTTTTCTTTTTTCTTTGAGATAAAGTTGCCCAAAATTATTATTTTCATCATATATAAATTTTGTATTAGAGAATCAGCATTTTCTGATGGTTTTGTTTAGTATGAGTAAAACATTAGAAAGATAATAGACAATAAGCTTTTTTTTTTTTTTTTAATTTGCAAACATTTCTGAGTCACTTAAAAAAACATACCATTTAAAGCAAGTACATGTCTACTGTATGTATTGTTTACCTTTGTGGTTTCTAAAGTTGACAGTTTACATCAAATTTGCTGTCATTCAAAGCATTTTTGTTTTAAGATACATATCATAATATTGGAGGAGATTGAGGAAGAGGAGGTAGGAGAAGCTGGAGTTGCTGAATCTTTCTGTAGCCTCGAGTTGAAATATTGACCTTGACCTAGCTGACAACTAGGGTGTTTAGAAGTAGTTGAATTTTGATCAGTATCTTAAATTATAATTTGCTTTTTTTACAATAGAAAAACATACATTTTTATAAGGACACATTTTTTTCCTTATTTTTGTAATTATCTGCTTAATATAATGTCAGTTAAACATCAAGATTCTACAGAAGTTTTGAACAAGTTGACACTATACAGTGTAAATGTTGTGGTGTTTTTTAGGAGTTTTATGTGTATTCAGAGGAGGTAGGATAGCTGCAAGGGAGAAAAAGAGGAAACAGAAGCAAATTAGATAAAAAAAAAATGATAAAAGAGAGTGAGGGACAGAAATAGAGAAGAAAAGCAAAGATGAATATGTGTATTTTTAATAGAGAGCAGAGGAGGGAGAAATAGAGAGAAAGAGATAAATCCAGGGTAAAACAGATGGGGAAGAGACAAACTAATGTAACTACCCATGCAGCTAGTCTGGTATTTGAACCCAGGATCAAAAGTTTAAAGGGTGATTGCTGTACTGGCTGAGCTACCAGATTTCTCTTGTAAATCTTTCACCAATAATTATGGGTTAATACTTATAGGCAACAGTATAAATACAAGTACATGAGTACCTCAAATTTTGATCAAAAAGCATACAGGGATTGAATATAATATAATTTTATACATGTGTAGTGGTGAACGGGAGGAATCGTCTGTCTGACAAACCTACTTGGAGTGTGGTGATAGGTCCTCCTTACTTGTATGTCTGTAGGTGTGATGATATATTTACATAACATTGTTAGCTGTATTTTTTATATCCCCACTTCATAAAGTGAGGAAGGGGCTTATATAGGAATCATACATGTTGCAAATACGGGTGTTTTTTTTTAGTCATTTGAGTCAAGTGTTGCATTCTTTGTATATAGAATCAAAACTAAATGAAGAAATTAGAAAGTCTATGAAATTTTAATACGCTTTGACTTCTATTATTTCTATGAAAATAATTATATATTTTAATTCATACTTAATTCATATCTTTAATACATTTTGGAGAATTGTATTTTATTTATTTATTAAATGTTGATATTGACAGCCACTGAATGAGCACCATAAGTATCGTCTGTACATGGTAAACCGTCTCTGCTTGTCTTATATATGTACTTATAATATCAGTCTGTCTTGTAACCAGTTGCTTACACATATATATATATATAATTATCTTCCATCTCTGCACTAAGGATTCTTGTATTTAACTGTAATAATATATATAAAATTATATGCCTTCCATCTTACAAGGGATTCTTGTATACACTTAGCAATAATCACTCGGAATAACATATTGTATTTATGATTTTATGGCTTCTATAGTTTACTGTCTCCTTAATACATACCATAATTATGTATGTTTTAGAGGTGAATGTGATTAAACCTACATGTATTGTTGGACTTCTGGGTAACAATGGATGTGTTGTGTTACTGGGTAATAAGGTAGACATATTAGTAGGTGTTGAATGGTGAATTGTGGGTAGAGAAAGTACTGCCCTGCGTTCAGTAAACCACAGTTATAGATTTGGTTCCCTGCTTACACTCCATATGCTATGATATAACAGGGATGCAAACGCTAACGTTAGGGACTTTTAAAGGTAACTGAACACAGGGCTGGTGTGGGTTCTTACAGTACTTGAGTGTTGACTGCAGATGCATTGTGGGTAGAGGAAGTACTTGTCTTAGGCACTACTCAAGTTAATCATTTGGATTAGAGTCTGTTGTTGTTTTTTATTTCTATCAATTTAGGATTTCATTTTAATAATTGCATTAAAATTTTTTTTATTAATTTTGATTTTGATGAAGTACATATAATCACAAAGCAGCAATGAATGACAAATTATTTATATACATTGCTTGCCAATTCAAATACCAACACATTTCTGTATACATGTACAGTGAGCCATATTTCATTACTTCATTGCCATTATAACTCATAAACACATCTAAAATATATCATATATTAATACATATCCATTCTTAACTAATTTAGAAATGAACAAATTACCATTATGTAATTATGTATTTACAAATATCCTGTCCTTTAATGGTTGTTTTCCTATACTGTTCTACAGAAAAAGCGCGCAGCAACACGATCCCCCACTGGAAGACCTTACAATCTAACCCCACGGACGGCTCTTGGATCCTCCAGGATGGAGTTTGACCAGGAGGGGTAGGTTCTCATTATCAATGATTAAAATCTTCCAAACTTTCCTGAGTACCAGCAGTCTTAAACAGGAATTATGGCTGCACCGAGGGCTGACCACGAAATTGTTGTAAGATCATATTGAATTAGAAGAAGATATCAGGTCAGCCCTCAACATGTTTAGACTGTTTAGATGATGATGTAATTATAAAAATGATAGAACTTGGGGGTCTTTTGCTCTCTAAATTATTACCTGCATCTTTCTGAGAACAACAACATGGAGTATTTTCTGTAATGAAATCCTATAAATAGAACAAGAACTCTCTGAATCAGTTATCTTCATGCAATTACCATGGTGATGCTGAAGACCTTAAAAATAATAATTACAAAACAGAGTACATTTACATGTATGCTGTAATATTTCTTTATTTACAATTCTGACTGTCTGTCCATCTAGGCGTCCTAAAGGACAGTTAAGTGTACCAGTCCCCTCTCGTATGAGTGGCTGGCGCACTAACACTCCACGCCAGGTGGTGTACTTTAGGTAACAACCTGCTGCCATACTGCTTGTCTGGGGACTGGGCTTCATTTTTATGCTCCATTTCACTTGCTACCAAATTGTGTTTGTTATTTTGATTGATTGGTTGAGCTGCTTTGTCTTTTGTCTTGACTAGTGATGTTCCGATTGTCGCTAGTCGCTGACGATCAGTTACTTTACTGAAGAGCAACAATTATCGATTTACATATATCCGTTCCACGACGTCCTTGTAAAATTTTATATAATATCATGAGTTTTCTGTCAAATATATACTGTTAGTCAATCTGGAATCTTTTGATTTTACCCAGGTTTCTATAGGAAAACCTTTAAACATCCCTTTTGAAAAAAAAAAGACCCAGAACTAAATATAACCTATTAACTGTTTCAGCATTATAAAGCTGAAACTGTGTCAAAAACTACTTAATTAAGTACATATAAGTGTGTTTAGTTAAGTGCATTGCTTGAATGTTACTTCTGGTTCCAGCAAATATTAATTGGAACGTTATTGATTATACACCATCCAATTGAATCAATAAACAATTGTGACAAGTACCAGCCGATTGCTATCACTAGTCTTGACTATTTTTATTACAGATTGCTCAGTTTTCTTAATGATGTGTTTGTCATTCTCAATTATTTGTGCATCTGTTCCCAGGTTTGTGTTTGTCACATAGGCTGGCTGGACTTTCATATCCGGTTTTGTCTACTTGCGTTTGTGTACAATGTTTGTCACTGGGGCACAGAGTTTGTTTGTAGGAGGCAGGTCACTCCAGATGACCTATAGTGTGACCCTGCACATCTTTTTGTGACCTTAAGGTATCTTTACTAAAAAGCTCACTGTAGCTGCTCATTTGAGTGGTGTTCCTACATCTTCAGAAATTTCTCCACATGTTAACAAGTGTTAAGTGATTTTGGTGTTGTGTTTGTAGCCATATATGGCGTATACAAGGCTTACTTTGTGAGATTCTCCGGTAAGGGTGTATTTCAACCTTGGGTTCAGATTTCAACCTCAGGCAGCACTGGGTCTACTTGGTAATGTGTGTATACATGTGAACCATGGTTGTAACCATGATCACCATCGCCAATTTCCTGATTGTTGTGAAGTTGTAAAGTGCATTAGATTAGCACATAGAATTTAACCTTGTCAAGAAGATGTAAATATCTTTGGCATCTTTTACTTTTCCTTGTTTTGTCTCTGCCACTAAGGAGCTGGTACATATAACCATACTCCATGTAATCCTTCAGAAAACAGCAATTTGCAACATGTTTAGAGATACTGATCTGGTTGTAATGTCACAAGTTTTTTGGGGTTTTTTTTGCTCATCTTTGCCCAATTTTGACAGAGTTATGGCCATTGTAACATGGCCATTTATTGATTCCCAGATAATTTCTTTTACATGCACCACATGGGTTTGAATCCCGGCAAATTCATTCGGATTTTCATGTGAGGAAGCCTTCCAGCTAGCTCGCGGTAGGTCAGTGGTTCTACCTGGATGCCTCCATGCATTCCACCTGTAATAAGCTGGATGTCACTATATGACTGAAATACTGTTGAGGCGACGGTAAACTCAAATTGTCAAGTCAAGTCTTTTACATGCTTGGATATACTCTGCTGACTTTTTGTATGTAGATGTACCATGATGGAACTAATGGGTCTTAAATTAGAATATTTCTGCTACAAAATTTATAACAGATAAGGGCATTTGTGTCCTCCAACACTTCTAGTTGTGAAAACATTTCTCTTAAATATGTCACTTTTTTGCTACTGATTGTCCAGTTCAGAGGTGTGTATTGTTCTGTAAAGTCATATAGGATTTTGGATTGTTAATTATTCATCCAAAGTTTGAAATTGATTATGATCATTGCTCATTTTACTTAAAAAGTTCCATGATTTTCAACAATTTCACTTTGATCAGCTGTACTGAATATCTGGTACTGCTGGTTTCAGTTTTTTATGTTGATATTTTATTTCTTTGCTTTCTAACACACATTTAACACAGTAACATTTGAATTGCAGATGCTCCTGTATGTTTTTTAAAAGTAATAATTAACAAAAATTGTTATTGTTGTTTTTCCAAAGTTATAGATCATTTTCTCTAAGGAGTATTAATTTAAGTTGTTACTTCTTTTGTTTTGATAAAAATAATGATCTTTAAAATTTTCATTACTTTCAGTTACCTATATAGCAATATCAACTTGGATATAAATTTTATCTACCAGTATTATTTGATTTGCAATAAACTATACATGTATTTTTAGTTCACCTGAGCACAACGTGCTCAAGGTGAGCTTTTGTGATCGCCCTTCGTCCGGGTCCGTCGTGCGTCGTCAACAATTTGGCTTGTTAACACTCCAGAGGCCATAATATTAGGCCAATCTTCATGAAACATGGTCAGAATGTTTGTCTCCATAAAATCTTGGACAAGTTCGAATTTGGGTCATGTGGGGTCAAAAAGTAGGTCACGAGGTCAAATCTTAGTAAAACCTTGTTAACACTCTTGAGGCCACAATTTTGGCCCAATCTTTATGAAACTTGGTCAGAATGTTTGTTTTTATAAAGTCTTGGACAAATTCAAATTTAGGTCATGAGGGATCACAAAGTAGGAAAAACATTTGTTTTTTTAAATTCTTGGACAAGTTCAAAAGTGAGTCATGTGGGGTCAAAAAGTAGGTCAATATGAAAAATCAAATATTTTGCTCATTTATTTTCAGGTGAGCAAATCAGGGCCATCATGGCCCTATTGTTATTTGTAATTGCCTTATTAACTAACCTACTGCAATATATTTATTATAAAACATTTCATGATAGTCTTTCCCATAAAATAATTTAGATTGATTCTCATAATTATATTTCCTTGTTTAAAAAGAAAATAAGGGAGAGAGAAAAAAAAATGAAAGGTGTGCTTAAGAAATTTGAGAGAGAGAAAAAGAAATGTAGAATTACAAGGTACAGAGTGCGAGAGAGAGAGAGACAGAGAGAGAGAGAAAGAAGGGAGGGACAAAAGAGAATGACAGATGGAGAGAGAGGATTCATCTATTGAAATGAGAAAACTCTGATGCATTTCTTCAAAGGATATATTTATATTTTCTTGTAGAGATGAAGCTATCATTTACACCAGGTAATGTTTAGACGTCTACAATAGCTGATATCTAGATGACAACATTTGCCTGTATATGACATGTAGTATCTGACCACTTCTCAGTGTTCTTGTGTAGTGCTGTTACCCCGCAGGCATTGCTTCTGTTAGAAGTTAACTGAAATATTGTCAAACTTGCATGTTGAAGTCACACATGTGTCATGTTGTTTTTTTAATTGCATGTTTATTTCATCATATTTGCTAAATGTTTATGGATGACAAACATTAATGAAAATGACAGTATAATTTATAGTTTGGTATTGCATAATAATAATGATACTAATAAATTTATTACATGTACTTTTAAATCAATCAGAAAGCAAGTTTTTACAGCTTTTTCTAATCACTCACGTTTCCTGGGTTGAACTGGTACCTTGAAAAATTCCTTCCCCTACTGGAGATCAAACTTGCAAAGAATTTGAAAATTGGAATACCTTGGTTATATCCGCAAAATTAAAATTTCCATTCACTGCCATTAACTTGCAAATAATCACAAAGTTTGAAGCGAATGATTTAATTGGCTAATCAAAGGTCAATTTGAGTCATCAGATCCTACCTTACGAGTGTCAGGATATGGTTTTAATGAGATTGGTTCATGTAAGTCCTTTGGAACAATATGAGACTTCCAGTCAAAACATGCAAGGGGTACAATACAGGTAAATACAAGATAAGGCACCTAATGGGTAACTGACCCAGAACACATCACCCAAAGACATAACAAAAATGTAATAATCAACAGGTGAACTACGTATGTCAGTGACTGTCCAGCTGATAGTCCCGGGATAATTTGCCGTCTGCAAATAAGAAAAAAAACACCATTTCATTTGGCATTAAAAACATGTCCATTGAAATATTTGTACTGTATATATCTGGTTTCCATTTTTTATTAGGGATTTTCTCCTGCATGCTATTTTGATTTGTTTTGTGATATGAATGTCACTGTTTTTTGTCAAATGATGTGTTTTTGAAATACTTAGGTATCTTCTAGATATCTTCTTAGTTGTTTTTAATTCAGTAGAAAAACGCATGACTAGAATAAGCAATAATTTGGCATCTAGCAGTTAATGATGATGATGATTTAAACAGTTAAATCTACAAGATATCCACATATTTCATAGATTATTGATCATTGTCCCCTAGTTTTGCCACCTTCCTGCATTTGCAGGTGTAGTTTTGAATGATGCTTTTTAATTCAATCAGCACCATATATTTTTTAGCTCACCTGGGATAAGTTTTAAGATTGATGAATGTCCATCATCCACAGTTTGTTTGTTTGCACTCTAGAATCTTCATTTCATAAGCAATCATCTTCAAGCTTTATAGACAGACAGACAGACAGACAGACATAAGACAGTATATTTTATTGACTTAAACTGTACAGTTTCTTGTCATATCAAATATAAATATTTCAATAATTAATCAATTAAGCAATGTTTATAGCTATAATAACTCAACCAAGTTTGATTATGTCTGATTACTTACAATTAGGTCAAGAGTTATGGCCCTTTTAATATTCAATTCAATTTCAATTCAATTCTTTATTAGGCACAAACATTTTACAATGTCCATCGCCCTTCACATAGGCGGTTTTAAACACACATACAAAATATACTAACATAAATAAAAATCACAACGGAATGAGAAGAGCATGTCAAAACATACTCATTTTTTTTTTACATAAATTATATAAATAATATAGATGTAGGTTTATACTATTCTAACATTTAATCAGCTGATATAATTTGTTCACGCTTCTTATTTGCTATATATATAAATTTCCCAAGCTTAGTTAATACACTATTTTTGTCTGATGTTAACAAGTTTTTAAATTTCTGCAGAGTTGGCCATCTGCAATAGTATTTTGGTAAACAATCAATACGTATTTCTCTATAACAGGGACACACTAGTAAAAAATGAAATTCATTTTCAATTGTATTCATATTACAAAATAAACATTTACGTTGAGACCTTTCGATGTTTCTGTAACGACCTTCTTCTATTGCCAAACTATGAGAGGAACATCTAAATTTTGTCAGAGCTTTTCTATATCCGTCATTCTTAACAACTTGGATATATTTTTCTAAGCCAAAAACAGTTTTGATAGTATTATATGTGGTAAGTTTTGTATATGAATTTAATTGGGCATACCAATTTTGCTTATATTGGTCATACAACCTTTCAATTAATTGTTTTAACTGCATTTTATTAATTTCATTATTTATCCATAAGTTATTATAACCAAGTCCACATAAAATAGTCTTTACTTGTAATGCCCATGAGTATTTATCATTATTATTTCTCTGTTCTAAATATGCTTTATAAATCAAAGTATTTGGATTACTTAAAATCTTAGACCAATACTTTAGTATTATTTCTTTCCTGATCACATGTAAAGGTACTTTTCCTAATTCACCATATACAGCGCAAGTCGCCGTTTGAGTTTTTACATTTAATACTTGTTTCAAAAATTTTAAATAAGTACGCTCAATATCAGGTGCTGTATGAAATCCCCAAATCTGAGCTCCATAATTCAATATAGGTAAAATCATACTGTCATATAGCTTAAGCTTTTCATCAATATTCAAAGAAATTTTATCAAATAAGGAATTAAGTGAAAATGTAGCTTTCATTGCTTGTTCAGCAAGAGCCTTTTGTGTTTGATAAAAATTGCCATTAGATGACAAAGTTAGGCCTAAATAGGAATATTTAGACACATTGTCTAACTTAATATTGTTAAAATAAATATCTACTTGTTCTGTCCTTGTGCCTTTTTTTACATACCATCACAACTGTCTTTTTAGCATTAACAGAAATATTCCATTCCATGCAGTAATTGTATAATTTATTTAGAAGCGTTTGTAGACCAGTTGATGTATAAGAAAAAAGAACAGTATCATCAGCGAACAAAAGCAAACATATCTGAAGTTCATTCAATGTAATAGCTTCAATACCGTCATTAGTTATAGATAACGTTTCTCCTTGTTTGACGCCCATATGGCTACTAAAATAATCAGATATTTCTCCATTAACTTTAACACAAGACATAACTGATTCATACATAGCCTGTATTATTTTTATAAATTTAGACGAAACATTCATCTTAATTAATTTAAACCAAATTCCGTTTCTATATACTAGATCAAATGCTTTCTTAAAATCTATGAAAGCACAATATAGTTTCTTCTTTTCTTTATGAACTATTTTGTTAATTATTGACTCGAGAATAAATATACAATCTATTGTACTTTTATGTGGCCTAAATCCAAATTGATTATCTGCCAATATTTCATTATTTTCTGTCCATTTTAATAAACGGTTATTTAAGATCTGTGAAAATATCTTTGAAAAAACACTTGTTAAGGTTATACCTCTATAGTTATTCGGATCATTCTTATCTCCCTTTTTTGGTATAGGGACTATTACTCCTTTGTCCATGCTTCTGGATAGACACTATTGTTAAACATGTAATTAAAAAGCTTACATAAAATAGGTGATAATATTTCACTTGCTACAATAAAAATTTCTGGGATCAGTAAATCAACCACTGGACTTTTACACTTTTTTAACTTAATTATTGCTTATCTATCTCATTCTTATCAATTTCACGGTCTAATTCATTGATTGTATGGTTAAAATCATTTTCATTCAAATCATTTTCAACTTCCTCATTAAAAAACTGATCGCGACTCGAAAAAAGCTCCTTGAAATGCTCATAAAATTCCTCTTTAGAAATATCATTTTGCTTAGGTTCCTTTTTCTTTATCTTTCGAATAATATCCCAAAACTTATTTTTTTTTGGTCAAAATTGTATTTATAACCAAGTTAAGATGTCCTATTGTCCTATGTTTTCGATATTGTTTATTGATGAATTTCAATTCGCGTCGAGCTTTTTCACATTCCTCAGTGAACCACGGACTTATGTATTTACGTTTTACGCTAGTTTGTTGTTTTAAGCCAATACACATTGTTGTTCCAAATACACTATGTGCACACTTGTACAGAGTGTCTGCAAAAGTATGAACACAACTATTAATGCTTATATCTGATGAGATGACTTGTGTAACAATGTTGTTGAGTGTGTCAGAATTGCTGTACAGTGTTTGTCTAAACTGTTCGTTCTTTTTGTCATCCCATTTAATTTTATCAATGTTAATTAATGGTTTATCTGAAATACGCTCATTATATTGCACTTTAATATTTATCTGTATAGGAACATGGGATGAGCATGCATATATATCGTGAACAATAAAGTTGTTTATTTATGTGAAACATATCATGCTCTACAAGAGCTAAATCAATAACACTTTGACCAGTAGTATTAATATATGTATACTGCCCAATACTTGCGTCATCGCCTATCCTACCATTCACAATTCTCATATTTGAACTTTTACAAATATCAAGTAATTTTATCCCTGACGAATTAACAATTTTATCTTCGCTATTTCTGAATGCATAGTTAACAATCTCCCCATCTTGATAATTATCTAATGTATGTAAATATCTCTCTATATTTTCAAATTGGTAAATGAAGTCATCTCTATTAGCTGTTCTGGCATTCATATCCCAATAACAGAAACTTTACCAAGAGTAGAATATTTTCTTATACCTAACTCGACCTGTTCAAAAAAACCTGAACTGTGTGATTTAAAATATACTGACTCGCTAGGTGGAATATACAGAAAACATATACATATATCATAGTTCAAGTGGAAAAACGATTTCTCTAATTTAATCCAAATCATTCCATTCATATCTTTTTCTAATACACACCCCTTCAGATATGCTCTCTTTCACAAACAAACATATCCCTCCATGTCCTCTATTACTCTTCCTACGGGCTGATACACTCTCTGTTCTAGGTACACTTATACACTCATATCCGTCCAGCTCAAACACGTCACGCTTACTCTGCCACGTTTCACTACAAAATACAACATCAAAGTTGGTTACAAAACCCACAAACTCTTCATCAGTTAAACAGTTTCTCAGTCCCTCGACATTCCATGCCACAATCGATAGCTCACACTCTTCTCCGTCCCCCTAGTCAGATCCGGACTTGTACTGTCTGTTGTTGATAAACAGTTTATCTCGCACTAAAAAAGCACGTTTGCCCTCCCCTCTAGCCTTCAGCATAACTGGTATCAGGGACTTTCTTCGCTCCTGCACTTCCTGTGGAAGCTGGTCAAATACATTATAAGGTCCCCCTTTCAAATTAACTGCTTTAAGCGCACTTTTTACACAAAACTTTGAATCAGTATCCTTGAATTTTACAACAATCGGACGAATTTTACCTGGAGATGGCCCGCCCATTCGATTGCGACCTGTCGATCTGTAATTTACTCTTTGGGTCCTGGATATTTAAGACGGATTGGCAAAAGTCAAATATCTTAGCCGTGCAATCTTCAGTTGCTGCAGCCTGTGCGTATGTGTTTGGCGCGTTGTTGACAGATGGACTTTTCATGCCTTGCTCAGATACCATGAAGATGTTTCAGGTATACCAATAAATACAAGATTATCTCTCATAGAGCGACATTTGAGGTCAATTACATCCTCATGCAATAATTCATTATCACTTTTCAGCTTTGAATTGTTTTGGCTCAGCACTTTTACTTCACCCTGTAGTTTGTGTAATTGATCTTTGTTTACATTTGTGATGCTAGAGATATTGTCCATATTTGTCACTGAGAAACTTGTGACTAGTTTCGACGTCATTGATTTTACTGTTTGCTTCATCAATTTGCCTTTTGTTCTCCATAATTTTCGCATCAATGGAATTCAGCCTTGCTACTATAGTAGCCTGTTGAGATTCAATGATGTCAAGCTTAGTTATCTTATTAAAATAAAGTCTATCTTCGACATGACATCATTTGGATTATGACCCGAAGGATTTATGAACGGTGGAGCAGGTGGATACTCAGATATTCTTGGAATATGTTGAAAAGGATTCGGAAGAGGATTACTCACATCAAAGACTGAAGTCTGCTGAAAAGGTAGATCCTTATTTTCCGTGCTGTTGGACGCCATTTTTTTTTCGAACTAGAGTCCTTTGTCTCACTATAATTTGGTGAACTTCGTTGACGTCGGCGTTTAATGCGTTGTTTTTCCGACATACGTCTCAAACTATTGAACTTGCAACACGTTTATTTATTTTATCTATTTAAATATAAACTTATAGAGATGAAATGTTTACAGATTTTTTTGAGCGACGATTTTTTCGTGTTTACCGCCATTGGCCTCGTTCTCGTTCCTCTAATATAAAAAAAGGCCAAAATTCACTTTGTACTCTACCATCCTTTTTTTCAGCAAACATCTTCAAAGTTTATGACAATGTTTATAGCCATAATCTCTCGGCCAAGTTCAACATTATAGAATCTTCATTTCTTAAGACACTCTAGCATCTTCATTTCTTAAGACACTTTAGCATCTTCATTTCTTAAGACACTCTAGCATCTTCATTTCTTAAGACACTCTAGCATCTTCATTTCTTAAGACACTCTAGCATCTTCATTTCTTAAGACACTCTAGCATCTTCATTTCTTAAGACACTCTAGCATCTTCATTTCTTAAGACACTTTAGCATCTTCATTTCTTAAGACACTCTAGCATCTTCATTCTTAAGACACTCTAGCATCTTCATTTCTTAAGACACTCTAGCATCTTCATTTCTTAAGACACTCTAGCATC